>OY821517.1:252891123-253238623 GCA_963682025.1 Cordilura impudica
ATTAAAAATTAAAATTAAAAATTAAAAATTAAAAATTAAAAATTAAAAATTAAAAATTAAAAATTAAAAATTAAAAATTAAAAATTAAAAATTAAAAATTAAAAATTAAAAATTAAAAATTAAAAATTAAAAATTAAAAATTAAAAATTAAAAATTAAAAATTAAAATTAAAAATTAAAAATTAAAAATTAAAAATTAAAAATTAAAAATTAAAAATTAAAAATTAAAAATTAAAAATTAAAAATTAAAAATTAAAAATTAAAAATTAAAAATTAAAAATTAAAAATTAAAAATTAAAAATTAAAAATTAAAAATTAAAAATTAAAAATTAAAAATTAAAAATTAAAAATTAAAAATTAAAAATTAAAAATTAAAAATTAAAAATTAAAAATTAAAAATAAAAATTAAAAATTAAAAATTAAAAATTAAAAATTAAAAATTAAAAATTAAAAATTAAAAATTAAAAATTAAAATTAAAAATTAAAAATTAAAAATTAAAAATTAAAAATTAAAAATTAAAAATTAAAAATTAAAAATTAAAAATTAAAAATTAAAAATTAAAAATTAAAAATTAAAAATTAAAAATTAAAATTAAAAATTAAAAATTAAAAATTAAAATTAAAAATTAAAAATTAAAAATTAAAAATTAAAAATTAAAAATTAAAAATTAAAAATTAAAAATTAAAAATTAAAAATTAAAAATTAAAAATTAAAAATTAAAAATTAAAAATTAAAAATTAAAAATTAAAATTAAAAATTAAAAATTAAAAATTAAAAATTAAAAATTAAAAATTAAAAATTAAAAATTAAAAAATTAAAAATTAAAAATTAAAAATTAAAATTAAAAATTAAAAATTAAAAATTAAAAATTAAAAATTAAAAATTAAAAATTAAAAATTAAAAATTAAAAATTAAAAATTAAAAATTAAAAATTAAAAATTAAAAATTAAAAATTAAAAATTAAAAATTAAAAATTAAAAATTAAAAATTAAAAATTAAAAATTAAAAATTAAAAATTAAAAATTAAAAATTAAAAATTAAAAATTAAAAATTAAAAATTAAAAATTAAAAATTAAAAATTAAAAATTAAAAATTAAAAATTAAAAATTAAAAATTAAAAATTAAAAATTAAAAATTAAAAATTAAAAATTAAAAATTAAAATTAAAAATTAAAAATTAAAAATTAAAAATTAAAAATTAAAAATTAAAAATTAAAAATTAAAAATTAAAAATTAAAAATTAAAAATTAAAAATTAAAAATTAAAAATTAAAATTAAAAATTAAAAATTAAAAATTAAAAATTAAAAAATTAAAAATTAAAAATTAAAAATTAAAAATTAAAAATTAAAAATTAAAAATTAAAAATTAAAAATTAAAAATTAAAAATTAAAAATTAAAAATTAAAAATTAAAAATTAAAAATTAAAAATTAAAAATTAAAAATTAAAAATTAAAAATTAAAAATTAAAAATTAAAAATTAAAAATTAAAAATTAAAAATTAAAAATTAAAAATTAAAAATTAAAAATTAAAAATTAAAAATTAAAAATTAAAAATTAAAAATTAAAAATTAAAAATTAAAAATTAAAAATTAAAAATTAAAAATTAAAAATTAAAAATTAAAAATTAAAATTAAAAATTAAAAATTAAAAATTAAAAATTAAAAATTAAAAATTAAAAATTAAAAATTAAAAATTAAAAATTAAAAATTAAAAATTAAAAATTAAAAATTAAAAATTAAAAATTAAAATTAAAAATTAAAAATTAAAAATTAAAAATTAAAAATTAAAAATTAAAAATTAAAAATTAAAAATTAAAAATTAAAAATTAAAAATTAAAAATTAAAAATTAAAATTAAAAAATTAAAAATTAAAAATTAAAAATTAAAAATTAAAAATTAAAAATTAAAAATTAAAAATTAAAATTAAAAATTAAAAATTAAAAATTAAAAATTAAAAATTAAAAATTAAAAATTAAAAATTAAAAATTAAAAATTAAAAATTAAAAATTAAAAATTAAAAATTAAAAATTAAAAATTAAAAATTAAAAATTAAAAATTAAAAATTAAAAATTAAAATTAAAAATTAAAAATTAAAAATTAAAAATTAAAAATTAAAAATTAAAAATTAAAAATTAAAAAATTAAAAATTAAAAATTAAAAATTAAAAATTAAAAATTAAAAATTAAAAATTAAAAATTAAAAATTAAAAATTAAAAATTAAAAATTAAAATAAAATTAAAAATTAAAAATTAAAAATTAAAAATTAAAAATTAAAAATTAAAAATTAAAAATTAAAAATTAAAAATTAAAAATTAAAAATTAAAAATTAAAAATTAAAAATTAAAAATTAAAAATTAAAAATTAAAAATTAAAAATTAAAAATTAAAAATTAAAAATTAAAAATTAAAAATTAAAAATTAAAAATTAAAATTAAAAATTAAAAATTAAAAATTAAAAATTAAAAATTAAAAATTAAAAATTAAAAATTAAAAATTAAAAATTAAAAATTAAAAATTAAAATTAAAAATTAAAAATTAAAAATTAAAAATTAGAAATTAAAAATTTAAAATTAAAAATTAAAAATTAAAAATTAAAAATTAAAAATTAAAAATTAAAAATTAAAAATTAAAAATTAAAAATTAAAAATTAAAAATTAAAAATTAAAAATTAAAAATTAAAAATTAAAAATTAAAAATTAAAAATTTAAAAAATAAAAATTAAAAATTAAAAATTAAAAATTAAAAATTAAAAATTAAAAATTAAAAATTAAAAATTAAAAATTAAAAATTAAAAATTAAAAATTAAAAATTAAAATTAAAAATTAAAAATTAAAAATTAAAAATTAAAAATTAAAAATTAAAAATTAAAAATTAAAAATTAAAAATTAAAAATTAAAAATTAAAAATTAAAAATTAAAAATTAAAAATTAAAAATTAAAAATTAAAAATTAAAAATTAAAAATTAAAAATTAAAAATTAAAAATTAAAAATTAAAAATTAAAAATTAAAAATAAAAATTAAAAATTAAAAATTAAAAATTAAAAATTAAAAATTAAAAATTAAAAATTAAAAATTAAAAATTAAAAATTAAAAATTAAAAATTAAAAATTAAAAATTAAAAATTAAAAATTAAAAATTAAAAATTAAAAATTAAAAATTAAAAATTAAAATTAAAAATTAAAAAATTAAAAATTAAAAATTAAAAATTAAAAATTAAAAATTAAAAATTAAAAATTAAAAATTAAAAATTAAAAATTAAAAATTAAAAATTAAAAATTAAAAATTAAAAATTAAAAATTAAAATTAAAATTAAAAATTAAAAATTAAAAATTAAAAATTAAAAATTAAAAATTAAAAATTAAAAATTAAAATTAAAAATTAAAAATTAAAAATTAAAAATTAAAAATTAAAAATTAAAAATTAAAAATTAAAAATTAAAAATTAAAAATTAAAAATTAAAAATTAAAAATAAAAATTAAAAATTAAAAATTAAAAATTAAAAATTAAAAATTAAAAATTAAAAATTAAAAATTAAAAATTAAAAATTAAAAATTAAAAATTAAAAATTAAAAATTAAAAATTAAAAATTAAAAATTAAAAATTAAAAATAAAAATTAAAAATTAAACAAAATTAAAAATTAAAAATTAAAAATTAAAAATTAAAAATTAAAAATTAAAAAATTAAAAATTAAAAATTAAAAATTAAAAATTAAAAATTAAAAATTAAAAATTAAACATTAAAAATTAAAAATTAAAAATTAAAAATAAAAATTAAAAATTAAAAATTAAAAATTAAAAATTAAAAATTAAAAATTAAAAATTTAAAATTAAAAATTAAAAATTAAAAATTAAAAATTAAAAATTAAAAATTAAAAATTAAAAATTAAAAATTAAAAATTAAAAATTAAAAATTAAAAATTAAAAATTAAAAATTAAAAATTAAAAATTAAAAATTAAAAATTAAAAATTAAAAATTAAAAATTAAAAATTAAAATTAAAAATTAAAAATTAAAAATTAAAAATTAAAAATTAAAAATTAAAAATTAAAAATTAAAAATTTAAAATTAAAAATTAAAAATTAAAAATTAAAAATTAAAAATTAAAAATTAAAAATTAAAAATTAAAAATTAAAAATTAAAAATTAAAATTAAAAATTAAAAATTAAAAATTAAAAATTAAAAATTAAAAATTAAAAATTAAAAATTAAAAATTAAAAATTAAAAATTAAAAATTAAAAATTAAAAATTAAAAATTAAAAAATTAAAAATTAAAAATTAAAAATTAAAAATTAAAAATTAAAAATTAAAAATTAAAAATTAAAAATTAAAAATTAAAAATTAAAAATTAAAAATTAAAAATTAAAAATTAAAATTAAAAATTAAAAATTAAAAATTAAAAATTAAAAATTAAAAATTAAAAATTAAAAATTAAAAATTAAAAATTAAAAATTAAAAATTAAAAATTAAAAATTAAAAATTAAAATTAAAAATTAAAAATTAAAAATTAAAAATTAAAAATTAAAAATTAAAAATTAAAATTAAAAATTAAAAATTAAAAATTAAAAATTAAAAATTAAAATTAAAAATTAAAAATTAAAAATTAAAAATTAAAAATTAAAAATTAAAAATTAAAAATTAAAAATTAAAAATTAAAAATTAAAAATTAAAAATTAAAAATTAAAAATTAAAAATTAAAAATTAAAAATTAAAAATTAAAAATTAAAAATTAAAAATTAAAAATTAAAAATTAAAAATTAAAAATTAAAAATTAAAAATTAAAAATTAAAAATTAAAAATTAAAAATTAAAAATTAAAAATTAAAAATTAAAAATTAAAAATTAAAAATTAAAAATTAAAAATTAAAAATTAAAAATTAAAAATTAAAATTAAAAATTAAAAATTAAAAATTAAAAATTAAAAATTAAAAATTAAAAATTAAAAATTAAAAATTAAAAATTAAAAATTAAAAATTAAAAATTAAAAATAAAAATTAAAAATTAAAATTAAAAATTAAAAATTAAAAATTAAAAATTAAAATTAAAAATTAAAAATTAAAAATTAAAAATTAAAAATTAAAAATTAAAAATTAAAAATTAAAAATTAAAAATTAAAAATTAAAAATTAAAAATTAAAAATTAAAAATTAAAAATTAAAAATTAAAAATTAAAAATTAAAAAATTTAAATTAAAAATTAAAAATTAAAAATTAAAATTAAAAATTAAAAATTAAAAATTAAAAATTAAAAATTAAAAATTAAAAATTAAAAATTAAAAATTAAAAATTAAAAATTAAAAATTAAAATTAAAAATTAAAAATTAAAAATTAAAAATTAAAAATTAAAAATTAAAAATTAAAAATTAAAAATTAAAAATTAAAAATTAAAAATTAAAAATTAAAAATTAAAAATTAAAAATTAATAAAATTAAAAATTAAAAATTAAAAATAAAAATTAAAAATTAAAATTAAAAATTAAAAATTAAAAATTAAAAATTAAAATTAAAATTAAAATTAAAATTAAAAATTAAAAATTAGAAAATTAAAAAATTAAAATTTAAAATTAAAATTAAAAATTAAAATTAAAAATTAAAAATTAAAAATTAAAAATTAAAAATTAAAAATTAAAAATTAAAAATTAAAAATTAAAAATTAAAAATTAAAAATTAAAAATTAAAAATTAAAAATTAAAAATTAAAAATTAAAAATTAAAATTTAAAAATAAAAATTAAAAATTAAAAATTAAAAATTAAAAATTAAAAATTAAAAATTAAAAATTAAAAATTAAAAATTAAAAATTAAAAATTAAAAATTAAAAATTAAAAATTAAAAATTAAAAATTAAAAATTAAAAATTAAAAATTAAAAATAAAAATTAAAAAATTAAAAATTAAAAATTAAAAATTAAAAATTAAAAATTAAAAATTAAAAATTAAAAATTAAAAATTAAAAATTAAAAATTAAAAATTAAAAATTAAAAATTAAAAATTAAAATTAAAAATTAAAAATTAAAAATTAAAAATTAAAAATTAAAAATTAAAAATTAAAAATTAAAAATTAAAAATTAAAAATTAAAAATTAAAAATTAAAAATTAAAAATTAAAAATTAAAAATTAAAAATTAAAAATTAAAAATTAAAAATTAAAAATTAAAAATTAAAAATTAAAATTAAAAATAAAAATTAAAAATTAAAAATTAAAATTAAAAATTAAAAATTAAAAATTAAAAATTAAAAATTAAAAATTAAAAATTAAAAATTAAAAATTAAAAATAAAAATTAAAAATTAAAAATTAAAAATTAAAAATTAAAAATAAAAATTAAAAATTAAAAATTAAAAATTAAAAATTAAAAATTAAAAATTAAAAATTAAAAATTAAAAATTAAAAATTAAAAATTAAAAATTAAAAATTAAAAATTAAAAATTAAAAATTAAAAATTAAAAATTAAAAATTAAAAATTAAAAATTAAAAATTAAAAATTAAAAATTAAAAATTAAAAATTAAAAATTAAAAATTAAAAATTAAAAATTAAAAATTAAAAATTAAAAATTAAAAATTAAAAATTAAAAATTAAAATTAAAATTAAAAATTAAAAATTAAAAATTAAAAATTAAAAATTAAAAATTAAAAATTAAAAATTAAAAATTAAAAATTAAAAATTTTAAAAATTAAAAATTAAAAATTAAAAATTAAAAATTAAAAATTAAAAATTAAAAATTAAAAATTAAAAATTAAAAATTAAAATTAAAAATTAAAAATTAAAAATTAAAAATTAAAAATTAAAAATTAAAAATTAAAAATTAAAAATTAAAAATTAAAAATTAAAAATTAAAAATTAAAAATTAAAAATTAAAAATTAAAAATTAAAAATTAAAAATTAAAAATTAAAATTAAAAATTAAAAATTAAAAATTAAAAATTAAAAATTAAAAATTAAAAATTAAAAATTAAAAATTAAAAATTAAAAATTAAAAATTAAAAATTAAAAATTAAAATTAAAAATTAAAAATTAAAAATTAAAAATTAAAAATTAAAAATTAAAAATTAAAAATTAAAAATTAAAAATTAAAAATTAAAAATTAAAAAATTAAAAATTAAAAATTAAAAATTAAAAATTAAAAATTAAAAAGTAAAAATTAAAAATTAAAAATTAAAAATTAAAAAATTAAAAATTAAAAATTAAAAATTAAAAATTAAAAATTAAAAATTAAAAATTAAAAATTAATTAAAATTAAAAATTAAAAATTAAAAATTAAAAATTAAAAATTAAAAATTAAAAATTAAAAATAAAAATTAAAAATTAAAAATTAAAAATTAAAAATTAAAAATTAAAAATTAAAATTAAAAATTAAAAATTAAAAATTAAAAATTAAAAATTAAAAATTAAAAATTAAAATTAAAAATTAAAAATTAAAAATTAAAAATTAAAAATTAAAAATTAAAAATTAAAAATTAAAAATTAAAAATTAAAAATTAAAAATTAAAAATTAAAAATTAAAAATTAAAAATTAAAAATTAAAAATTAAAAATTAAAAATTAAAAATTAAAAATTAAAAATTAAAAATTAAAAAATTAAAAATTAAAAATTAAAAATTAAAAATTAAAATTAAAAATTAAAAATTAAAAATTAAAAATTAAAAATTAAAAATTAAAAATTAAAAATTAAAAATTAAAAATTAAAAATTAAAAATTAAAAATTAAAAATTAAAAATTAAAAATTAAAAATTAAAAATTAAAAATTAAAAATTAAAAATTAAAAATTAAAAATTAAAAATTAAAAATAAAAAAATTAAAAATTAAAAATTAAAAATTAAAAATTAAAAATTAAAAATTAAAAATTAAATACTAAAAATTAAAAATTAAAAATTAAAAATTAAAAATTAAAAATTAAAAATTAAAAATTAAAAATTAAAAATTATAAATTAAAAATTAAAAATTAAAAATTAAAAATTAAAAATTAAAAATTAAAAATTAAAAATTAAAAATTAAAAATTAAAAATTAAAAATTAAAAATTAAAAATTAAAAATTAAAAATTCAAAATTAAAAATTAAAAATTAAAAATTAAAAATTAAAAATTAAAAATTAAAAATTAAAAATTATAAATTATAAATTATAAATTAAAAATTAAAAATTAAAAATTAAAAATTAAAAATTAAAAATTAAAAATTAAAAATTAAAAATTAAAAATTAAAAATTAAAAATTAAAAATTAAAAATTAAAAATTAAAAATTAAAAATTAAAAATTAAAAATTAAAAATTAAAAATTAAAAATTAAAAATTAAAAATTAAAAATTAAAAATTAAAAATTAAAAATTAAAAATTAAAAATTAAAAATTAAAAATTAAAAATTAAAAATTAAAAATTAAAAATTAAAAATTAAAAATTAAAAATTAAAAATTAAAAATTAAAAATTAAAAATTAAAAATTAAAAATTAAAAATTAAAAATTAAAAATTAAAAATTAAAAATTAAAAATTAAAAATTAAAAATTAAAAATTAAAAATTAAAAATTAAAAATTAAAAATTAAAAATTAAAAATTAAAAATTAAAAATTAAAAATTAAAAATTAAAAATTAAAAATTAAAAATTAAAAATTAAAAATTAAAAATTAAAAATTAAAAATTAAAAATTAAAAATTAAAAATTAAAAATTAAAAATTAAAAATTAAAAATTAAAAATTAAAAATTAAAAATTAAAAATTAAAAATTAAAAATTAAAAATTAAAAATTAAAAATTAAAAATTAAAAATTAAAAATTAAAAATTAAAAATTAAAAATTAAAAATTAAAAATTAAAAATTAAAAATTAAAAATTAAAAATTAAAAATTAAAAATTAAAAATTAAAAATTAAAAATTAAAAATTAAAAATTAAAAATTAAAAATTAAAAATTAAAAATTTAAAATTAAAAATTAAAAATTAAAAATTAAAAATTAAAAATTAAAAATTAAAAATTAAAAATTAAAAATTAAAAATTAAAAATTAAAAATTAAAAATTAAAAATTAAAAATTAAAAATTAAAAAGTAAAAAGTAAAAAATAAAAATTAAAAATTAAAAATTAAAAATTAAAAATTAAAAATTAAAAATTAAAAATTAAAAATTAAAAATTAAAAATTAAAAATTAAAAATTAAAAATTAAAAATTAAAAATTAAAAATTAAAAATTAAAAATTAAAAATTAAAAATTAAAAATTAAAAATTAAAAATTAAAAATTAAAAATTAAAAATTAAAAATTAAAAATTAAAAATTAAAAATTAAAAATTAAAAATGAAAAATTAAAAATTAAAAATTAAAAATTAAAAATTAAAAATTAAAAATTAAAAATTAAAAATTAAAAATTAAAAATTAAAAATTAAAAATTAAAAATTAAAAATTAAAAATTAAAAATTAAAAATTAAAAATTAAAAATTAAAAATTAAAAATTAAAAATTAAAAATTAAAAATTAAAAATTAAAAATTAAAAATTAAAAATTATAAATTATAAATTAAAAAATAAAAATTAAAAAATAAAAATTAAAAATTAAAAATTAAAAATTAAACATTAAAAATTAAAAATTAAAAATTAAAAATTAATAATTTAAGATTAGAAATTAAAAGTTAAAAATTGAAAATTAAAAATTAAAAATTAAAAATTAAAAATTAAAAATTAAAAATTAAAAATTAAAAATTAAAAATTAAAAATTAAAAATTAAAAATTAAAAATTAAAAATTAAAAATTAAAAATTAAAAATTAAAAATTAAAAATTAAAAAGTAAAAAGTAAAAAATAAAAATTAAAAATTAAAAATTAAAAATTAAAAATTAAAAATTAAAAATTAAAAATTAAAAATTAAAAATTAAAAATTAAAAATTAAAAATTAAAAATTAAAAATTAAAAATTAAAAATTAAAAATTAAAAATTAAAAATTAAAAATTAAAATTAAAAATTAAAAATTAAAAATTAACAATTAAAAATTAAAAATTAAAAATTAAAAATTAAAAATTAAAAATTAAAAATTAAAAATTAAAAATTAAAAATTAAAAATTAAAAATTAAAAATTAAAAATTAAAAATTAAAAATTAAAAATTAAAAATTAAAAATTAAAAATTAAAAATTAAAAATTAAAAATTAAAAATTAAAAATTAAAAATTAAAAATTAAAAATTAAAAATTAAAAATTAAAAATTAAAAATTAAAAATTAAAAATTAAAAATTAAAAATTAAAAATTAAAAATTAAAAATTAAAAATTATAAATTAAAAAATAAAAATTAAAAAATAAAAATTAAAAATTAAAAATTAAAAATTAAACATTAAAAATTAAAAATTAAAAATTAAAAATTAAAAATTAAAAATTAAAAATAAAAAAATTAAAAATTAAAAATTAAAAATTAAAAATTAAAAATTAAAAATTAAAAATTAAAAACTAAAAACTAAAAATTAAAAATTAAAAATTAAAAATTAAAAATTAAAAATTAAAAATTAAAAATTAAAAACTAAAAATTAAAAATTAAAAATTAAAAATTAAAAATTAAAAATTAAAAATTAAAAATTAAAAATTAAAAATTAAAAATTAAAAATTAAAAATTAAAAATTAAAAATTAAAAATTAAAAATTAAAAATTAAAAATTAAAAATTAAAAATTAAAAATTAAAAATTAAAAATTAAAAATTAAAAATTAAAAATTAAAAATTAAAAATTAAAAATTAAAAATTAAAAATTAAAAATTAAAAATTAAAAATTAAAAATTAAAAATTAAAAATTAAAAATTAAAAATTAAAAATTAAAAATTAAAAATTAAAAATTAAAAATTAAAAATTAAAAATTAAAAATTAAAAATTAAAAATTAAAAATTAAAAATTAAAAATTAAAAATTAAAAATTAAAAATTAAAAATTAAAAATTAAAAATTAAAAATGAGAAATGAGAAATGAAAAATTAAAAATTAAAAATTAAAAATAAAAAATTAAAAATTAAAAATTAAAAATTAAAAATTAAAAATTAAAAATTAAAAATTAAAAATTAAAAATTAAAAATTAAAAATTAAAAATTAATAATTTAAGATTAGAAATTAAAAGTTAAAAATTGAAAATTAAAAATTAAAAATTAAAAATTAAAAATTAAAAATTAAAAATTAAAAATTAAAAATTCAAAATTAAAAATTAAAAATTATAAATTAAAAATTAAAAATTAAAAATTAAAAATTAAAAATTAAAAATTAAAAAATAAAAATTAAAAATTAAAAATTAAAAATTAAAAATTAAAATTAAAATTAAAATTAAAATTAAAATTAAAATTAAAATTAAAATTAAAATTAAAATTAAAATTAAAATTAAAAATTAAAAATTAAAAATTAAAAAATAAAAAATAAAAATTAAAAATTAAAAATTAAAAATTAAAAATTAAAAGTTAAAAATTAAAAATTTAAAAGTTAAAAATTAAAAATTAAAAATTAAAAATTAAAAATTGAAAATTAAAAATTAAAAACTAAAAATTAAAAATTAAAAATTAAAAATTAAAAATTAAAAATTAAAAATTAAAAATTTAAAATTTAAAATTAAAAATTAAAAATTAAAAATTAAAAATTAAAAATTAAAAATTAAAAATTAAAAATTAAAAATTAAAAATTAAAAATTAAAAATTAAAAATTAAAAATTAAAAATTAAAAATTAAAAATTAAATACTAAAAATTAAAAATTAAAAATTAAAAATTAAAAATTAAAAATTAAAAATTAAAAATTAAAAATTAAAAATTAAAAATTAAAAATTAAAAATTAAAAATTAAAAATTAAAAATTAAAAATTAAAAATTAAAAATTAAAAATTAAAAATTAAAAATTAAAAATTAAAAATTAAAAATTAAAAATTAAAAATTAAAAATTAAAAATTAAAAATTAAAAATTAAAAATTAAAAATTAAAAATTAAAAATTAAAAATTAAAAATTAAAAATTAAAAATTAAAAATTAAAAATTAAAAATTAAAAATTAAAAATTAAAAATTAAAAGTTAAAAATTAAAATTAAAAATTAAAAATTAAAAATTAAAAATTAAAAATTAAAAATTAAAAATTAAAAATTAAAAATTAAAAATTAAAAATTAAAAAATAAAAAATAAAAATTAAAAATTAAAAATTAAAAACTAAAAATTAAAAATTAGAAATTAGAAATTAAAAATTAAAAAATAGAAATTAGAAATTAGAAATTAGAAATTAGAAATTAGAAATTAGAAATTAGAAATTAGAAATTAGAAATTAGAAATTAGAAATTAGAAATTAGAAATTAGAAATTAGAAATTAGAAATTGAAATTAGAAATTAGAAATTAGAAATTAGAAATTAGAAATTAGAAATTAGAAATTAGATATTAGAAATTAGAAATTAGAAATTAGAAATTAGATATTAGAAATTATAAATTAGAAATTAGAAATTAGAAATTAGAAATTAGAAATTAGAAATTAGAAATTAGAAATTAGAAATTAGATATTAGAAATTAGAAATTAGAAATTAGAAATTAGAAATTAGAAATTAGAAATTAGAAATTAGAAATTAGAAATTAGAAATTAGAAATTAGAAATTAGATATTAGAAATTAGAAATTAGAAATTAAAATTAGAAATTAGAGATTAGAAATTAGAAATTAGAAATTAGAAATTAGAAATTAGAAATTAGACATTAGAAATTAGAAATCAGAAATTTTTGGTTAACACTTTTGTCAAAAAGTACCCTTTTTTAAAAGTACTTTATTTTAAAGTACTCTATTTTATAAAAGTACTCTTTTTTTATAAAAGTAACCTTTTTTTAAAAAAGTACCCTTTATATAAAAAGGGCATTTTTTAAAGTACACTTTTTTAAAAAAAAGTTTAGTTTTTTAAAAAGTACCCTCTTTTAAAAAGTACTCTTTTCTAGAAAGTCCTTTTTTAAAGTAATCTTTTTTTAAAAAGAACCTTTCTAAATAACTATACTTCTAAAAAATACCTTCTTTTTAAAATATTAGCTAATTAATTTTTTCAAAAGAACTGAATTCGGAGGGCTATTGATGTCATTTCGCATGTGCAGCCATAGGGATGACAGATACATAGCAGATAGAAGGATTGTGTAGACTAGAGTATTTGATGTTGGTTGTTTGATTGGACAAGGAGTGTAAAAAGTTGTCTATGTTCTTGTTCGGGTTATCAATGCTTGATTATCTGTGATGAATCTTCAAAATGACTTTATGGGAATGGCCTCCTCTGGGGAGCTTTGTAGGGGCTGTGGTTGCCCACATCGCGGGAAGAGCACAGCTCGTCGTGAGGTTGCGTTTAACCGGGTGATGCGACCCAGAAATCAACAGGGTTTTAGGTAGGCCCGACCCATTAACAAAGGGTGGAGTGTATGCCAAGTACATCTCTCCTAGATTGCAATACGTCTTATGATGGGGCGCCGGTGTACGCATTCTATACCACCCGATGTTGGGAGCACCGTGCGGTTAAGTTATGAAGGCAGGCACGTACGTTAACCACAAGAGACTTTGTTCTATGCAGTACTTAGGTAACTTATAGGTTTTCCACACTAGTAAGAGAAAAATGATGAAACTTTTCAGATAGAAATTAATTCTTTCTATAGAGTTGGTATTAGAATTTAAAATTTAAATATCGGCAATAGTTTTAAAGTGGTAGCAGTACCCAACTTTTGTCGTAATATTGAGTTTAAGAGGCAGGTGGATGGTAACAAAAACTCGGCTCAGCCGAATTTAACGCTCTTACTTGTTTTTAAATATTTTGGAGTTGTTGTAAGTTATTAATAATATAGAAATTATGCTACAAAAAAGAAAAAACTTAAAAATTATATTCTGCCAGGAACTGATGGTCCTTTAGAGAGTTAAAAGAAATTTTGTATTACGCATTCCTCTCTAGGCAAAACTTTAAAATAAATACTAAGATTTCAATTTTCCAACAGACAGTTGTGTTCAATTCGAAAGATTTATGCGATGCGCAAATACATTTTCGATATTATGCTTAAATACTTATCATGAATCTCATCTAGTTCTTTATATTTGCTTTATAATTAAGGGGGGTGGACAGGGGGTGGGGGTTAGGTTTTAAAACTTTTTTTGCATTTCTTTTTCTGAATGCATGACATGTTGAGAGAGTTTTGTCAAAATTTCAAGTAAATCGAAGCAAAACTAAAGAAGATTCAGCGTTTCCATGGACCGTTTCTTCCCCATTTTTTAACAACAAATTCCCGCAATTTTATAGCAAAAATCGTGTTCTTCACTTCAAAATGCTGCCAAAAAAAAGAAAAATAAGTAAGAAAATTAAAGTCGGTCTAGACCGACTATATGATACCCTATACCATGCGTTAAGAGACCCTATCTCATAGGCCCAACTAACTGGACATAGAAAGTAAGCATAAACCAAATTTGAGAGGGATTTTTATTAATTTCTTGGCTCCAGATATGAAAAAGGCACAGAAATGGACCAATCCTGACTAAATTTGGGAAAGTCTCTTGTATGTTGCAAAAATATATACAAACAAAATTTGAGAAGAATCAGTGCAATATTTTTATTTTTTGATAGATTTAAGTGAAGATCGGGAAGAAGCTCAATATGGGGCCTATGACTAACAGTTGTCCCATAGGGATCATTTTTGGACTACTCATTATTGGATGTAATAAACGCTTACAAACCCAATTTGAGTAAGATCTATACGACAATTTGGATCTTATGGCAATTTATGTCGATTTCATAGGGGTCATTTGTATGGGGGCTAGGTCCGAACATGAACCGATTCTCACCAATTTCAATGGCGTTCATCCTATGGCCGATAAAAGCTTACATACCTAATTTCATCAAAATATGTTCATATTTGCGCAAAACATCAACGCCTCCGGAGATTCGCTGCCACGGACTTATTTATTAAAATTTTTAATTGCAAATTTTTTCTAAGACACATCAAATATTATGCTATAACGTGGATTGAAATAAATATTCCAACGCTATTCATATCTTCAAAAAAAAAAATTGAAAATATGTCTTTTTTTGCTTTTAAAACCTTACCGCCCCCCTTAATTCAAATTTATAGTGTATTTCACTGTTACATTCACCTAAATATTGTTTAAGACTAAACATTTTATGATCTCAAAACAAAGATTTGATATTATTGTTGTTACCTTCGCTTGAATGCCACCACAAACAAAAAAAAATATAAAAAAAACTTTCAGAATTTTAATACAGTAAGGCAAAACAAAAAATGCTACAAAAATCGGAAACAAGAACGGAAAACCGCAAAACAATAATAAAATAAATAAGATTTAGACAACGATTATGCAAAAAAGGTTTGTTGTTATAGTCTTTTGTATTCTGTTATTAGTTTTTTTCTTCAGATCTAATCAAATACGAGTATATTAAGGTGCATAGTATATTTTTCAACTCATATAAAATGATTTTAATAAATGTCAAACAAAGGAAAATAAAAAATAAAACTGAAAGCAAAAAACATCTCAAAAATTCAAAGAATTTATTTTTATACGAATATATAGATTGAAATGTGATAAATGTTTCTCAAAAAGTTTTGGGGATCTCAAATATTCCTCTAATAAAATTATGACATCATAAGATTTGACACAAAAACAAATTTCACAAGAAAAGACAAATTTCACATAAAATTTTGGTTAAAAAAAATTTAATTAAAAAACTTTAAAAAGAAACCGCTGCTTCAAAAAAAAAAAAAAAAAAATAAGAAGAAAACAATGTTATTGATGGTTTTACATTGATTTATTTTGAAATTATTTAATGGCTTTTCATTATAAAAAATCAAGTTATTAAATTTGTTAAACGATTTGTTGTGTTTGTATTTTTTCTTTAATAATTATTCAATGTTTGCTGAACAAAAGTCATTCGATTTTGTATTTACATTATATCACTTTTACTTTCATGCGCAACTGGTTTAAAACGATTCAAATAACAAAAAAGACAACAACAAAACATAAAAAAAACAACAAAAATATCTACAGAAAATTATCACTACAAGTTTCTGCATTTACACTATGCGGTGTTGGCTGTGGCTGACCATTACTAAAGCGATTGTCAATCAATTTTCAGTTTTGAAGAGCCTTGTAAAACTTTTTATTTTATTTTTTGTTTGTTTATAATTAAACGACAAAAAAACTTTAATCAATATCAGACAGGTTTTGTATTGGCTTTATAATTTTCTCCTTTGTTTTTAATCACCATATGCGTTGGCAATCAAATTATTTCATATTATTTTGAGAGGTAAAAGATTTTGACAGTTGGTGGACTTTAAAATATTTATTTTAAAAATATACATGCTTAAAATATTACACAAAATTTAACACATGTTTTTAAATTTGAACTTTAACAATTTTTCAACATTAAAAACTAAATTAAGTAAATAAAAAAAAGTTGCAGATATGCTGTTATATGCTTTCTGACTAACCACGAGAAATAATGATAAAATTATGTAGAAAATTAAATAATAATGAGTTGTCACCCACTTTAGGTAATTTTTAAAAGTTTCAGGGCTCTAGCTAGTCGAAAAGTAGGTGAAAATTTAGTTACAAGATTCCGCCACAAACAAACAAACAGACAAAGAAATGTTAACAAATCTCATGTGTCTTTGTATTATGTTTAAGTTGCTATAAAATTATCTATATAACGGGTGTTTTTTTTTTTTTTTTGAAACTTTTGCAAAGAAACTTTTGATTTCACGTCATGGTCCTGTTAATAGACCACTAAGATCGTGTGATTTAACCCCATGGAATTATTTTCTTAGGGGTTTTGTAAAGTCACTCGCCTACGTCGGTAACCCAAATATTATAGAATACTTGGAAATCAACACTGGACCGGTTATTGGCGAAATACCACAACTGCTGCGAAAAGTGTAGAAAAGCCAGTTTAATTGATAATAAAACAAGTAAGATATTATAGTCGGTCTAGACTGACTATACGATACGCTATACATTGGTTTAGAGACGTTATCTCTTCGGTCCAACTAATTCGATATAGAAAATAAGCATCAACCAAATTTGAGGTGCATTATTATTAATTTTTTTTTGCTACAGGTATGAAAAAGTTCATATCAGATACAATATTTATATGGGGACTAGGTCGAAAAATGGACCGATCCTGACCATATTTGGTAAGGTCACTTATTTTTGCAAAAACATATACAAACCAAATTTGAGAAAAATCTGTGCAAAAATTTTGTTTTTTGATAGATATAAGTGAAGATCGTATAATGATTACAGTTAATTCTTTTATTGCTCAAATCAAACTGAATATATATTTTTCAATTGCTATGGCATTTTATAAATTATATCAAACAAACTTAGATTTAATTGAAACAGGTATAAATACGATACAGTTATACATTACAGATCTGGAAGCAGCTCTATATGGGGCCTATGACTAAGAATTGTCCTATACGGATTATTTTTGAACTACTGATTAATGGATATAGTAATATGGGGACTAGGTCTGAACATCGACCGAATTTCAGCAATTTCAATAGCGTTCATCCTATGACCGGTAAAAGCTTATATACCAAATTTCATCAAAATATATTCATATTTGCGACCTGTAGTGTGATTACAAAATTTACATGGACACACAGACGGATGGACGAACAACGCTAAATCAACTCAGAAAGTGATTCTGATTCGATGGGTATAATAAAAGATGGGTCTAGGTCAAATATTTTTGGTAGTTACAAACAGCAGCACAAAGTCATTATACCCAACCCACATAGTGGTATAGAGTATACCCAAAATACATGGTGGTATAGGGTATAAACATTTATACCCACATAGTGGTATAGGGTATACCCAAAATACATGGTGGTATAGCGTAATAATATTTATACCCTATACCACTATGTGGGTTGGGTATAATGACTTTGTGCTGCTGTTTGTAACTACCAAAAATGTTTGACCTAGACCCATCTTTTATTATACCGACCGACTCAGAATCACTTTCTGAGTCGATATAACGATGTCCGTCCGTCCGTTTGTCCGTGTGTCCATGTAAACTTTGTAACCAAACTGCAGGTCGCAAATATGAATATATTTTGACGAAATTCGGTATATAAGCTTTCGTCGGCTATGGGATGAACGCTATTGAAATTGGTGAGAATCTGTCCATGTTCAGACCTAGCCCCCATACAAATGACCCCTATGAAATCGACATGAATTGCCATAAGATACAAATTGTCGTATAGATCTTAGTCAAATTGGGTTTGCATGTGTTTATTACATCCATTAATGAGTAATCCAAAAACGATCCCTGTGCGACAACTCTTAGTCATAGGTTCCATATAGAGCTGCTTCCCGATGTTCACTTAAATCTATAAAAAAAAAAACAAAAATATTGCACTGATTCATCTCAAATTTTGTTTGTATATATTTTTGCAAAATACAAGAGACTTTACCAACCATGGTCAGTATCGGTCCATTTTTGGACCTAGTCCCCATATATATATAGCATCCGATATGAACTTTTTCATATCTGTAGCCAGAAAAATTAATAAAAAATGCCACTCAAATTTGGTATGCTTATTTTCTATATCCAATGAGTTGGGCCTAAGAGATAGGGTCTCTAAACGAATGGTATAGGGTATCGTATAGTCGGTCTAGACTGACTATAATTTTCTTACTTGTTTTAATTTATAGTTCTGTAACTCTAAAAAAAGACTCGTTACATAAAAAAAATGCTTTAGCAATTAAATACATAGCAGATAAACTTAGATGAAATGATTACCTGACGATTTTAATATTCCGGCAGCATCCTGGATAAACTTATGCCAGCCATACACTACACAAGTTCAGTGCTCAAGTTTGGCTCTAGAAACTTGTGCTAATATCGAAATCGTTTTGATTTTTGCTTAGCGCAACTGCACAAATGATGCCAGCACAGTATAATATAGTGGTTAGAGTTCCTGCCTTCAAGATCTGTGGTTATAGGTTCAATTCACGTTAGCGTCTTAAATTATATTTTTGATGGAAAATAAAATTCTAGAAGAATAAGAGAACAAGAAAATATTAAAAACTCTAAATTTTTAATTTTTCAACAATTTTATTAATCTTCTTTTTCTAGATTCTATTTTTCAAACATGCTTAAATTGTCAAAATTGCATAAAATTTTAATATTTTAGATTTTTTTAATTTGTAATTTTTCTTGTTCTTTCACAAAATTCGAACATCTATAAAAATGAGATGGTATTCCGCTGTGATTTGAACTAGCAACCACAGACCTTGAAGGCAGGAACTCCAACCACTGGCCTACGAGGAGTTATTGAATTTTGTTAACTAGTAACGATTTAGTATAAAAATGTATGTTCTTTCAAAATGCAACCACTCATAGAAACCTTTTTTGTTTGTGTCGTCGAAATAAATAATGCAGAGATATCTTGAAAATTTGGAAATAAAATACAATAAGCCTAAACAATCAAAATTTAACAATTTAATCAATTGATAAATGATTATATGTATATAATTTCCGAAATAAAATTTTGTTCAATATTATTAACTATTTCTGTAGTAATGTTTGTTCTTGATGGAAATCCCATACAAAATTTCATTTAGAAATTTTTTATCAAAATGAGATACCATCACTAAAATGTAAATTAAATCAAAACTTGTTAATCGATTTTAATTAAATATGGCTTGTTTTATTTGCAACATATCTATGTTTTTAACCTTAGATTAAAAAAGAGTAATTTTGATGGTTTTGATTTTTTATGAATTTTAAAACAACAAAAATATTTAAATTTTACACCAAAAAATTATTTATTCGGAAAACGCTTTCAGAATCGCTTTCTGAGTCGATTTAGCGATGTCCGTCCGTCTGTCTGTCTGTGTGTCCATGTAGATCCTGTAATCCAACTACAGATCGCTAATATGAATATATTTTGATGAAATTTAGTATATAAGCTTATATCGGTCATAGGATCAACGCTATTGAAATTGGTGAAAATCGGTTCATGTTCAGAATTAGTCGTCATACAAATGACTCCTATGAGATCGACTTAAATTGCCAATAATATTCAAATTATCATATAGATCTCAGTCAAATTGGGTTTGTGTATGTCTATTACTCCCACTTATCAGTAGTCCAAAAATAAACCCCATTTGAAGTTGATTCCCTATCTTTCATAAAATCTATCAAAAAACAAGATTTTTCTCAAATTTGGTTTATTTATGTTTCTTGCAAAAAATAAGTGGCCTTCCCAAATATGGTCTGGATCGATCCATTTTTCTACCAAGTCCCCATATAAACATAGTATCCCGTATGAACTTCTTCATATCCGAAGGCAAAAAAATTAATACAAATTTTTTTTCTTTGTAATTCATCTTTATTTATTGAATCTTCACATAGGTTTGTGAACTAACAATAAGTTATTCGAATCTTAAAACTAAAACTTAAATATTAAATCCAGCCAATACCAGACAAAATTTCATTTATTCTATATACAGACATATGTAATCTAATGATAAAAAAAAAGAAAAAATTGTATCAATCCATTTTTCATCCAATGAGATCAGCAGTCTCCCTACTTCGTAAGCTTTGGTGGATACGATTGTTGATTAAGTTAGGTGCTAGAGGACTCGGATGAGACTCTAGCTTTTCCAAATAGTTTGCACTATATCTAGTGATTGCGTACTTTACTAGAGAACCATTTAGGTCTCTGTACAAATGTGAGTTTCTTACGTACCATGGTGCGCCTGTAATCATTCTCAAAATCTTGTTTTGGCATCTTTGTATTCTTTCTGTGTTTGAAGCTGAGGCTGTTCCCCATAACTGTATACCATAGCACCTAATAGGTTTGAAAATCGAGTTATAAATCAAGAGCTTACAATCGAAACTTAACTTTGAGTTCCTGCCAATTAACCATGTGAATTGGACTAATTTCAATTTTATTTGTGTCAATTTAGCGTCTATATGGCTTTTCCAGGTAAGTCGGCGATCAAGATGCATTCCGAGATATTTAACAGAGGAATGTTGAGGTATTGGCTGGTTCCTAATTCGAATTTGAGGGCAAGTCCCCCTTCTTACGGTAAAAGTTACGTTGATACACTTTTGTTAATTTACTTTAATCTTCCACATATCTAGCCAATCTTCCAGCTGTTCAATATGGCTCTGTAAAAGAAGAGCTGCTGTTGAGGGGTTTTCGTGTACGCTTAAAATTACAGTATCATCCGCAAAAGTCGATGTAAGTGTGTTTTCATTTGTTGGCATATCTGATGTGTAAAGGATGTACAGAAGTGGACCCAAGATACACCAGCATGAATTGTCTGTGGAGGGATCACACAGCTTTTCTCTTTTATAGAGAATTTTCTATTAATTATATAGCTCTCCATTAGCTTCTTTTTGTTCGGGGGTAACAACTGTGTAACTTTATAGAGGAGTCCCTCGTGCCAAACTCGGTCGAAGGCTTGCTATAAAAAGTGCAGAGCAATACTTTTTCTCTTCAAAAGCTCTTCTTATGGCACTTACAATTCTGTGAACTTGCTCAGTGGTGCTGTTTGTAAGTAAGTTTGGTAAGTTTGTTTACCAAAATTCTCTCGAATAATTTTGACAAGTTGGACAGTAAACTTATTGGTCTATATAAATCGACCTTTGTGTCATCTTTACCTGGTTTAGGTATCATTGTAACGAGAGAAACTTTCCATTCTGGGGGAAAATGTTCAAGGCATATTATAGCACTAGCTGGACCCGGCAAACGTTGTTTTGTCCTCAATGAATTTTTTATTTTAGTTAGAATCTGTATATACCTATATAAAAAAACGTTTTTGCATTTGTAAATATTAATTGAAAACTGTTAAAGAATAACAATGTTTTATTTATGAAAATGAAAATAAATATTTATTGTAACATATGTACATATAAGAATGACCAATACATACATACATATATTTCTATTTTTGTAATTCTAAAAAGAGTGAACAATATTTTTAGCTTCATTATTCTGGCAGTAAATGCAAAAATTTGCTGGCTTTCCGACACGGGGACATGTCACATATAGTGGGAAAAACAACTGTTTTCGAGGTCCAAACCACATATTTGCAATGATTATCCTTGAGATTTATTAATGGTCATGGCAAAGCCCAATCTGATCGGAAATTGCAATCTTTTGAATATTATCGGTGTGTCGGTAGGAATCATAGGAATTCTTGGCAGCAAAACATGTTCTCCTTAAAATTTTCCTTTGCAAATTGTGGCCTCAATAACATTTGGCATTATTCTCTCAACAATTAACCTGGTTCCATTACATAGTCTCGGAGCATAGCAAAATTATTGGAGAACCAACTTTTAATTTTAATAAATGTGGCGGTAGACCAGGCACATCAAGTGAATTCAAAAATTCTGTTGGAGAATTGACTGCTTCATTTTCTTCAACAACACATCCATAGATTTGAATGAAAACGTTTCGGAATCAATCATGTTCTGAATAACAACATGTTATCGACATCGACATTTTTGCGGCTAAAATCGCTCTTTCACTTAACCAATCATGGTTACGATATTGATTTTGAATGTCGGGGACTACATTTTCAATTAATTCATCGCGTGACGATATAAATTGACAAAAATCATGTAGATATTTTAATAGTTTGACTGGTTGGGTTAATATTGATTTTACCATTACCAAGATCAAGTAGTTGTTTTGAAAATTGGTCAGCCGTTGGATCATTTTGAATCGCACTCGCATGTTTGTTGTTAATTTGAACGCTATTCCATAATATTGATGATTTTGACGAAAATCTCCAGATAATAAAATAAAAGCTCCACCAAAAAGTCTTTAATTGCCTTTCAAATCTTTTAAAGTTATATGTAATGCTTCTAAGTTATATTTGTGAGCCATGGTACATTCATCCCAAATAATAACACTGCATTTTTGCAGAACTTTTGCCATACCGGATGATTTTTGACATTTCATACGGCATTCTCATTCGTTTGTACGTTTAACGGTGATTTGAGTGCAGAATGAGCTGTACGACCACCATGCAATAATGTTGCGGCTATTCCGGACGAAGGAATAGCCAATGTAATTTTTCCTTACTTTTTGATTAAAATGTTTATATATCGTCACCTTAAAGACCAAACAACCTATCAGCGAAAATTTCAAAATTGAGTTTTTTATTTAATATTATTCCCTATATCATAACGCATATGTACGCAAAATTTTGAATGCCTAATATTACAAATAACCAAGCTATTTCCAAATTAAGAATATATAATTTTCGTTTCAATATTGCAAATAGTTCCAATTTCATAACGTTTTTCTCTCTCCTGTAAACTTTTGAAAACTGCTGATAGGTTGTTTGGTCTTTAAGTTGACGATATAAAAACTTTTGTGGATTTTGTAACTTATAAAATTTAAATAAATTTGACAACTTATTATTTTTTGAACGCCAGCGCCATCTACCGGGTCCAACAAAAAAATTTTTGGCATCATCTAACATACATATATGTATATTCTTAGTTTCAGTAAAATCGCACCGTAAACAAGAATACTCGAAATAACTTTACCCGAGCGCCACCTATCGGGTCCATTTATACATACAAAAATTTCTTATGACGAAACATACATACGTTCTGAATTGCAGTCAAATCGCACTGAAAATAAGAATTTTGTTTATAACTTGACCCCAACATCAGCTAGAGGGTTAAAACTAAAAAAGAAACACAGAAGAGCTCGAACCGAACCTATGGTGGGAACATTAGCTCGACAGCTCTTATGGCTCCGGAGATCATTCGTTACAAACAAATGCACCAACGTTTTTTTATATCTGTGATTTTCTGGAATAACCGCGTATGTCCATTTTTGTCAGTTTTGAGTTAACGATATATATTATTTTTAAATATATTAATTTTTAACGCTCTTTACATGTGTTCAATGTTTTTTAAAAAAATATTGACCATTTCTGAGTTTTTTCTTTAAATAACGACGTAACTTAAATGTTTATTAAATTAATTTGCAGCACTAACGACATATGTCAACCTACGTTTGATCGCTGACAAATTATTTTCTCAGAAAACGACACATAGCGACATATTTTGTTATTAATGAAAAAAAGTTCAAAATAATTTTGGATTAGTTTTCGGTATATAATCACTTAGAAAAACTGGTGTGTTTATTCCTGTTATTTTTTGTCACTGTTATTCTTGATACGTTGTTATAGTCTCATCCCAAGTCCCGTTGACTTTTTGTTGACGAACAAAAAATCAATTTTTTTATGCAACAACAACTTATGTCTACATGGGTGGTTGCATTGGTAGTTTTCTTTTTCAAAGAAAACGACATTTGTCGACATAACTTGTTTTATCTGCACACACTTTAAGTGTAATTTACATATTGTTTTTTTCGTCCTTCTCTAGGATCTATTCCTCTGAAGATTTTTGACTCAAAATTTTATATAAAGTATTTATTGCCCATATCTACAGGACTGTTAAATAAATAAAAAGCTCTTAAATCTTTATATCGAGCCCATAATTTCAAATATAATATTTTTTGGCTCCCCTGAACATTTTGGTTTTATGGCATACGCGGTTATTCTAGAACACCACAGATATATAGATTAAAAATAAACACAATTATTCTTAATGATATTCGGGGTAACTCCAGAAGCAACAATAGCCTTTTCGAGCTCTCGAATCTCAAAACGAAGGGACAATGCCACTCAAATTTTGGTATGCCTATTTTCTATATCTAATTAGTTGGACCTAAGAGATGGGGTCACTAGACGCATGGTATAGGGTATCGTATAGTCGATATAGACTGACTATAATTTTCTTGTTTAACATTAATATTTATTAAATTTTTAATTATTAAATTTTTCTTAATTATTGTATGACTTTTAAGATTTCAAAACATTCTTATAGGAATCACACTCTGGGTATTATAACGCTGGCTGCGTTAAATAATGAATTTCGTTGATATTCTACAAAGCACTTACTCTAGTAAAAGGAAAATAATGAAATTTTTCCAATAGTAATTAACTCTTTCTGTAGAAGAAACGATCATTGTTCATTATAACAAGAAATTATAATATAAACTGGCCAACAGGAATATCAATTAACTGTAAATTTAAATGGTATTCGAATTTAAAGTTTCAGTATCGGGAACAGTTTTATAGTGGTAGCCGTTGCCAATATTCGTTGTAATATTGAGTTTAAGATGCAGGTAGAGGGTATCAAAGATTCGAATTTAACACTCTTACTTGTTTTAATAAAATAAAATCCTCCGCCAGTAGACATTTTTAATTGATGAAAAAAGTTTTAAGAATTCACATAACATAAAAATCATGAAAAATTAATTGCTTTTTATGCCAATAAGATTGTATACTCCTAAGAATGTCTCTGTCAACAGGAGCTTTCACTGTATACCAATCAACGTCTTTTTCTATTCAGTCAGTTGCTTCAAATCTGAAAACGACTCATCATCATTCCTTTATAGTATTCATGATGTTTTTAATAATCACACATGGTTTAGAGTGGCCTTGAGTATATCAATATTTCTTTAGTGTCGTGTTAAAGATTTATGTGTTTAAGCATTTATATTTCTGAGTTCACTCAAATTTCATAGTTGTTATATACTTTTTTTTTTTTTTGTTAAATAAACATATGTAATACAAATATTATTTAATACATAATCGATTTATTTAATTGGAATATTTCAACAAAAAATTCAATTTGGAATGGATTAAAAACAATTATTTGTCTTTTTTTTTTACAAAGCAACTACTTTTAAGTTTTTTTGTTTTAAATATTTACTGAAGATGAATTTAAACGAACTTGACACAGTAACTAAAGAGCAAAAACTTTGAAGTTCTCACATAACATTAAATTCATAAAGAAACGAAAAATTTGGAAATGTCTGTTACAAAAATGCCGGAAATTATGATTTATATGTGTATAATATGTTTATAATATGAATTCAAAACTGCGAATCTCTTTGTTTCTTTTTTATTTTTTTGGAAAATATTTAAGAACTGTTTATTTACGGTGGGAGATTTCCAAAATGAAAAAAACCAACATGGGTCTATACATAGATTGCTTTTAAATTAAATTAAATTATTCTGACAGCAAGCTGTAATTTAGAAGGTTAAAATCAATTTTGAACCACCAAGAAATTATAATAAATTTTAATATTATTTTATTTGGAGAAAGGAATTGAAGGAAAAAGCTTTTGCAAAGCGTTGTCGGCGCTTTTTAATTGTGCGAAGATATTGTACTAAAGATTTATTGCATGTAGGATTCTCCAACAAAAATGGAGAAAATATTCAATATTGATTGACATTAAACCTCAGCGTAATGATTTTAACAAAAAAATATTAATTTTATTATAAAGTACTATTAATAAAATGTCGAACTTAATACATATACATACATATATTCCAGAAAAAATCTACACCTTTTCCAAATGTATTTCAGAAAGAATCGATTGATTTTTAGAAAACATCAATTGATTTTCTTAAAACATCAATAGATTTTCTAAAATAATCAATTTACTTTTAGAAAACATCAATTGATTTTCCGAAATTATCAAATGTATTTCAGAAAATATCAATCGATTTTCAGAAAGAATCAATTGTATTTCAGAAAAATAGTCTGAACGCTTTACAAAAAAAATATTTTTTAAGTACTACACTGCATTTGTAACATTTCTTGTAAACTATAAATTTGTTTTTTCGAATCTTGTTTTCATAATTCGATGCCACGATGCAGACAAAACTTCATTCCCTATTCTTGTGCTGGTTTTTATATTGTAGCTGTTTAAAACTTAAGTTCTCTTTTTGTTCTTCGCATGAACAGTCCACCATTGTTACATCATTTTCAAGTGCATAAAAAGTAGAAACAATGACAACTTTTCGTTATTGTGCTGTAAACTGCTTTTTTATAGTGAAATTCGATTGATCTTTTCTGCAATTCAATTGATATTTTATGAAATGGATTTAAAATTTTTTGAAATATATTTGCTAATTTCTGATAATTTAGATAATTTTAAAATTCAATTGATGTTTTCTGAAATACGATTGGAAAAGGTATCGGGGTTTTAAATAACAGTTAAACAAGTAAGAGCGCTAAATTCGACTATGCCAAATATTTTATAACCTCCTCCTGGGTTTTACATTTACATTAATATCTGGATTTACTGCACTCTTTAGACAAAAGTAAACAAAATATTTGAAAACTAAGCAATTTGATAAACTTGGACTAAATTATTACAGCAAACACTCTCAATTTTTAGCATTTTTTTTTAGCGGTTTCTACAAATTTTAGGTCATATATTGGCACAATAATGCCCAATTTAGAATATCAACCTGCTCGAAATAGCGGTAAATAATATTATCCTAAGTTTGTCTAGGTATATGGTTTATTTTGTTAATGACCGAGATTCTAACAGACAGACGGACAGGCGGACATCGCTAATTCCTTTTGCGATGCGTTAAAAACGGAAAGTGGAGGGTATAAAAATTACAGAATGTAACTTAAGAAAAACAACAAACACATTGAATATTTCTAAGAGTCTTTTCCCATTATCATTCATATCTCGTGACCCATTGGACCGATTTAGTTTATTTTAAAAACAACTCTTTTGGGATGTTAATAAACGATTTTGCTTTTTAAAAAAGGCTACTTTAAAAATGGGTACTTTTTAAAAAAGACGGGTACTTTAAAAAAAAGATAATTTTTAAAAATAATACTTTTTTAAAAACAGTACTTTTAGAAATGTTCTCTTTAAAAAAAATTACTTATGGAGAAAAATTACTTTTTTAAAGAAAAAACACATTTGTTAAAAAATGTACTTTTTTTAAAATTATACTTTTTTTCTTTCATATTGACGATTTTCTTTGTTATATCGTGATAACGATATAAAAAATATGCTTAGAATAATGTGACACGTGCAGTATAGCCATATGCACACCCTCATGCAGCAAATACCTCAACTATAATGACTATGACAATGAGGAGAATTACCACATATACAGATCTTAAGAAAAACAAAAAACACATTGAACATATTTATTTTTTCAAGAGTTTTTGTGATTATTTTAAAAAGCAACTTCTTTGGGATGTTAATAAACGATTTTATGTGGTTTCGGGGTCTCTGGTAGTTATTACGATGCGTTACTACTGGAAGGACAAACCTATACATATCCTCCGCACAGTGGTGTGGTGGGTACAAAAATACTGCTAATATACGAAATAAATAAAATCTTGTATTTTTCTGAAGCTCAACCAACTTAAAATTCTCATAGATGAAATCGGTTTTTTAATTGTAAAGGGTGATTTTTTAGCAATTATCTTTTTGGCAACACTGGTTTAAACAGCTGACGCACGTTTCGTGTTTTGTTTCATTGTCAAACATCTTCAGTTTGGTTTATAATTTAACCATGAATCGTCTTACAAACGAACAACGCTTGCAAGTTATTGAATTTTATTATCAAAATGCGTGCTCTGTTATCTGTTATCTGGCATCATTGGACCGTACTTCTTCAAAGATGGTGCGAATCGTAACGTAACTGTGAATGGTGAGCGCTACCGAGAGATGATATCCAACTTTTTTTTGCCCAAAATGCAAGAGCTTGACTTGCATGACATGTGGATTCAACAAGACGGTGCCACATGCCACACAGCACGCGCAACAATGGACTTATTGAGAGGCGAGTTCGGTGAACATTTTATTTCACGTTCGGGACCGGTCAATTGGCCGCCTTGTTCGTGCGATTTAACGCCTTTAGACTATTTTTTGTGAGGCTTTGTTAAAGCTCATGTCTATACAAACAATCCCGCTTCAATTGACGCATTGGAAGGCAACATTGAAGCATTTATTCGTGAGATACCGGCCGAAATGTTGGAAAGAGTATGCCAAAATTGGACTAAGCGGATGGAAAATTTGAGGCGCAGTCACGGTCAACATTTGCATGAAATAATCTTCAAAAATTAAATTATATGGACCGTACTATCGATTCAAATAAAGATTTCATGCCTTTTTCTGAATTTTATGTGTTTTTTTTTTGGAAAACTTTCCTATAGCTCTTAAAAAATCACCCTTTAGTAGGGTTTAGCCGTTTTCGCATGACCCAGCAATAGAAAGCCTACTCTAATAAGAGAACAATAATACACTTTTTAAAAAACCATAAGAAATTATGAAAAATATTGGTCAAAAAGAAAATCAATTAACTATAAATTTAAATTGTATTAGAAATTAACTGTATTAAAATGGTAACCTTATACTTCGCACAGTGGGGCTTTTTGAATTTTTTCATTGCAAAAATTATAACTTTTAAATTAATTATTGGGGCTTCAGTATATCCTATCAAAGTTCAATATTATTTTGGTGCTAATATTACATGTTGCAAATATAAATATAATGTACTGAAATTTGGAACTTAAAGTGGTTTTGACCCAAAGACGAACCCTACTTGAATTTGTTGGAATCGACCCATGTTTGGACCTAGTCCCGTACAAATTTTCTTAAAAATTTGATTAAAATGCCACAATAGATGCCAGATTTGCCTATTTCTGTATTATATTTAAAAAATTTACAAAACTAATGCAAAAAACGCTAATTTTAATGAAATCGGCCACTTTTGGACCTATTTTCCCGATTTTTTTTAAAAATAAAAACACCCAAAGTTCACACAATTCCAAATTTCACATTGAAATTTTGTTAGTTAAAGACTTATAATTTCACAATACATATTGTTTAAATCCGAAAGTCTAGAAAAAAATACCACTCCAATATAACATGTTAAACTAAAATAAAATTTTTTTATTAATATTACAGATACACATCTTTGAAATATTTTTAATATTAATATATTAATGATATAGATATTAAGTTATTTAGTGTATTTTTTTTAAACTAGTACAATATTTTTTATTAAATAGTTTTCTTAAAAAAAGGCATTTACATTGGGAGCGATATCTAATAGACTTAACATGTCGGAGCTATAATTATGTTCTTCCAAATCCTTCCGAGATCTTACATGTCTTCGTGATGAAATTAGTGGATCTGAAAAGACCGCCAACATATTGAAAAGGTCCTCATTATTCGTAGTTTTAAATTTCGTTGTTTTAAATTTTTAAGTGCAAATTTTTAATTATGTTAAATTCATTTTTTGAGCTGGTATCAGGTCAAAAGTTTCTAATTGTTGCAAAATACATACATTGTAAATTTTCGGCCTTTAAGAATTAATTTAGGAAGCGCAAGCAAATTTTGGTTTATTTATTTATTTATTTTTTTTTTTTGAGTGTAAATTTCTTATTATATTGAATTCATTAACAAAATTTGAACACTGAAAATTTAGGGCCGCTTAAAAATAATTCTGGTAGCGCAAGCGAATTTTTTATTGTGCTGAATTCATTAATAAATTTGCAGTTTTTATTATTGCCAATACATAAGTATTACAAAACATTAAAATTCTTCTAAAAAAACTTCGCCATCCTATCAAAATCAAAACAAAAATGAAAAAATTTAAATTTCTGTTTTCAAGCACCAAAACAAATCGTGAAAAATAAGATAAAAAGCTGCAAAAATTTTACAATATTTGGTATTTTATAGCCTTTAAAATAAGCCATATAACTTTAAAATCGTTTAATTTTTCACTGAGTTATGACAAAACACGTCTACCCATATACCACTTTATGGTTGTTGCGTGCAGATAGGCAAATATATGCAGCCAAGTTCACTTTAACTAGTTAGAGTATTGTATTAGTAACCCATTTTAGGTAATACCTAATTAAATATATTTAAACATTCTTAGTTCTATTCTATCAAAATAGAAAAAACTACCAAAATATAGTATATTTGAAAATCTGAGTAAACGACCAAATAACATCATTTTTATTTTGTTTTATAGAAACTAAAAAACCCTTTTAAACGACACTAAAATCATTATAATCGGTTCACTAGTTTGCCTACAATCTGATTTGAAAGATTATAATTTTGATCCGATTTTAAAACCGTTTATTAATTCTTAATCTGTGGGAAATCCTCTATCCTATACATTCACTGATTTTACTGAATGCTTCTATCAATTTTTTTTTGGCATGCTATTTGGGGAAAGGCGCCACTGTGCTGCGTTCACACTGAAGTGTTTCGCCAAGTGTTTAGTGTTTATGCGATAAACGAGTCAAATTGAGATGTTTACCCATACATTTTTATACCCTATACCACTATGTGGTTTGGGTATAATGACTTTGTGCTGCTGTTTGTAACAACCAAAAATATTTGACCTACACCCATCTTTAATTATACCGATCGAATCAGAATCACTATCTGATTCGATTTAACGATGTCCGTCCGTCTGTGTGTCCATGTAAAGCTTGTAATCAAACTGCAGGTCGCAAATATGAATATATTTTGATGAAATTTGGTATTTTATCTTTTATCGGCCATGGGATGAACGCTATTGAAATTAGTGAGAATCGGTCCATGTTCAGACCTAGCCCCCATACAAATGACCCCTATGAAATCGACTTAAATTGCCATAAGATCCAAATTATCATACAAATCTTAGTCAAATTGGGTTTGTATGTATATATTACATCCATTAATCAGTAGTCTAAAAATGATCCCTATTGGACAACTCTAAGTCATAGGCCCCATAAAGAGCTGCTTCCCGATCTTCACTTAAATCTATCAAAAAAACAAAAATATTGCACTGATTCTTCTCAAATTTTGTTTGTATATATTTTTGCAAAATACAAGAGACTTTACCAAACACGGTCAGGATCAGTCCATTTTTGGGCCTAGTCCCCATATAGATAGAGCATCCGATATGAACTTTTTCATATCTGCAGCCGAAAAAATTTTTAAAAATGCCACACAAATTTGGTTTAAGCTTATTTTCTATATCCAGTTAGTTGGGCTGAGAGATAGGGTATCTAAACGCATGGTATAGGGTATCGTATAGTCAGTCTAGACCGACTATAATTTTCTTACTTGTTTCATTTGGCTAAACAAATAAATTGACATGTTTAAATCTTGACCATCTCATAAAACGAAAAAATGACAGAGTTGTATTTAATTTTGCGCCTGTTCAGTGTAATATATCTCATTTTTGCCAAGTTGGCATCCTTGTTTTTTAACATTACTATCTAAGTGGCATTACAATATAAAAAAGAAAATACAAAATACAATACAAAAATGAAAATAACACATCTGTATTGATAATTTCATCATCAATATAATTAAAGTAGTTGGCCGCCAAATTAATGATATTATTTTTTTATCCATTTTCAAAATTTTACAACTTTTCAATTGTTTTTTATTTTTGAAACAGCTGTTAAATCTGTTAAAATGTTTAACTTAAACACACTAAATCAAGTGTGAACGACTGTGTTTAGTTTTGCAAAACACAAGCTAAAACACCTCAAAATATCGTAGTGTGAATGCCTTATTACCCAACATTGGCTATAATATTGAGTTTAAGACACAGGAGGAGAATATCAAAGACACGGCACACTTTTACTTGTTTTGCTATATTTTGGACTGCACTGTCAGATTTAATTTTTTTTTTCATAAAACCCTTTAAAGCATCCAAAAGTACTACACTTCGCCTTCTGCACAATTCTTCCAATTTTTAAGATATCTTATTTCTGTGATTTGCTGGAATCAGGCCATAACAGAGGGTGGGCCATGAGGGCCATTTGGCTCAGGCCCCAAGTTGTGAAAGGGCCTCTATTTATTTCCTAATTTGGTCACAGTAGGTGCGGAAAATTAAGTTGAAATATTATTTTCAGTATTAATTTATTTTATTTTAACCAAAGATTTATAACATATAACGATACAAAGGTTATAGTAAAAATTTCAAGTTATTGTTATATGTATGTATAAAACTTTTTTACGTAGTAGGCCAATTGCATAAAAAAGAATATGTTGAACTCTGAAAAATTCAAAAAAATTTAACGTAGTAGGCCAATTGCGTAAAAAAGAATATTTAATTTTCAATTATTAAAAATTTAACTATATTTCCTATTCAGTACAGTTTTAATTTTCCTATTGAGTATAGCTTTCGTTCCGTACTATAAATTTTAGTGATTATAAAATTAGTGTTTTTTTTTTATTGTTTAAGGTGTGTTTACACTATGTGTATTTTCCATGTGTAAATTCTGTTTTACGATCCATACGTAATTCCGTGTGTGTGTCAAAATTGCCGTTTTACATACGATTCATAATTTTTGCGTTCAAACGTACATATGTATTTCCGTATGACATAACCTCTAAATGTAAACAACAGCTGATTTTATTTGTGAATTTACAAAAAATTATTGTTAAAAATAAAGTTATATATTTTATATATTTTTTAATTGTTAATTAATATTAAACAATTTATTTTTCTCTCAATATTAATCTTTATAATTTACTCTGTTTTTCTTTCGCCACAAGCAGTGTTGTATTTTCATATGTTTATCTTGTCAAAATAGAACCTGCTCTAATTGAAAAATTTACATATGTCTTGCAAAATGTGTTGTACATAAACAATGTTTGAAAGGGTTCACAGTATTTGTACAAATTACACGTGCTAAAAAAATAAGAAAAACACGAGCAAAACACGTAGTGTGAACGCAGCTTTAGTGATATTTGTAATCTGTAAGTTTAAATTGAGTTAATATTATAAATAGTTATATTTAATTCATAAGTAATTAATTTTAGGAATTTAATGAAAAGAACATATCCGAGTGGCGCAAGCAAGAGACGACAGAAAAAAGAACAAGAAAAAGCCAAGCAAAGTCTGCCACGATTAACGAAATTCTTTAATAAAAACAAGTAAGAGTGTTAAATTCGGCTGTGCCGAATCTTTGATACCCTCCACCTCGGTTTGAGTCTTGATAATAAATGTAAATGAAAAAGTAAACAATTTGTTAAACTTAATACCAAATTATTTCAGCAAATTCTTTGGGTTGGTTTTCTTCTTTTCTATTATTTCGGATTTATTTCGGTGTTTGCTTTTTGGTCATCGTGGTTGCTGATCGGCATGCATTTTGGTTATATACCTATATGCATGCGTTTCCGGTTATATGACATAACTTCTCGTTTAATTTAGTTTTTGCTAATTAAATAGCTCGCCCTAACCTCCATTGCAAAGGTAATGGTTGTGTAGAGTGGCTATATGCATTAAATCGTGCTAATTGGAGATGGCTGTATAGTTTCTTTTAACTGGCCAAATATTTCTTCATTGTGGCCATATAGGTCGGATGGAGTAACAAAATAATAACCAAAAAAAAAAGCTCTCTCAACTTTTTTTTAAAATATTGCCATATTTTGAAAACATAGAGAATAAATTTATAATAATAAATAATAAAATTAGGGATGAAAAACGCAAAAAACGAAAAGTCCCAAACATTTTAAATAAAATAATTTAATGTTATCTTTATTTTCTGAAAAACTTCAAATTTTCATCCAAAAAAATTGTGAAAATTTATATATAAAAAATAACATTCTCATCAAATTACGTTTACTTATGTAACAATTTTTATGTTAGCAATTCTTAAATATCATTTGAGGTTTTCTTAAATTCATTGAATTTAAATTAATATCGACAAATCTGTTTTTCTATTTATTTAAATTGTAAAGGAGTGGCATCTCTGTCAAAATAAGCGAAAAACACAAAGAATAGAAAAAAACCAAGGTTCAGAAAATACACACATGAAACACACAATGTTCTGTTCAAAAGCAGCCAACACATATCTTTATTTTCATATCAATTATGTGCGTTTCTAAATTTTCTACGGTGCCCAACACAACCATGACTGTGTTCGTTTTACTATTTCGTTATTTACACGAACATTTTTCTATCAGGTACTTTTTGTTTAAATCACACATAAAGCACACATTTTTGAGTGTTGCTTTATTTGAAGTTCATGTTCTGGTACGTGTACTGAAAAAACAAACAAAACATGTACAATAAACAGGTTCGAGTTCAGTTATATTTTAAGTCGTGTTTAAAATATAACTGAACTCGAACCTGTTTATTGTACATGTTGTGTTTTTTCTTACTACACGAGCCACAACACGACTTAAAATATAACTGAACTCGAACCTGTTTATTGTACATGTTTTGTTTGTTTTTTCAGTACACGTACCAGAACATGAACTTCAAATAAAGCAACACTCAAAAATGTGTGCTTTATGTGTGATTTAAACAAAAAGTACCTGATAGAAAAATGTTCGTGTAAATAACGAAATAGTAAAACGAACACAGTCATGGTTGTGTTGGGCACCGAAGAAAATTTAAAAACAAACATAATTGATATGAAAATAAAAATATGTGCGTGTTGGTCTAAGTTATGTTTGTTTACATATATGTACGAGTTTTTTATTCAGTGTGTGTTTTTTTCTGAACTCTGAAAAAAACAAATTACTTCGTGTTTGACAGGATGATTTTATGTTTATGTTTAATATCTTTATTTTTTTTTTACTAATATTTCTGTTTATTTATTTGAAAATGAAATAATGAATTGAATATGCTATTTAATTTTTTTATTTATATAAAAAAGTTTTTTAATTAAAGCCAAATATTTTCACTATTTCATGATTTTTATTTATGTATGACGACATTTCAACCTAAAAATTTAAGTTTTTATCGATTGGATAAACAACACAAAAATGGTTGTCGTTTAGATAACAACAGCTGACTTTAACAATAGCGAATATCGTTTCAAAATTTTACTGATAATTTTGCAATTTTCTTTATTTTTACAATTCGACTATCGTTAAAAGAAGTTACTGAATCGCGGTACTGAAAAGTTATTAATATCTCCTGAATGGCAATATTTTTTTTAAATGTAAACATTTTTAAATGTAAAGATATTTCTAAATTTAAAATTATTATTTCCGACGTTTTGATATGATTTTCTGAAACTCAATTAATATTTTCTAATTTATAATTGGAAATTTTATTTTCAGTTTTTATTATAATTGATATTTTCTTAAATTTGAATGGAAAATTTAAAAAGTGAAATTTTGTATTTATGTGAATAATAATGCTTTATTAATTATAAACAATTTTTAAAAATTAGATGTAATCGCAATCAGATATTTTATAGGTAAAGCAGAATAATAATTCTATATAACTATGTAGAAAAGTTAACCCCCCAATCTCACATCACACTGAAATTGTAAAATCGTTGTGTACGTATTATCAACGAAAAATTGTTCGAATTAGTCGAATCCATCGCCATTAAATTTTATGCTCAAACATCTGACTGCAATCTCATTTTTAAAATGTTGTCGAAGTGTAAACTTGAAAAAATTTGTATACTTCTCTCTCTTATTTTATTTTAAGTAGAGTTACCAAGTTTATTATACAGGCACATGTTTGAGGGAAAATGTTTACATTTATTATTATTAGTATTATTTTAATAATAGTTAATAATATTTATGCTCTATAATTAACAAACTTGTGTTTTTGTATGCGCATTTCAAAAAATAAATCATTATAATAGATTTAACAAGTTAAAACTTTAATTACAATTTTACAGAATCCAGTAAATTTGCATTAAATTTATAACAGGGTAACATTAATCATCGTTAGTGTCTGCCACTATTCGCACGAAAAATTTGGTGCCATTAGTGTGACCACTTCGGAAAATGTGTGTGTATTAGTAAAAAAAAATGTGAGTGTATTGAGTTTTTCGAACTTGCAGTGTGATGTGAGATTGGTGGGTAATATGCCAAACTTATGTTCATATTTGTAAAAGAATAATGAAAAAACGTATGAAATAAAAGACCAACCCGTGTATACTCTTAACATTGTTCTGTATGATATCCAGTTGAAAATATTAACATTCATGTTAAAATAGAAATAACTATTGCAAAGCTAATTAGAACAAACAAAAATTATGGCGGCATCTACTGTGGCATAGTCACGCTGAGCAAAATGAAGTGACACTCTGTTATACAAAAGAAATGTATTTTCCCCACAACAAAATACTGCAGAATTTTATGTAAATAAAATAACCGATTTATTTCTAACATGCAGTTACTATGAATATACATACATACATATATATAATATATGTACATTATTTGTATTATTTAATATGTGTATGTATGTATATTTAAATATTACACACAAAAAATACAACATCAAACGTTATTTTTGTGTTTTTCTCTTTAAATAAATTAATACATAAATTTTTTTGCTAAATTTACATTTGGGCAATTCACAACAGGTGTTGTATATTGTATGTTGTATTGAAATCATTTGTTGTGAACACTCAGTTGTATTTTCATATTGTAAAACGCTTTCTTTAGTAATTTTCGATCCAACGAGGAAAGATCGCTTCGTCGCTTCTGCTATTTTGTATAAGAGAAAACACTTGTCAGTGTTTGCTTTTTGGTCGTGAGATATACCCTGGAGTTTTAGGTACGTACCTCTTGCATTTTAATTTATAATGAAAAAAAAATGTTAAATGTTTTGCTTGGTACTCAAAGAGAAAATACATACTAAAAATATAAAAATTAATTTTTATATAAATAAACTTATCGATGTATTTGCGTTATTTGCATTATTTGCCATATTTTATTTTATAATTATTTATGCTGATAATATTCTATGTATTTGTTTTTTCTTTTTCATAAAAACTGGCATTCACTTGGAACTGATATGTTATGATACAATATACAACATTTACTAAACATAGCAAATGAAGTTGGATCGTGTATCAGATTTTTCAGTGAAAATTACCAACAACAATTTTACACTATTGTAAAGTGATACACGATACAAGAGATACAACGATACATTACCCATTGTGAATTGCCCAATTGTTTTTTTATTAACAACTAGGTATTTTAGCATTATTTGCTTTAGATGTTGGTGAATTTTTACTCCCTTTATATTAACTCGTAGTGTCTGCTTGTCGAAAAAATTTTGGATCGATTTTAACCACTTTCCCGTGACCCAATCGATCTAAAATTTTGCAGGCAGGCTTGTGGCAATGACAGAAATGATGCCAAAACAATGGAAACTTTTAAATTTTTCTACCAGAGTTGATAAAAAAATGTACAAAGGGTTTGTTTTTCTTATATTATTACCATAACGACCACAAAAACAACAAGTCCAGCTATGAAAACAATGCAACATTTAGAATAACAACAAGAACAATATAAGAATATCATGTTTTTCATTTTTTTTTATTTTTCAGAGATTTCCCTGGACCTGTTCCACCGATTTTAATGATTTTTGAAGTAGAAATCTTTCCATGAATTTGGTGAATCATTCTCACTAAAAATGATCACTGTAGCTGCACTATTGAGGGCGTGATCGTGACAAGAACAACATAGAAAATTATTTTTTTTTCAAGACTTTTTTAGTTCTTCATTCAAATCTCGGGCCCTAATCGACCGATTTGGACGATTTTAAATAGCAAACTTCTCAGGATGTTAGTGAATCATTTTTATGTCAACGAGTACCCTAGCTGCCGGATTGATGCCGTCATCGTGATTTCCACAGACGGACAGACGGACAGACGGACATCGCTATATCAACTCCGGTTGTTATAAGGATCACAAATATATAAATTTTATGGGGTCCAAAATTTTTTTTCTAATTATTACAAACGGAATGACAAACTTATATATACCCTCTGCACACTGGAGTGGAGGGTATAACAACTCCACAACAGCAACAATGACAGTCATATGTTTTTCAAATAGGAAAAAACTGTTTATGTGTTAGTTTCGGTCATTCCCCAGTATGCATTGAAATATTATTTCTCCAATGTTGGAGAAAAGTTAAGTTCTTAAATTGATGTCAAATGTAATTCTCAACTTGGGTTGAACAATTTTTCTCCTTGTTTGCTTTCAACTTGACATCAAGTTGAGATTTAACATTTTTTCCAATCTTTGAGAAACATTTTTACTCTCAATTGGATATCCAACACTTTTCTCCACTTGAGACCAAACATTTTTTCAACTTGAATACGATTTGTGTTAAGTCTGAGATATTATTTAAATATGTCATAAATAATAAATTAAATTAAAAAATGCCAAAAAAGTACAAATAAATCATTGATATATTTTTAATTATTTTTGCTTTTTGTCGAATTTTTCAAAAAATGTACAACTAATTAATTCATTTATTTTTAATTCTAGATTTTAAAAAATGTACATAATATGTACATTTAATGTTAAATATGTACATAGTAATGTTAAATATATAATGAAATTAAATTGAAACATTAAAACATTAAAATTAGTATAATATTTCTTAATACGGCAATTCCGTACCTTCCATTTGATACCGATTGGAAATATTTCTTTGCTATCAAGTTGAGAATCACAAATTTCTCAATTTGATAACTATGAAAATCGCCATATAAAAAATGTGCCTTTTAAGTTGAGAAGACTATATTCGAACTATTGAGGGCATTTGAGAATTAACGTTGGAGATTTGAGAAATGTATTTGATCTCAAATGCACCTCAAGTTGATAGCAAACAAAAATGTTTATTGGGACATTTATTGTAGGGTCGTTTGCACACACACAAAAAATAGAAAATAAATTGTCAATAAGCAAAGCAAGTGGCTTCGAAATTCGATGATGCCAGTTAATCATTTTTTGTTCACGCGGAATTTATAATTGGAGGAATTTTTTTCTCGAGAAATGTATTTTCCGTGAGAAAGAAATTCCTTGAGAATATTCATAATTGGGATGAATAACTTTTAATTGGAACTTTTTAGTCAGAATAAATCATAATTCTAGTTAGATATTGGTTAATATTTAATTAGAAAAAATATTGTGGTGGTATCTACGCAATTATTGAGGCAGTCACGGAAAAATTAAATGCAAGTCTGTTTTTTTTTAATATAACAAAAATGGATTTTTCCTTTAACAAAATATGGCAGAATTCTTTATAAATGAAATGCAAAATGGAAAATCAATTTTGTGCTAATTCTTAACAAAATTAATAAAATATATATATATGTATTATTATATTTATTAATATTTGTAATTTTATTTGACACAATTTCACACACAGTTTTACAGATCAACTGTTTTAATTAGAAAAAATATTGTGGTGGCATCTACGCAATTATTGAGGCAGTCACGGAAAAATTAAATGCAAGTCTGTTTTTTTTAATATAACAAAAATGGATTTTCCCTTTAACAAAATATGGCAGAATTCTTTATAAATGAAATGCAAAATGGAAAATCAATTGTGTGCTAATTCTTAACAAAATTATATGTATTATTATATTTATTAATATTTGTAATTTTATTTGACACAATTTCACACACAGTTTTACAGATCAACTGTTTTCAACTGATTTAGAAGTTTTCTGTTTTTGAAACAGTAGTGCCAATTTGTAACATTTTGTGATGTAATGAAAATCGCAGAATAATAAGTTAATACACAATAAAAAATATTAAATTTTTAAGTTTTATATACATATTGCAATAAAAAAAACTTTGGTAAATTTACATTGAAGATGGTCAGAAATGAATGAGAAAAAATATATAGACATTTTAGAAAAGCACATTTTATGTTAAACTTTATGCACAAAATATATGGGTTTTTGTTGTTTCGAATTTAACTGTGGCTCTAAGTGAAAAGTTTTAGACCGATCGTATATTACATCTTGAGGATCCTCACCTAATATTTTCAAATATTTTAAATTCTTTTTAACTCATTTAACCTCATTACGAAAATAGTAAAACAGTAAATATGGAAAATCCACGCACCTCAAAAAATTGTTTTCTATGAAATAAATTAAAGACATTTCATATTATACAATTTTCTTTCAAAAATGTATCAATTATTGCAAATTTGAAATTTGACATATAGTATTTGTACATATATTTGTATAGATTTCGCAGTATGAAAAGAACTATTATTTCTTTATTTAGAATATATGTAAGTATTGCTCGCAAAAAAATGCAACATCATGAATGAAACACATAGACGACTGCTGGCAGCAGCATTTGTAGTCGCATAGTCAGCTACTTGATTTTTCTGAATACGACAGCAACATATAATACAAATGAATTTTTATTTAAATATACAATTACTTTTACTTATTTAAAATGCATTAGTACAACGTAAAAATAAATAAATTAGTTTAACGCCTTTTGATTATTAATGGAATTATAGCCTTTCATTTTGCGATTTTTTTTTTAAACAAAATAAAATATTTCATAGCACTAACTTCTTTTACATATTTTGTTATATTGTCAACACTATTTTTGTTTTGTAGCCAACAAAACACACTTGCAGTTTTTTTTTCTATTTGAAGAACATATGACTGCCATTGTTGATGTTGTAGAGTTGTTTTTTTTTTTGATTTTGTTTCGTTAACTCTTTTGTATTAAAGCACCTCCAATATATGTATCCATTTTAGTTTGCAAATACAGTATATTTATAATTTATTACTTACAGCAAAAAATAATAGAAACAATTTTATCAGCTATGCTTACGAAACTATATAAATAGACTTGAAGTTGGCTGCAAAAGCAGTAGCCTGTGTAAAGAACAAGTTAGCGACATGTAACTGTTACGTAACGTGTCAGCCTTTTTTTCACATGAAAAGTATTGGGACGTTCCGGTTACGTTCGGTAACTGTTTTAAATGATTTTCATGTAAAAAAAAAACAACTGACTCGTTACGGTTACGGTTAGAAAACATTGACCTTTTATATGTATTATAATGCTATGAATGCATTTATCTTTATTTTATTTTATTTATATATTCTTTTTTTTTTGTATTGTATATTATTTTTTTTTATTATTATTACTATTTCATTTAATTATTTTTTCTTTAAATAAATTAATACATAAAAATTTGTTTTTTAAATTATTGGTGAACTTTTACTCCCTTTATTTACTGCCTTTATATTAACTGGTAGTGTCTGCTTGTCGACAAAATTTTGGATCGATTTTTAGCCCCTTTCACGTGAGCCAATCGATCTGAAATTTTGCATGCAGGCTCGTGGCAATGACAGAAATGATCTAACAAATTTTTTTAGTGATGCCAAAACAATGGAAACTTTTAAAATTTTCTACCAGAGTTCACAAAAAAATGTACAAAGGGTTCGTTTTTATTATATTATTATCACAACGACCACAAAAACAACAAGTCCAGCTATGACAACAATGGAACATTTAGAATAACAACAGGAACAATATGGAAACATCATGTTTTTCATTTTTTTTTTAATTTTTCATAGATTTACCTGGACCTGTTCCACCGATTTTAATGATTTTTGAAGTAGAAATCTTCCCATGAATTTTGTGAATCATTCTCACTAAAAATTATCACCCTAGCTATCCTATTGAGGGCGTGATCGTGACAAGAACAACATAGAAAATTATATTTCTTCAAGACTTTTTTTAGTTCTTCATTCAAATCTCGGGCCCTAATTGACCGATTTAGACGATTTTAAAATGCAAACTTTTCAGGATGTTAATGAATCATTTTTTATGCCAACGAGCACCCTAGCTGCCCGATTGATGCCGTCATCGTGATTTCCACAGACGGACAGACGGACAGACGGACAGACGGACAGACGGACATCGCTATATCAACTCCGGTTGTTATAAGGATCACAAATATATATATTTTATGGGGTCCAAATTTTTTTTTCTAATTATTACAAACGGAATGACAAACTTATATATACCCTCTGCACACTGGAGTGGAGGGTATAAAAACATCACTGAACAGGTTATCAATCAAACAGTCAATCCCGAAAATGAAACTACTCATGCTATTTCACAAATGGCAAATGTTATTGCTGACGTTGATGCTCAAATTTCGGTGGCTGAAAATATAACTTCAGAACAAATAGAAGATTCCTTGTCACCATTACAGATAATTGTTGATGATGCAAACATGGAAGAAAATTACGTGTCATCTAATCTACCCAATTAAAGCAACAACTTCAATACCTGTTTTCAACGATGACGTCGCCTTACTTAGCAAGAAAAATATAATGCAAATGGAAGATTTTTTTAAAATTGAACATTTTAAAATACCTGAAAACATCCCAAATGATGCTGAAAACAATAAATTTCCATATCGTCTGACGAAGAAGGTTTTAGCGAATGGAGAAATTTGCAACAGAGATTGGCTATGTTGGAGCAATTCAAAAAGTCATTATTTTATTTTCCCTGCTTCCTACAGGATACGAAATTTGATACATCAGTTCTCGGTAGCCAATCAGGATGGGATATTTTAAGAGGATGGAGGAAATTGAAAGATCGCGTACCCGCTCATGAAAATTCAATTATTCATAAAAAAAAAAATTATGTTCATTGGAAATCAGCAAGTAGATCTGCATTATTAAAGTCCTCATTAGGATCATCTCTACTGAAAGAACTAAACTGTGAGGCAAGTAATTGGCAGAAAGTTCTTCATAGAATTTTGGATGTTACATTTTTCCTAAGTGAGCGTGGTTTGGCATTATTTGGTTCTAATGAGAATATTGGAAATTCGCGGAATGGAAACTTTTTAGGTATCATAGAATTGCTCAGTAAGTATGATCCAGTTTTATACGAACATGTAAAAAGTGTTCGTGAGTCACAAGACAAGCACAAACGTCTTCAACTTCATTATTTATCATCAAGAATTCAAAATGAATTCATTCAGATTTGTGGAAAATTTGTGCAAAGAAAAATTATTGAAGAAATTCTTGATTCTAAATATTTTTCCATTATTGTGGATGCGACACCAGACTGCTCACACCAAGAACAAACGTGTCTTGTAATTCGTTATTGTAAAAATAATAAATAATGCATCGTATTCAATTGAGGAAAGATTTATTACATTTGATTCATTTACACAAAAAAAGAGGAATCGAAATCGCTACACGAATTATTGAAATTCCTAAAAATTTTGGCCTTGATTTTAATTTATGCTTTGGGCAAGCATATGATAATGGTGCTAATATGGCAGGACAGTATAACGGTGTGCAAGCAGTGCTGCTTGAGCGTAATCCGAATTGCATTTTTTCCAGTTGTGGAAATCATACTCTTAATCTTGTTGGAGTTGACTCTGCTGAATCACGTAAAGAAGCAGTTACATATTTTGGGAGAATTCAACAGATGTATAATTTTTTTAGCAGCAGTCCTAGAAAGTGGGAGATTTTAAAGAAATATTTAGCTGTGTCACTTCATACAATATCAAAGACAAGATGGTCTGCTCGAATTGAATTGATGAATTGACCAATTTACAATAATCAGTCAAATATTCTGGCTGCTTTAGAGGAGTGTAAGTCACTAAACCTTCCACCGCACGCACGTACCGAACTTCAGTCAATTTTTCAATATTTGGATACATTCGAATGCATTGTGTTGACAAAAATATGGCTTGAAATATTAACGTTATTGCAACAAACTAATTTAATTATTGAAGCACGCAATGCAACACTTGACGTCGAAATGGAAAATATTAACAATCTTATTGCAAGGATGAAGATAATGCGTGAAGAGTGGGGCAGATGCCAACCCATTTTACGAAAACATCAAGCACTCTACTTGATCTTTGCTGTACCAGTAATGATTCTCGACTGCTGCTATTTGAACAGCTTTCTGCGACAATGTTCTCAAGACATGATTTACTCTTTCTGTCTTATGATTTCAACCCCATATTTAAAAAACAATCACAAATCTTAACATTCAGAGATTTTAAGAATATAGATTATAAGCACCTGGAAACTGAGTTATCATCAATACCATGGGCCGATGTCTTCTATATGCCTACTGTGGATGAACAGCTTAGGTTTATACATTGTAATATAAATTGTCTATACGAAAAATATATCTCAGTTAAATCTAAGAAAATTCGAAACGATAAACCATGGTTTACAAATGACATTAGAGCACTAATCGAAGAGAGAAATTATGCATATGAAAGATGGAAACGATTTAGAACAACTGAGCTCCATAACACCTTCAAACTTTCTCGAAGAACAGTAAATTCAAAAATTAGAACTGTTAAGTCAAAATTTGATGAGGAAAAATTTAAATCTGCTGTCTGTTCGAAAAAGAAATGGAGGGAAATTCGCAAAATGGGCATTGTTAGTGATGATATGAAAACTGAGAACCCAATAGATGTCAATCAGTTAAATCTCGATTTTGCCAATATTTCAATGCCTGCAGCTGATATAAACTTTTACAATAATATTTCCACCAATGTTATATCAAACCAACAACATTCGCTTTGCTTTAATTTTATACATTTCACTCAGGAAGATGCATTAAATCGGATTCTATAGGACACGATGGGGTTCATCCTAAATTTATAAAACGGATTTTGACTTATATCTTACCGCATATAACACATATGTTTAATACTATAATCACAACATCTACTTATTCATCTATGTGGAAACACGCAAAGGTTATACCCATACCAAAAGCTGATAAGCCATATAGACCAATTACAATATTACCTTATATATCCAAAGTTTTTGGTCGCAAAAGACACAGCAGCATCTCAGAATACTCGCAACAAATCTATAATATATCATTCGAAAACTTACTAAAATGCCGAACATTGTTGTATTTACATAAAATAATTTATACAGGTCAACCTGAATACCTTTACAACAGAATAACTTTTTCGAGATCAATGCGAGGTAAAAAAATTAACACTGTACGATATAAAAAGCAAATATCTGAACGCCATTTCTTCCTGAATTCTATTCGCCTTTGGAACCAACTACCCCCCAACATTCAAATTATTAGCAATGCAAGGCACTTCAAAGCAGCTATATTTAGCAACTTAGCGTAATTAAAATATTTTATAATAACTATTATACTTGTTTTACTTATAATTAAATAATTGTCAAGTTATTGTTTTAAATATTTAAAATTGTATAGGTATTAATTTTATTTTGTTTAACAATATTCTATGTGTGCCTTAATCTACCCAATACTGTAATATAAGACATGCTCTTTTTGTATTGTATTTATCCTCAACAAATAAATAAATAAATAAAAATAAAATTACTCTTAAGTTCAAAAGAGATTGCCGTACTTTCCAAAATTTCAACTGATTTTCAATTAACTCGTCATATTAGGTCACAGTTTGATGCTGACGAATATTATAGAGTTAATGTTTTTATATACATTATAGATTCGGTTATTTCAGGCTTGACACGTCGCTTTGAGTCTTTACGCAAAATTTGCCAGACTTTTGGATTCCTTTGGACTTTTCAAACTTCATCAGATGAGGAAATAAAATCGAGAGCAAAAAATATGCACTTAAAATATCCAAAGGAAATTTCAAATGAAATATGTGATGAAATTATATTTTTAAAAAATATTATTGAAGTAAACTTTGATATAGAATCATCTCCAGCTAAGTTGCTGCTAAACATTTTAGAAAAAAACCTAATTGGATTGTTTCCAAATATATCAACAGCTTTAAGAATATTTTAAAGTCTACCTGCCTCCGTTGCTTCAGCGGAACGCAGTTTCAGTATGTTGAAAAGGGTTAAAAATTTTCACAGATCTGCAATGAGCCAAGAACGGTTGAATGGGCTATCAATTTTACATATAAATTCAGATATTGCATGAAATATTGATTTTTTCAACTATTATAAAAGATTTTGCTACAACTAAAGCTCGAAAAGCTTATTTGTAATTTAATTATTAATTTCATACTTTTTAAATATATTAAAAATAACAAAAGAACTATGTAAATTTGTTTTTTTTTACTCAAACAAGAGGCCCCATATTTTTTATTGGCCTGGGCCCCCTCTCAGCTCTGCACGGCCCTGGCTGGAAAAACCACGTATGTCCATTTTTGTCAGTTTTGAATTAATGATGCCAAATATATTAATTTTTAACGCTCTTTACATGTGTTCAATTTTTTTTAAATGTTGACCATTTCTGAGTTTTTTCTTTAAATAACGACGTAACTTAAATGTTTATTAAATTAATTCTCAGCACTAACGACGTATGTCAACCTACGTTTGATCGCTGACAAATTATTTTCTCAGAAAACGACACATAGCGCCATACGTTGTTATTAATGAAAAAAAATGCAAAATAATTTTGGATTAGTTTTCAGTGTACAACCACTTATAAAAACTTGTGTGTTTATTTCTGTTATTTTTTGTCACTATTATTTTTGATACGTTGTTATATTCTCATCCAAAGTCCCTTTAACTTTTTATTGACGAACAAAAAAAAAATGCATTTTTCAAGCAACAACAACTTATGTCTACATGGTGGTAGTTTTCTTTTTCAAAGAAAACGACGTTTGTCGACATAAGTTGTTTTATTTGCACAACTTTAAGTGTAATTTACATATTGTTTTTTTCGTCCTTCTCTAGTATCTATTCCTCTGAAGATTTTTGACTCAAAATTTTATTTAAAGTATTTATTGCCCATATCTACAGGACTGTTAAATAAAATGTTCTAAAAACTTTATTTCGAGCCCATAATTTCAAATATAGCGTTTTTTTCTTGGCTCCCCTGAACATTTTGATTTTATGACATACGCGGTTATTCTAGAAAACCACAGATTTGTTCTTGCACAATCGTACGTTGAAATTACTTGTAGTATATTTGTTTGGAGTTGTTTCATATATGTTATGTCTGTGTTATTGGTTATTTGGTGTACAATACATTGATTTGAATTTAGTTTTAATTTTTAGTTTTCTGTAATAAGATATATATTTTTTTTTGACCGTTAATCGAATAAATCATTATGATTTAAAATAAAAAAAATTTTAAATAATAATTGCTGAGATTTTCATGTTGGCTTTACCTTAGTCAGATTTAATGACTTGTGTTTTAGCCAATGTTGGTCTCGTGGCAAACAAGTTTAACGGCTTACAATAAACTTCAATTCAAGATGTGTAAATTCGGAATTTATCCACTTTAATGAGCTTATCTCATCATAATTTTATCCTTAACTCTTAAACTGTTTTTCACCTTACTTTGTAATATTATGTAAATTCGCTATCTATAATATTAATAGGCTAGACGATTTCTTGTGACCGATGTTTTGTTCTACCGTTTTATCCCGATTTCGACCAAACGTATATTACTTGAAAGGTATTTCTTTTAAGCCGTTTTGCAGATTTCCAGATTTTTACTTTACTTTACTTTATTTTGAGTTAATTGTATTTAAAGTTGATACTAACTCATGCATAAAATTACACATATGCTATGTGTGTTTTATAAATTTTTGTTAATGTGTTCGTTAGTGAGTTTATTATCTTCATTCACAATAATAATAAACCATAAAAGTGTTGGTTTGTGGATTGGCTAAGTTGAAAAAAAAAGCATTCTAGAAATTGCACTCGAATTTCGAGCGCTGCAATCTGCTAGTATTATTGTTAAATATATTTAAGAAAAAATAGTTAAAGTAATAACTGATAAATGTTACATAAATAAAGAATTGAATTGAATTGAAAAGACTTGTGTAAAATAAATACAAAAATACATGTAAATACACAACACGCTTTTATTATTGTTTTAAAATTTATTTTTTTTTTTCTAAAATATATTTTTTTTTCAATTATAAAAAAAGCAGATCCAAATACATATGTTTGGTCATGTCATGACTTTTTGAATTTTATTATAATTTTTTTAATTTTATTTAATGAATTTTAGTACTGAATTGTCATCACTATATGTCAAAACGCTGGGGAAATTTGATTTTTTGGCTTTAAGGATCCTTTTTGAAATTATAATAAATTATTCTTGTATTGAAAGTGAAGCAAACCGGTCTTGAAACTTTTTTCGTGCGAGTTCTGATATTTAAAAATTGTCACCCATAATAAATAAAATATAAGGTAAAAAATTAAATTTAAATTAGAATAATAGTGGTTGCGAAAATTAACTTTGTAACAATTCCTTAAAAAAGGTATCGCATTTCTCTGATCACACACAATTAACGAATCGAGTAAAAATTTCAGTTAATTTGAAATAAGTTCCTATCCCTTAATTTCCAATGAAAATATCATTTTCAATTTGATATTGATTGTTTCTAAAACTACATTAAAAGTCAAACCGTTTATTCGCATTTATTATCAATTCATTTTACTTACAAATATAGATGAATCACACATTTATATTTATCAATAAAATTAGTATTCACTTGTTAACGTTTATTTGTTATTATAACAACAATCCAGAAATATTTACACTATTTTGTTGCATTTTTATACCGCATATCACTATGTATGTGGTCAGGGTATAATTACTTTGTGCTGATGTTTGTAACTACCAAAAATATTTGACCTAGACCCATATTTTATTATACCGATCGACTCAGAATCACTTTCTGAGTCAATTTAGCGAAGCCCGTCCGTCCAACTGTCCGTTACTCAGTCCGTATATGTGTCCATGTAAACCTTGTAATCAAACTACAGGTCGCAAATATGGCTATATATATATTGATAAAATTTTGGATGTAAGCTTATATCGGATGAACGATGTTGAAATTGGTAAAAAAAAAACGGTGCATGTTCAGACCTAGTCCCCCTACAAAACACCGCTATGAGATCGACTTAAATTTCCACAAGATCAAAATTGTCATATAGATCTCAATATGTTTATTACATCATATAGCTACTATTCCAAAAATAATATCTATAGGACATACTTAGTCATAGCCCCCATTCAAAGCTGCTTCCCAATCTTCACTTAAACCTATCAAAACCAAAAATATTCCACAGATTTTTCTCAAATTTCATTTGTATGTGTTTTCGCAAAAAATAAGTTACTTTGTCAAATATCGTCAGGATCAGTCGATTTTTCGACCTAGTCTCCATATAAATTTAGCATCTGACATGAACTTTTCCCAGAACTGCAGGCAAAAATAATAATAATAATTCCAGTCAGATTTGGACCTAATTAGTTGGACCTAAGACCAATTCTCTAAATGCATGTATAGGGTATCGCATAGCCGCATATAATTTTCTTACTTGTTATTTTTAGGGATTTCCAAACAATTTGATTTTACACTCATCGCAACAACTGGTTAAACTATTCAATATAAGTAAAATTATAAATGAATATGAACTTGAAAATGTACATGAAGAAGGTTGCAATAATATCACACGTATTTAAAGTAAATATTTATTGGTATAAAGAGTTTCAATGGAATATTTCAATAGCAGTTTTTAAAATTCAATAATGCAAGACATTTGAATAATATATAGGAATGATCTAGAAGTTTCGTATGATAAAAAATGTACGAATGTAAAAGTCTTCAACTAAAAATTGAGTGCAGTTCTGCGTTTTTGCAATTAGAATAGTATTTATACCCTATACCACTATGTGGTTTGGGTATAATGACTTTGTGCTGCTGTTTGTAACAACCAAAAATATTTGACCTAGAACCATCTTTAATTATACCGATCGAATCAGAATCACTTTCTGAGTTGATTTAACAATGTCCGTCCGTCCGTCTGTGTGTCCATGTAAAGCTTGTAATCAAACTGCAGGTCGCAAATATGAATGTATTTTGATGAAATTTGGTACATAAGCTTCTATCGGCCATGGGATGAACGCTGTTGAAATTGGTGAGAATCGGTCCATGTTCAGACCTAGCCCCCATACAAATTATCCATATGAAATCGATCTTACTCAAATTGGGTTTGTATGCGTTCATTACATCCACTAATGAATAGTCCAAAAATGATCCCTTTGACCCCATATAGAGCTGCTTCCCGATCTTCACTTAAATCTATTAAAATACAAAAATATTGCACTGATTCTTCTCAAATTTTGTTTGTATATATTTTTGCAAAATACAAGAGACTTTACCAAACATGATCAGGATCGGTCCATTTTTGGACCTAGTCCCTTTATAGATATAGCATCCGATATGAACTTTTTATTATCTGCAGCCAAAAAAATTAATAAAAATCCCACTCAAATTTGGTTTTTGTTTATTTTCAATGTCCAGTTAGTTGGGCCTAAGAGATAGGGTTTCTAAACGCATGGTATCGTATAGTCGGTCTAGACCGACTATAATTTTCTTACTTGTTTATTATTGTATTTCTGCGAATATTAAGGTTAATTTTATTTTTATAAATATATTCTAATTGCTGTAGTAAGAAAAATTACGAAAACTAATTCTAAAAAATCGTCGTTTTTTAAAACACTTATTTTTGCTAATCCAAATCTGCTAGTGTAAGTGTTTAGAAAAAAATTTGGATGCAGTTTACTAGATTGGAAATGCACTATTAAATAAACTGATTGGTTAGTTTACGAGAGGCGGTCGTATGCTTATTAACTAAGATGGATATACAATGCATAGATTGGCGTTGGGTTGAGCGCTGCGAACTTAGGACCCAATGAATAAATGCCTCAAAAAAATGAACAAATGCCCAAAAAAATTGGGGCGTAAGTTCGCGATGAACAAAAGCCCCAAAACATTTTACTAAAGCCCCAAAAAAATGAACGAATGCCCCAATTTTTCAAAAAAAAACCAAATAAAAAATGAACTTACGCCCCAAAAAACATTCCGCGCAAAATTTTTCACATATTTCTATTTAATGGTTTTTTTTTCGCCAAATTCTATTCAAATGCAAATTTGCTCTTACTACTCTCAATATTTCTCCTATAATAAACGTATTTAAATTCTGTATTCTTTTGCGGCAGCATAATTTAGCTCGCAACATATCTTGCAATGTTTGCAAAACTTTCATAGCATTTCTGCGTTTTCTCTTATCCATCAAAATGTAAAATATCGGAATGATCTTCCAAAAATAAGTTTTGCGACGATAACAAATAAGTTAACGACAACTGAGCGGCGCGGGTGTGGCTGCCAAACCCGTGCGGACGCGGGAAACACGAAAGGGGAATAAAATCTGAAATCAGGTGTAACAAAAAGGGGTCACATGACAGTTATCAATTCGCTGCTCCGCTTCGAAAATTTCACTGTTTCGCTCTTCTGCAAATGCCATTAAAGATCGGAAAAAACTATCGTATTTGACCTTTGGTCTTCCAATTACTCTTTCGAGCCATTTCGAGATTTCGCTTATCAGAACCAAAAAAGAAAACAAAATAAAAATTTTGAAATTATTCAGTTTTTTTGGTTTTTTGAAAAAAATATAACCAAAAACATGTAACTTTAACGAGCCATACCTCTGCCTATAGTTGATCAATTTTAACGGTTTAGACTTTAAAGCATCTATAGTATTAATAGGCTCGACGATTTCTTGTGAATGGTGTTTTGTTCTACCGTTTTATCCCGATTTTGACCAAACGTATATCATTTGAAAGGTATTTCTTTTTAGCAGTTTTGCAGATTTACAAATTTTAAAATTTTTCCTTTATTTTGAGTAAATTGCTAAAGTTTGTACTAACACATACAAAAAATTATACAATGCTATTTGTGTGTTTATTAAATTTGTTAATGTGTTTGTAATAAAAATGAGTTTGTTTTTTGTGTTAATTTGTGAATTGGCTATAATTGATTAGCTTACTTTTAGGGTCTTTATTTAATGAAAAAATAAAATTTCCTAGAATTTGCACTCGAATTTCGAGGGCTGGATTCTGCTAGTATTTTTTTAATTTACTTGAAATTAAATTCAGACTACAAAACAAAATTGTTTTTTATTGTTACATGCCGTTTGAGGCGGATTTTTCAAATTTCCCGACTAGTTAGAGGGTGAGGTACCATTGCCCTCTTATCTGCTTCGGAGCATTTTTGACTGGACTACTCATATTTATATTTTATGAACTGACACAAAGGTTTAAGGCACTCATTATCACAGTACTCTAGATATGTGATAATAACATTTACTTTATGTGGGAGGTACTACCCCCCATTTAGATCGGTTAATTATTGACAGAGATACGGATCGTAAAAGTTACATTCTTTAAGTTTTTTCTGGAAATTCAAAAAACCCAAAAAAACTGAATAAAATTGTGATTTTTTTAAATTTTGTAATTAATGTGTGGTGCATAATATTACGAAATTTGAAAGACACCCGGTCCGATTTTGGCGAATATACCATGGAGTGAGCGATATATTTTATTTCTGCGTGACATTGAATTTGTTACTTTTTTCGTGTTCGTGTTCAATACATTTCAAATATAAACTTCATAATAAGTTATCCAAAAATTGTACACTGAAAGGTTTGCATTTACTAAAATAGTATGTTTGAAATGTGTCAGCGTTATTTATATTCGAGGCTAGAAAATTATCATATGACCCTCGTTTCAAATTGTTTATTGAATCCTTATACTGAGTTTATAATCTAAACTTTTTGTTAAAGAAAAATTATTATTAAGTTATTCAATATTCAAAACCTACTTATAAAATCTGTTTAGTGCAGAAAAAATATAACTTTCATTCCATTGTATTGATTTAACAGAAATCAAGTAAATAGCATACATACATATACTCGTAAGTATATTCGTAACCAAAACATTTCTTTATTCCATTTTTGAATGAATTGTATATCAACATCGTTAGCAGCGATGGTCACATTATGACATTAACGCACTTCATATACGAGCATGTACAAAAAAAAAAATAAAATAAACGTACTTATGTATTGAACAAGTATTTTTACTCTACAAACTAGGGTAGGTACACTGAATAATTTCCCCTATGTAAACTGATATGTATCGAAATACATATATGTTTTTAAAGCAAATAATCATGCAACTAAATTGGATGATGATCGAAGAACTGTCTGATTTTTTGACATTATAATAATCAACATATACCAACCTCAAGATATATCAAAACCATTTTTGAATATGAAGCCCTTTTCCGATACTCATGGTGTACGGTATCATATATTTTGCATACTTAAAACGAAAACTGTTGCCAAGAGTGTTAACGGTAAAGTTTTCAAAACTAGTTTACATAATATTTGCATAACAAACACTCGTATATTCTTAATTATATGTTTATAAAAAAAAAAAAAAAAAATAATAATAAAAATAAAATCATATTCAATAAATTTATACATATGTAGGGTCTTTTTCAAAATATTTCCTTATTCCACCATGAATTTCACAATCATGTTAACAAAACATACAAATACACTCGATATAAAATATTATTTTGAAATTATTTTCAGTGGCATCTTTTTCGTTTCATTAAATAATCGGTCGAAGTTTTAATTACAGACCATCCACAAGTTGCATTATTTATTTATTTCCGACTATTTCAGTACGTATGTATGTTTATTTCCATTCACTTCTTCTTTCAACTAAAAGTTACTTTTAGTTTCATTTATCATTTGTACATTTTTAGTACGTCATAATGTAATAGTATATTTTTGTTTTTATATATAAGTATATATCTTGTTGTATTTCAAATAGTTTGTTGACATTCCATCTGGTTTTTATAAATGACACACGGTTGGTAATACAAATTTCAACGCAATCTTACCCAGACAACTTTTAAAATCTTACAAGTTTAATATATAACAAGTATGATAGTTAAGAGTATAGTCTAGGCTGACTCTATGGTACCCTATATCATAAAAAATGATCAGGTCCCGATCCTACTGTATGAGATCAGATCCCAATCATACTGTGAGCATAAATAAAATTTCAGTGTCATTGACAAGTATTTGGTTCCTGGAGAAATGTTGAAGTTGATACCGGTTTTGTTCCAAAAACATAAGCAAGCCAAATTTTAATGGCTAAAGATCGATTTTAGTGAATGTTAGGGAATGTATAGAAAATTATTAGACTGATAAATTATGGATATTTTATATATAAAATAAATTTTGCCAAAATAATATCAGTCGAACTCATAAAGATTATTTGTAAGGGGTGGCTAGATCTGTACATTCTCTTGTTAATTCCGATTTCAATAGCGATCGTTCTATTATATGGCTCTAGAAATTGATCATATCTAATACATGTCCCATTAAACCATCTCGTTGGAGTTTTTGGTTAAAAAAAACGAAACCGAGTTTAAGATAGAAAATATATCAAATGCCTCTGCATAAGATATGTATGTTTGTGTACATATGTACACATAAGCATGGATTACTTTATTGCATATGGTACATATGAAATATGAGATACGAAAAAGAAATGATATGTTTGCTAAACGATTTTTTATATAAACAAAAACGAATAATTAGGAAGTGCTTTTATTATGACTATAAAAAGTATAATGAATGATACTTATTTAAAAAGTTGGTGGTTTATAAAATTACACAAGACTTAAAGAAATCAATACAGTACAACAAGTTTGTTTTTATACCCTATACCACTATGTGGTTTGAGTATAATGACTTTGTGCTGATGTTTGTAACTACCAAAAATGTTTGACCTAGACCCATCTTTTATTGTACCGATCGAATCAGAATCACTTTCTGAGTCGTTTTAGCGATGTCCGTCCGTCCGTCCGTCCGCCCGTCTGTGTGTCCATGTAAACCTTGTAATCAAACTACAGGTCGCAAATATATTTTTATTAAATTTGGTATATAAGCTTTTATCGGCCATAGTGGAAATTGGTCCATATTCAGACCTAGTCCCCATACAAATGACACCTATAAAATCGACATAAATTGCCATAAGATCCAAATTATAATATAGATCTCATTCAAATTGGGTTTGTATGTGTTTATTGTATCCATTAATCAGTAGTCCAAAAATAATACCTATTGGACAATTCTTAGTCATAGGCCCCATATAGAGCTGCTTCCCGATCTTCACTTAAATCTATCAAAAAAACAAAAAATATTGCACAGATTTTTCTCAAATTTGCTTTGTATATATTTTTTTCAAAATATAGGTGAATTTGCCAAATATGGTTAGGATCGGTCCATTTTTTGACCTAGTCCACATATAAATATAGCACCCGTTATGAACTTTTTCATATCTGCAGCCAAAAAAATTAATAACAATGCCACTCAAATTTGCTTATTTTCTAAACCATGGTATAGAGTATCGTATGGCCGGTCTAGACCGACTATAATTTCCTTACTTGTTTGATATTACAGAACGGGAACCTTTTATAAAAGCACATTTTAAAATGGTCATTGTTACAATACTTTTTATAATTATACGGTATATTTTACTGTTGGAAGAACGATGTGATCTCTATTGAACCTTAGAAATATAACTACTGAAAATGTAAACTGCGCCAAAATATTTTAACCAACAAAAAGAAAACTTTACGGGAGAAGGTTTTTTTTTAATTATCTTCTATTTTAGTCTAATTATTGAAATGAAATTGTGTACATTTCGATTGTTTTGTCAGTTATCTATATGTCAAGATTGATAGAATAGAATATTACACCATCCGAATGTTTTCCCTTTATAACTATGACGTAGCAGGTCTACCGCAAGGGTTACTAAGTACGTTTCATGTGTGAAAATTATAAACTCTGCAATTAAAATCGCTTTGACAGTTCTCAAAAAAATATTAAATGTCTTCTTGTTATAAATTACAAATTTCACTTTATATTTGACTAAAAACAATATTAAAATAAATAAAATTAATAAAAACATTCAGTGGAGTGTGTTAAAAAGAAAAACTAAAAAACAAAAAAACTGAAAAAACGTAAACATGAGGTATGCAGTGGGCAAGTGCAAACAAAACAATAATAAAACAAGTGAGAAATTGTGCGAAAAACTAACATTTTAGGTGTTTTTAATGAATTGATAATATTTTTTACTATAGCTGTATCCTTTTACAAGTTCCCGAATGATGCAACACAAAGGAAGCTTTGGCTGTTGTGTTGCAATCGATGCAATTTCGTAGATGTTAAAAAAGAAAGAATTTGTGCCTTACATTTCAAACAGGAGGATTTTGAAAGAAGTATGAAATTTGAAATGGGTACGTTATCACAAATTTAATTTTAACAATTTATCACTTAATAATTATGAATAGGATTTTGCGATTCGGCGTACACGAAAATTGAAACCGGGAGCAGTTCCGACCATAGAGATGAGCGCTATTGCAAATGAAATTGAAATTTCAAATAAAACAAGTAAGAGTGTTAAATTCGGCTGTGCCGAATCTTTGATACCCTCCACCTCGGTTTGAGTCTTGATAATAAATGTAAATGAAAAAGTAAACAATTTGTTAAACTTAATACCAAATTATTTCAGCAAATTCTTTGGGTTGGTTTTCGTCTTTTCTATTATTTCGGATTTATTTCGGTGTTTGCTTTTTGGTCATCGTGGTTGCTGATCGGCATGCATTTAGGTTATATACCTATAGGCATGCGTTTCCGGTTATATGACATAACTTCTCGTTTAATTTAGTTTTTGCTAATTAAATAGCTCGCCCTAACCTCCATGCATTAAATCGTGCTAATTGGAGATGGCTGTATAGTTTCTTTTAACTGGCCAAATGTTTCTTCATTGCGGCCATATAGGTCGGATGGAGTAACAAAATAATAACCGAAAAAAAACTCTCTCAACTTTTTTTATTAAAATATTGTCATATTTGGAAAACATAGAGAATAAATTTATAATAATAAATATTCAAATTAGGGATGCCAAACGCAAAAAACTAAATGTCCCAAACATTTTAAATATAATAATTTGTTCTCTTTATTTTCTGAAAAACTTCAAATTTTCATCCAAAAAAAATTGTGAAAATTTATATATAAAAAATAACATTCTCATCAAATTGCGTTTATTTATGTAACAGTTTTTATGTTCGCAATTCTTAAATATCATTTGACGTTTTCTAAAATTCAATGAATTTAAATTAATGTTTTCTGTAGTCCGATTCTGTAAGTTTCAACGATCCGACAATCGCAAAATATATCGATAGCTATTGTTGTTTGCACTAAGGATTAAGTGATTCACTAAGTACATACATCTTAACGACAGTCGACAAATATATTTTTCTATTTATTTAAATTGTAAACGAGTGACATCTCTGTCAAAATAAGCGAAAAACACAAAGAAGAATAGAAAAACACAAATTACTTCGTGTTTGACAGGATGATTTTATGTTTATGTTTAATATCTTTATTTTTTTACTAATATTTCTGTGTATTTATTTGAAAATGAAATAATGAATTGAATATGCTAATTAATTTTTTTATTTACATAAAAAAGTTTTTTTAATTAAAGCAAAATATTTTCACTATTTTATGATTCTTATTTATGTATGACGACATTTCAACCTAAAAATTTAAGTTTTCATCGATTGAATAACAACACAAAAATGGTAGTCGTTTAGATAACAACAACAGCTGACTTTAACAATAGCGAATATCGTTTAAAATTTTTACTGATAATTTTGCAATTTTCTTTTTTTAACGATTCGACTATCGTTAAAAGAAGTTACTGAATCGCGGTACTGAAAAGCTACTAATTTCTCCTGAATGTCAATATTTTTTTTAAATGTAAAAATTTTTTAAATGTAAACATATGTATTTGGTGTTTTTTTTTTTTTTGGAATTTCAATTTGTGTTTAACGAATAAAATTTATATATTAAAGATGCAATTGATGTCTTCTAAATTTAAAATTATAATTTCCGACGTTTTGATATGATTTTCTGAAATTCAATTTATTGTAATTTATAATTGGAAATTTTAAATTCCAGTTTTTAGAATTGATATTTTCTTAAATTTGAATGGAAAATTTAAAAAGTGCAATTTTGTATTTATGTGAATAATGGTTTAGTAATTATAAACAGTTTTTAAAAATTAGATGTAATCGCAATCAGATATTTTGTAGGTAAAGCAGAATAATAGTTCTATATAACTATGCAGAACTGTTTTGAAAGCAAAAAACTCATTGATGAACTCGGTAACTTTATTTTGTAAAGACAACAAAAAGTTAATATGCCAAACTTATGTTCATATTTGTAAAAGAATAATGAAAATACGTATGAAATAAAAGACCAGCCCGTGTATACTCTTATCATTGTTCTGTATGATATCCAGTTGAAAATATTAACATTCATGTTAAAATAGAAATAACTATTGCAAAGCTAATTAGAATAAACAAAAATTGTGGCGCCATCTACTGTGGCATAGTCACGCTGAGCAAAATGAAGTGACACTCTGTTAATGCAAAATAAATGTATTTTCCCCACAACAAAATATTGCAGAATTTTATGTAAATAAAATAATATCCCGACTTATTTCTAACATGCAGTTGTTATGGGTATACATATATAGAATATATGTATATTATTTGTATTATTTAATATGTTTATATAAATTTATAAATAAATTTATACATAAAATTTTTTTTTGCTATATTTACATTGTTTTTTTTTTATTAACAACTAGGTATTTTCGCATTATTTGCTTTTGATGTTGGTGAATTTTTACTCCCTTTATATTAACTCGTAGTGTCTGCTTGACGAAAAAATTTTGGATCGATTTTAACCCATTTCGCGTGAGCCATTCGATCTGAAATTTTGGAGGCAGGCTCGTGGTAATAACAGAAATGATCTAACAAATTTTTAGAGTGATGCCAAAACAATGGAAACTTTTAAATTTTTCTACCAGAGTTAATAAAAAAAAATGTACAAAAGGTTAGTTTTTATTATTTTATTACCACAACGACCACAAAAACAACAAGTCCAGCTATGACAACAACACAACATTTAGAATAACAACAAGAACAATATAGAAACATCATATTTTTCATTTTTTTTTTAATTTTTCAGAGATTTTCCTGAACCTGTTCCACCAATTTTAATGATTTTTGAAATAGAAATCTTCCCATGAATTTGGTGAATCATTCTCACTAAAAATGATCACTGCAGCTACACTATTGAGGGCGTGATCGTGACAAGAACAACATAGAAAATTATATTTTTTCAAGACTTTTTTTAGTTCTTCATTCAAATCTCGGGCCCTAATCGACCGATTTGGACGATTTTAAATAGCAAACTTTTCAGGATGTTAGTGAATCATTTTTTATATCAACGAGCACCCTAGCTACCCGATTGATGCCGTCATCGTGATTTCCACAGACGGACAGACGGACATCGCTATATCAACTCCGGTTGTTATAAGGATCACAAATATATATATTTTATGGGGTCCTAAATTTTTTTTCTAATTGTTACAAACGGAATGACAAACTTATATATACCCTCTGCACACTGGAGTGGAGGGTATAATTACAAATCCAATTGAAAATCCAAATGAAGTTGAAATTTCTAATAAATTTGAAACATTTACATGCGGTGAGAAAAATACTCCAATGACGGCTGATATTCAGGAAGATAGCCTACAACTGTACACAAAAAGTTTGGAAAAAGTTTGTACACAAGAAGTTTTTTTAAAAAGTGTACAAATACTTATTTAAAATCGAAACAGCTGTATAAATGTAAATGTGTCAATGTTTTTTACATTATTTTTATTTATTTGATCTTGAGCCGGGCAAAAAAATTTTCAACTTAATCATTGAAGAGATCAAAATCAAAAAATGATCAAAAATAACAAACGAAAAAATATTTAATTATTTCATTTGACAAACGATTTAAAACAACATATTGATCATATTTGCGAAACTTTTTTATATTTTAGCTTAGATGGGTATCGATCTAAATCGTGCATGCATTAAAGTTAAAATAGAAAAGATACATTGCCATCTAATATTTTGCATGTTGACCAATTCGATTAATTACATTTCAACATTGAAGCTATTAACTTTGAAATATCGTATTCCTGCCAAAACGTTTTCAATCAAAAAGTGCAAAACCATATCTCGGAGAGCGCTAAAAGGCGCTAAACTATAATGAAGCGTAAAGCGCTACTATTTGATGTTGCTTTTTATGTACATATCAATAAAAATACAAAATAGTGAAAAATATTTATAACAACTTTTCTTTATCAAATTGGGGCGTATCCATATTATATTATTATATTATTCATCATGTTCGGGCCACAGTATGTAGTTTATATATAAAACGCAGTTTTTTTTATTTTAGTATAAGCATTTGATGAAATTTTATAACTAGCACAACATGGATTTACATTCTTAGTCCATATCTAATACATATATGTTAAAGAATTAACGGAGTTAATTTCGAAAAATTCACTGTACTTAAAATTTTTCGATTTCAATGTGTGAGTATGAAAAAGTAAGAGAATTATAGTCGGTCTAGATCGACTATACGATACCCTATACAATGCATTTAGAGACCCTATCTCTTAGGTCCAACAAATTAGATATAGATAATAAGCATAAACCAAATTTGAGTGGCATTGTTACAATTTGTTGCCTTCGGTTATGAAAAAGATCATATCGGATACTGTATTTATATGGGGACTAGGTTGAAAAATGGACTTATCCTGACTATATTTGATAAGGTAACTTTTTTTGAGAAAAATCTGTGCAATATTTTTGTTTTTTGATAGATTTAGGTGATAATCGGGAATCAGCTTTATATGGGGGCTATGACTAAGAATTATCCTATTGGGTCTATTTTTGGACTAATAATAAAAGAAAGTAATAAACATACACAAACCCAATTTGACCGAGATCTATATGATAATTTGGATATTACGGAAATTCAAGTCGATATCATAGGGGTCACTTGTATGTGGACTAGGTCTGAACATGAACCGATTTTCACCAATTTCAATAACGTTCATCCTACGGCCGATAGAAGCTTATATACTAAATTTAATCAAAATGTATTCATATTTGCGACCTGTAGTTTGATAAAAAAGTTTACATAGACTCACAGACGGACGGACGGAAGGATGGACATCGTTAAATCGGCTCAGAAAGTGATTCTTTAAAATTAGATGGGAATTTAGCTCTTATCTCATAAATAAAAGATTTTGTGAATACAAGTAGCCTTTGAATGATAATATTTCTCCGATTCTTTTATATTACTGTTAAAGCAGGCCTTTTCAAAACTATAACTTAACAAACACATTCCTTTAAGTGCAGAGTCGAGCTCATCCTTTATATAAGCAAATTTTTCCATAGATACAAAATTTGTGTAAAAGACTTTATCAGCACTTGAATAGAAAGACCCGACTTAGCGCTCCAAATATCGGAGTATAGTGAGTATTGTAGTATTTAAAATTAATATTTCACCAACACCCACCCAAATTTTCAACTACCGATATTTGAGAGGGCAGATATCTAAATTAAAATTTTTTTGGGCCCATCATAGTAATACATCAGTTTAGTTTAATCAATTAAAATGTCTCCATTCTAATATTCCTTTGGAAGAGAAATGTATTTTTCTTTAGAAAATATTAGTATTTTCTAGATATTTCTTGCTGAGTGTAACAGTTTTTTCAGCGAATCCTGAGTGGTTTTTCGAACGCTTTTCTAATTACCTCATATTACACATCAACATAAAAAAAATAAAAATAAAAAAAAACTGAGCATTCATATGGCAGCTGCCTGTCGATTCCTTTAATTATATTACTCCTTCTTTATCGGTTATATTAATCATATTGTAATAAAACCGGTTGAATTATTTACTCAAAGATTATCTTTGCCAAATGTTTTTAATTGCTATTTTTATTGTCTGAACTCAAATGTAGTTACCTCTGAACACAGAACGCATAAAAATATGACTGATATTTCAAATGCTAACTGTCTTTTTTGCCTTGGAACAAGTTCAAGTGTATTTTTCAGAGAATTATTTGAAACTATTGAAAGTGTTTTTATTTTTAAAAAAAATCACTTTTCTTCTCATATTTTGATGATATTAGCTGTTTCCATTGGTAATATGGAATTATACATTATTCAACAATAAATTTTGTTGTGAATTAAGATCATATTAATAAAAATATCATATTAAAATAATCGGATATTAGATATTTTGTCATACGAGTACGTTAATTTTAATAGTAATATTTTATATGTAAACTCACATTTTATTTATAACAATTTATACGTCATACTAGTTCCTAAAATCGAACATACAAATAAAAAAAAACTGCTTTTGAATTTAAAATCGAATGTTTTTATTTATTTTTTTTTTGTACGTGTCTGGTGCCAGTCTATCTACATGTTTTGGCGGGTTTTTTTATTATATGAATTGTAGTATGTTTTCCACAATTATTCTTTTTTTTTTCTTATAAAAAAATACTCAAGAAAACTACTTCCTTGTTTTTTCAAGGTAATAAAGACTCTTTGGTTGTTTGGTTTGTTATTTACAATAAAATTTAAAATTAAAAGTATATGGCAATTAAGGTATGAAACAGCAAGAAAAAATCATTTAATAGAAAAAGCGTTTTTACATACTTCACCATTTTACTACGTTTTATAAACTCACTTTCTTGTCTGTCTGTTTGTTTGTCTGAGCGATATAAATTTTGCAATCGATTTTAAATTAACATAACTCAGAACCAAAAACAAGTAAGAAAATTATAGTCGGTCTAGACCGACTATACGATACCCTATACCATGCGTTTAGAAACCCTATCTCTTAGGCCCAACTAACTGGACATTGAAAATAAGCAAAAACCAAATTTGAGTGGGATTTTTATTATTTTTTTTTGGCTGCAGATATGAAAAAGTTCATATCGGATGCTATATCTATAAAGGGACTAGGTCCAAAAATGGACCGATCCTGATCATGTTTGGTTAAGTCTCTTGTATTTTGCAAAAATATGTACAAACAAAATTTGAGAAGAATCAGTGCAATATTTTTGTTTTTTAATAGATTTAAGTGAAGATCGGGAAGCAGCTCTATATGGGGTCAAAGGGATCATTTTTGGACTACTCATTAGTGGATGTAATGAACGCATACAAACCCAATTTGAGTAAGATCTATATGACAATTTGGATCTTATGGCAATTTATGTCGATTTCAAATGGGTAATTTGTATGGGGGCTAGGTCTGAACATGGACCAAATTTCGTCAAAATATATTCATATTTGCGACCTGCAGTTTGATTACAAGCTTTACATGGACACACAGACGGACGGACGGACGGACGGACATTGTTAAATCAACTCAGAAAGTGATTCTGATTCGAACGGTATAATTAAAGATGGGTCTAGGTCAAATATTTTTGGTTGTTACAAACAGCAGCACAAAGTCATTATACCCAAACCACATAGTGGTATAGGGTATAATAATGTTATCAATTCACTCCTTATAAAAATATAAAATTATAGACAGAACGGAGTTCATCTTATGAATTGTATATTTATTCACTAACTACTTCAAAATATAATATTGACCAAGGAATTTTACATAAAACCAAAAACGCACTATTTGCGATAACTAAGAATCAATTAACTAAAGTATGAGTAATTTCCTATATAAAGCAATCTACATAAATCGGTCTTAAAATATACAATTATAATTTTTTTCTACACAAAAATCATTTGCATTATAAAGGCTGTTTTTTTTTTTTGCTTAGCTAGAACTTACGAAAGGGGTAGCTGTCAATTGTGGTCACTTTTTGACATTTACGGTCAATATACTCTGGTAAATCATCATGTTCAATGTTCAATGTTCAATTATCCAAAGCAACTTTCAAAATCAGTTACCGATTCGCGCAACTTATAGACGACTTCGTGATTTTTATGGCGCCTATAATCATCCATCTGAGTAAGCCATCCGGCAGCGTCGACCAGCATTGCATTCTGATATACATAGAAACAACTAAGAGAACTATTGAGACGAGAATGGGAGAGCATCAAATGGACATCGCGAAAGGGAAATCAAATACAGCATTAGCTTAACACATATTAAATAGAGGTCACACAGCCGATTTTAAAGAAGTGACAATACTAGACAAGGAAAAAATAGAAAGAAAGAGACTAACGATTGAAAGTTTACGAATCCAGTAAAACATCAAAAAACAATGAACTTAAAAGAAGACACTGACAACATAAACAGTAGATACAGGGTTGCAATAAACACTTAGTGATTTTAAACTGTTTAGTTTAATATGTTTTATGTTAATATTTTTCTAATGTGATGTGATAATAATTTTATTATTGTAAGTGATTTAAAAATTGCTGTAAAAATAATGTTTTGCAAAATGTAACAACAATTTTTTATATATTTTTTTAAAATAGACGAAACCCTTGAAAAAGTCAACATAAAATTGACGAAACGTCGGGTAAATGTAATAAATTGTTTTTATTTACATCTAAAACACTAGGCCATATTAGCTTGAATAAAATAAATGCTGTTGATAGATTTCATACCACATAATCTCTAAATAATGCAATAGCACCAACATGACGAAGGAATGTGCGTACTGAAGAGAACATCGTCACGGTAAACGAAAGTGTGGTAGAAATCCAAATTTATCGATTTGTTGTCAGTCGCTAGAATTCAGACTCTATCCGTCCACTATGTGGAAAATGTGTCGCAAACATCTTGGCTACACCCATATAATATCTAGCTGGTGGTGGAATTAAAGCCACGAGACCATCATATGCGTCATTGTTCGCCGATTGGGCTCTAGATCAGTTGGATACTGACCCGATTTCTCATCGCAAAATTGTGTTCAGCAATGAGGCTTAATTTTGGCTTAATGGATTTGTTAATAAACAAAATGCCAATTTACAACAGACATTACAGACTCCATAACATCAAGAAAAATGCACTCTTTGACCTTTTTCGTCAAAAATGAAGCCTGGGCTCACTTTACGGTCAATGGAGATCGTTAAAGCACCGTGATCAATGAATATTTGTTTGAAAATATGGATGGCATTGATCCGGACAAAATTTGGTTTTCACAGGATGGCGCTAAGTGCCATACGGCGACCGCAAATTAATATTTGGCAATAAGTTGATTTCGAGAAGTGGACCTGTCAATTGGCCTCCAAGGTCGTGCGATTTAACACCTCTCTATTACCTGAAGTCACTGGTTTATGCTGATACACCAGCAATAATTGACGCCCTGTAGTATAACATTGTTCGTATTATTCGTGATATGCGGCCAGTAATGCTCGAAAAAGTAGCCCAAAATGGGACGTCTTGAATGCGCTTCATCAAGAACAGCCATTTTCAAATGTTAGTGCCATGTATTTATCTTTCAAATAAAAAACTTTTTTGGATTAAAATTTTATTTTTTGTATTATTTTCAAGGTACAGAAAATACACACATCAAACACACAATGTTCTATTCTAAAGTAGCCAACACATATTTTTATTTTCATATCAATTATGTGTGTTTCTAAATTTTTTACGGTACCAATCACAGTCATGACTGTGTTTCGTTTTTATATTTCGTTATCTACACATTTTTTATCACGTAGTTTTTTTCGAACACACATAAACCAAACAGATTCGAGTGTAGCTTCTTTTTAAGCACGTATACTGCTAAAAAAAAAAACAGAACATGTTTTTGAACGTGTATATCTAAAACTTAAAACATTATCCACTCGCGATCGGAAAAATCTGAAATACCTCTATAATAACGTCAACAATTGTTTCAACCAAATTTATTAAAAAAAATCTAAAATAATTCTTAAGCAGTTATAAAAAAATAAAAATAAAAAGATAATAATAAAAATAAAAAAAATAAAAATTAAAAAGATAGTAATAAAATAGAAAACAGAGAAATTTTATATGTTGTTTATGACTTAAATTCGTTGTTTTTTTTCGATCGCGAGTGGATAATGTTTTAATTTTTAGATGTTTTTTTTTTAGCAGTAGACGTGCAAGAACATGAACTTAAAATAAAGCTACACTCAAAACGTGATAGAAAAATGTTCGTGAAGATAAAGATATATTAAAATGAATCACAGTCATGATTGTATTCGCCACCGTATAAAATTTAGAAACACACATAGTTGATATGAAAATAAAAATATGTGTTTGTTGGTCTGAGCTATGTTTGTGTTTTTTCTGAACTCTAATTATTTTTTAAAGCTTCAAGTTCAATCGGGCTTAAAAATGCACCCTTTATTTTAAAGGTAACGTAACTAAATTTGATTATGTACGAATTTTTTTAGTTATAGTAACCATATAACATTAACATCCCTTATAAACAAAAGCATATGTTTATTAAAGATCGCGCTCAATATACTTTTTGACTTGAGATATTTTTTTCGAAAATTGTTATGTAGGGCTGAGACCGACACCAAATTTCTTACTTATTTTAAAATATTTTATTATAATGTATTCAATTTTGTCAGTGATGAAAATATACGAGTAGCAGCATGTTTACAAGTAAATAAAGAAAAACTGACATAGCCAGTCATGAAAGTGCTTGAAGGAAATGAAGCGACAAAAAAATAATAAATCAGAAGACAGAAAATAAATAAATTAATATTAATGCAAATGTACAAACTAATGGCAATAACGAATTCCTTAATACAAAAAGAGAATAAATAACTATAAAACAATTATTCATTTAGGCCAATAATTGTGTTTTAAAATATACATATATCATATATATATTTTTATTTATTTTTTTTATTTTTATTTTTTGTTTTTGATCAACAGAAATTGGAACAATGTTACATTAAATTGAACCGTTTTAAAAATTTATTACTTATACGTCACATATACACATACTCCATAATTGTATGGATTTGATTATGAATTACAATATTCAAATTACGTTAACCGTTTTTAAGCCAAATCGTATTAAACTATATAAAACACTGTAACGTTTAAACATGCTGACAACTGTATATTTACTGACAGTTAAGTTTTTTTTTCTAAAAAGCTCTGCATCCTTGTTGGATTCTAAAGGAAAAACAAAAACACAATTTCCTTTTACATGGATATAAAAAACATTCATATATATCTACATTAGGTGTATGCGACTTTTTAAGAAATGTTATAGCACAGAACTACGTGGCGGACAATATTGTTTTAACTTTGAGATAAATAACCAAACGTTATCACTATTTATTTTTATTTATTTATTTTTCATTCATAAGTTTATTAATAGTAAAAATTAAAGAGAACATTTTGACCCGTGTTGATGTTTTTGAGTAAAAATTATTGATTCACTTGATGGGGGAACTGTTATAATAATTTCATATATTTCTATAATTTTTGATATACTATTTCACTATAACACAATTTGTCAATTTTGATATATACAAATTTTAAAATGTTATAGCCCTAATATGTATATCCCTGTGTGTATATTTTGTACTTTGGCTGCAAACATAAAAAATATACACAAGTATTATCATAGCCTTAAAAAAATCGAAAATAAAATGTCCTATGAGAACCATATTCCTATGTGCATTATAGACAACTTTGTGTTATATGACGATAAAATTAAATGATATACAAAAGCATTCCTAAAACAATTTAATACACCATAAAAAAATTTCGTATACAAAAATTTCGTAACAATTAAGATTCATATTAAAAAAATGTTTGTTAATAAATTTTTCATTTGTGCGTTGTAGAGAAGAAGAAAGTGCATACAAGCCATAACTACTCTGTGAATAAATTAATCAGACTCGTTTTTGGTTCAAAAAATCAAACTAGTTAAAAATATCCCGAAATGTCATATTAAAGCAAGTAAGAAAATTGTAGCAGTTTAGATCGGCTATACGATACCCTATAATATAAGTTTCGAGAATTCGATATAGAAAATAAGATTAAACCAAGTTTGAGTAGCCTTGTTATTAATAATATTAATAGGCTAGGCGATTTCTTGTGAGCGATGTTTTGCTCTACCGTTTTATCCCGATTTTGACCAAACGTATATCATTTGAAAGGTACTTCTTTTTAGCCATTTTGCAGATTTACAGATTTTTAATTTTTTCCTTTATTTTGAGTAAATTGCATTTAAAGTTGCTACTAACACATACATAAAATTATACAATGCTATGTGTGTGTTTATTAAATTTGTTAATGTGTTTGTAATAAAAATGAGTTTGTTTTTTGTGTTGATTTGTAAATTGGCTATAATTGATTAGCATACCTTTAGGTTCTTTATTTAATAAAAAAACTAAAATTTCCTAGAATTTGCACTCGTATTTCGAGGGCTGGAATCTGCTAGTTGTTATTAATTTGCGACCTGTAGAAAAAGTGCATATCGGATTCTATTTTTCTATGTGGACCAGGTCATCACCGTATTTAGTGAAGTCACTTATTTTACTCCAAAACATATTCTAACAAAATTTGAGGAAGATCTATGCAATATTATTGGTTTTTAATAGATTTAAGTGAATATCGGGAAGCAGTTTAACATGGGAACTATGACTAAGAATCGCCATACAGGGTTTATTTTTAGACCTCCTATTTATATGTGAATAAAATCACACAGGCGAATTATAACCGATATTTATATGCTAATCTGAATCTTACGGTAACTTAAGTCGATCTCATAGGCGTCATTTGTATGGAGGCTAGGTCTGAACATGGAAGAATTTTCACCAATTTCAAAAGCTTATACATCAAATTTCATCACAATATTTTTATAATTGCGGCCGGTAGTTTGAGTACGAAGTTTATATGGACACACAAACAAGCTGACAGATAGACAGAGAGACATAAAGACGGACGGACCCACACACAGAAAGTAATTCTGAGTCGATCCATAAATTAAAAGGTGAGTCTAGGTCAAATATTTTTGATAGTTACAAACTTCAGCACAAGCTCCTTATAACCTCAACACATAGTGGTATTGGGTATAATTATGTTGCCCTGTAGGAAGACTGGAGTCTAGTGTCTCCAAATTATCGCTTTTGTCAACTATTTTGGGTGAATTTTTGGTGACACTGTGAAGAAAACGTCTACACTTTTTACTTTAAATTTTTGTAGACAGCTGAAAAGCTGTATTTCTTCTTGATTTTTTATTGTTTCATTTTGTTTTGGTAAAAATACATGTGGCTGCACGTATAATTAAGGTTTTTTTTTTATAAAAATAAACTAACCCATAAAAACAAAATTTTTATTAAAACTCTTTCTTTCCTTATGCATATGAGTTTTGAATCTCTCCGCGACTGTGTGTGACTTTGCGTGACTATTTTATAATTAAACTTTGGTCACAACAAGTCTATGGACCAAGTTTCAGATTCATTGGATGAGGGGAAATGGGGATTAAATCACTCCGAGACTGTGCGTGACTATGCGTGACTGTGTGTGACTATCTTAAAATTAAACTTTGGCCACAACAAGTCTATGGACAAAGTTTCAGATCGATCGGATGAGGGGAAGTGAGGTTTTAATCTCTCCGTGACTGTGCGTGACTGTGCGTGACTACCCCAAAATTAATCTGTAGTCACAACAAGACTATGGGCCAAGTTTCAGATCAAATGGATAAGGGGGAATGGGGTTGAACCACGACAGACAGATTGACAGAGAGTATGAGTTAAAAGAAAGAGTTTAAAAATAAAGAGAAGTGAATCAAAAAGTTAAATAAATAAAAAATAAACGTTTAATAATCATGAGCAAACGAAATTACAAAAACAAGTGAATATATAAATAATTGTATAAAAATAGTACATTCTAGAAAATATTTGGAGAAGCTGTTGGTTATATTACAGCCTGAAAGTTCCGCTTTCAGCAGCAGCATTGTTGGACAAAAAGCTTAGAGCTTTAGTAAAAAAGTTTTTCCCAGAAATTATTGCCACAGCTGAGAAAATTTACTTAATTATAATAATTAATTATTAAAAATTATTTTTAAGAAACGTGTACTAAAAAAACCCACACTAAAAGACTGCAACGCACAAATCTTATTAGTGCAGAAATCTAATAAAAAGTGTAGAGTGGTTCCAATGTCTCCATGTGGTTCCATAAGAACTATGTACCTAGTCAATAGTTTTAAAGGTACTAGTGGATTGTCATTGGCATGCACATGTTAAATGTGTACGGCAGAGAGTATTGCTGGGGGTATAATTGGTTAGTAGTGCTAGTGACACAATCAACAGTGAATCAGTATAATTTTTTTTATCTACATTTCCTACAGTAACTACTCGTTTCACGACGAAATTTTAATATGGAAACTTCAGAATATTATCATGATTCCATTTTAATTAAATTTTGTTTAAACTCCAAATATGTAGACAAGTTGTTTAATTTTTGTCTAAAAAAATCAACAATATTATACAAGTATTTATATTTTGAATAATTAACGTATTAGACTTATGTCTTGGTGACTCATTTTAAATGCATAATGTTTATTAGTTTTCTAATAAATTTAGTAATGAGCAATTTTCCTCCTAACATGACCTTTTGTTCTGAAGGGTATTTAAAACACTGTATTTCTCGTATAAGTGTGCATTCGACTCAGAAGAACTACTCGTATCAAGTGGACTTAGCTTTAACCGTCCGTCCGCACAAAAAAACATTCATAAATCAAACTTCTTTTCGAAAATATAATTTTATTCGAAATAAATGTTCTACATGGGATGGTATGCACAGAGTAGAACTGAAATTTCCATATTATCCATATTTAAATCTTAGATGTATGCCGTTTCAGGATTACAACAAAGCATTCGAGTCACTTCCAGCTTTTTTATACCATCTACCTACAAATGGATTTTACTAGATGTTAAAGAAACATAGCCCGAAGTTTATTTTTGACGTATTAATATATTTTGGGTCTTATTGTGATATAATATATGTTATAAATTGAAGTTTATTTATTTCCTATGAAAATGTAACAACAATTTTTGTGATAGCAATAAAATTATGAAAGTAATAAAAGTTTTATTTATCGAGTAAGTGCCCATGATTATTTAATCACATTTTTAGGGTATTGACCTTATGCACAAATATATTGGATGATATAAAATTCCATTTGCTTTTCAATATCGTAGACATGGTCACAGAAAAAAAATTAAGATATGCTCGGAAGGCAAAATAAGATCAAGGTATAAGAGGGACACCAAGTTCAAATAGAATTGAGCAAGAGGCTAATGAAAAGAAGAAGAGGGGATCTGCAAAATGTTTGCCCACAAATGAAATCTGCTTGGATGCTATTGGGCATTGGCAGTGCTGGCTGATCATGGTAGATGTCTGTGGCCAGGATTATGTGATAAATAAAATGTTGCTTTGAGCCATAACAAGTATAATAATTTATTTAAAGATTTTCATGTAAATGCGTAACATTGTACGCAAACCCTTAAAAAAAATTTTTTGAAATAATATTATTTTATTTATTCAACATATTGTAAATGATAAGAAAACGGGGAAAAAATTATAAAAATCCAAAATTCATCAGTTTTAAATATGAACAGTTTATGTCCTTTTTCAGTCCTGAATTATTACATTAATTATATGTCCTCAATAGTATATTGTAGAGTATCATATTTTTAAATAAAATAAGTAGAACAATTGTAGTCAGTCTAGACTCACTATATGATACCCTATACAATACATGACTGCTGGATAGCGAATACATCCTGAACGATGCACTGTGTGGTGTGGTTTTTGGGCCGGCGATATCATTGGGCCATTTTCTTCGCTGTCGTGCAAATGATAACTGATTATTTCTGGCCCCTTTTCGAAGATATGGATCTGGACAACATATGGTTTCAACAGGATGGCGTGCCGTGCCACACAAGTGCTGAAACAATTGATATTTTTTGCGGCAAGTTTAAAAATCGCGTTATTAGCCATTTGGCGATATTCATTGGCCACCGCACAGTTGCGACTTGACCTCGTTGGACTATTGTCTGTGAGGAGCTGTTAAGGATGAGTGGTTGCGTCAACACGTCAGCGTCGGTTGAGGCACTGAAAAAGAAATTACTGCTCCATACTTTGGAAAATGTACTTAAAAATTTGGTTGATCGTATGGGCTAGTACAAGGCCAGCCGAGGAAGTCATTTGAAAGGAATAGTTTTGCAATAACTAACCGCAAAGATTTTACTTTCGAATAAAAAACCCGAATGAAAAAATACAAGTTTTATTTACAGCAAAAAAAAATTCACCCTTTATATATGATAATCTCGATCTTACGACAGTACAAGTCCTAAACACGCACCGATTTTCAGAAATTTCTATAGCGTTTGTCCTTTGGCCGATAAAAGCTTATATACCAAATTTCATAAATTATATATGTGTATGTGATCTTTAGTTTGATTACAACGTTAACATGAGCACCCAGAAGGACAAACGGAGACGGCCGGATGGACGGACATCCCTAAATCGATACAGAAAGTGATTCTGAGTCCATCGGTAGATTAAAAGATGTGTCTAGTACAATTATTTTTGGTTATTACAAACATCACCACGACTCAATATACCCTGACCACATAGTTGTATAGGGTATAATGACAAAAAGTTAATGATTAAAAGTTAATGTTATAACTAATTAAATATACTTATTTGAATAGTGTATTTTTAAAAGTGTATTTATTTATGGTAATGCAAGAATTTCCGTCTTTGCCAAATATAAAAAATATCTTAAATTTGCTAGCATTTTTAAACTTAAATTTTTTCTCCGTGTGCATTAAAAAGCAAAATTTCTTTTTTTATATTTCTTTTCTAAAACTTTTAAGCACTTTATAACCCAGATTTGAATGTGTTTATAATTTGTGTGAATGTGTGAATAAATGCACTTATTTTTGTAGCAGACATACTCGTATGAACAGTTATAAACTACAATAATAGGGATAAGCACAGTTCGCATCGTAACTTCATAAGTGATGAAAGTGAAAATATCCGGTTAAAAAGTAAGTTTAATCCAATATCCCAGTATGCATTGAAAAATTATTTCTCCAATGTTGGAGAAAAGTTAAGTTCTCGAATTGATATCTAATGTAGTCAGCGTTGCCATTTGTGAAGATTTGTCTTATTTCTGAAGTTTTTCGAAGTGCTGAAAAGTTTTTCAGATTTTTTCCCAAAAAAAAAAAGTTTTTTCAAATTAATGAAGATTTATATTTTATTTTTATTTATAATGAATTATATTTATATGTATATAATTAATTTTATATGGAATTATTTGTATTATTTTAATAGTCATTATATATTTATTTGCTACATGTGCTTAGATTTAAAACAAATTTAAATTATGATTTACTACTACCAACTTCTATCGCATCAATGCAACAATGGTATATTACTGCGATTTGTTTTGACTGAAGTGCCAATTTACATATAAATTCAATTTTTTTTTTCTGAATTTTACATTAAAGTTTTTTTTAAATATGGATAAATATGGTTCCATTGCTACAAAAAACTGTTGAAGATTCTGATCTAATAAAAAAAAAAGACAACATGCGCTAGAACAAAACTAAAATTAATTAATTTACAAAGATCTCAAAGTGTGATTTATTGAAAATGTTTGTTATGTTATTTTTACTTTTAGTTTTATTATTTATGTTATGTTTCAATATATTTGAACTAAAAATTTATTTAAGTATATTTCTTTATATGTATAAGAAAAATGTTTTTTATGTTATGTTTCAATAAAATTGAATTAAAAATGGATTTTATGTGATTTTATTATAATTTTTTTTTTAACAGTTTTTTTTACTAAAAAAAAGGTTTTTTTTCAGAAATTGTCAGTTTTTCTAAAAAAAATTATGGCAACACTGAATGTAGTTCTTAACTTAATTTGAACAATTTTTGTCCTTGTTTGCTTTCAACTTAACATCAAGTTGAGAATTAATATTTTTGGAGAAATTTCTTTGATATCAAGTTGAGAATCACAAATTTCTCATTTTGATAATTAAGAAGACCACCATATAAAAAATGTGCCTTTTAAGTTGAGATGACTATAATCGGACTATTGAGGTGCATTTGAGGATTAACGTTATAGATTTGAGAAATGTATTACATCTCAAATGCACCTCAAGTTGATACAAAACAAAAATATTTATTGGGATGTTAGTTTTAATTTGAAAACTTCATAAAGCCACAAACTTAGTAATTTTTCCTGCACTCAGAAAAAAAGTCGCCAAGCCAATCGCCAGAATAGTAATTATAACCAACTCGAAATGCGATTATTTACTTTATGGTAATTCAGTCAATATTTCCAGTGAGTATGAAATCCATGTTGCAGTCGCAACACTATGAACTAGTTTTTATGATGTCAGTGAAAGTTTTAACTTTTAAGACGGCGTTGTTAAGATGTCAATCAATCTTAATTTAAACTTAAGATTTTTAAACCTTTAGGAAAATATTTTCAAATTATTAGTGCTCGAGTATAACTAAATTAAGCTTAACTGACATCCCAAAATATTCAAATTTATGACTTTTTCCAAGATCATGCGACTATCCTTAATACTTGAGAAAAAGCGTTTATATTTATAATTTTTTATTTAACAAGTATAAGTTAAAGTTTAAATTTTAAATTTATGAATAATCTTTGAGTTATATTCAAGTTTGTTAAAACTGAAACTGTGATCACCGTATATGTTTAGGACAATCCTAAACGTTTAAATATAATTCTTGTGTGTTGTGATAAATCAGAATTGGATCGACAAGAGTCAAACGGTAACATTAGTGTAGATTAATTTAAATTTTTCGATCGAAATTGTTTTTAATTTCTTAAAATAACATACATACTAAGAATAATTTCACTCTGCTACAACTAGGGCATCCAATACCGGTATACCGTTTTTCCGACACCGATACCGAGCAATCAATACCGGTACATACCGGTATTTCGATTATTTTTCTCATCGAACAGAAATATTTCTTTTTTCTCAGGAGGCTTTGACTTACATATTTAAAAGTTTTAAGAAAAACTCATCAAGATCAAACGAAATGCACCATGATTTCTTTCTACAAATTTTGAAAGTTTATTTATAACCTCGTTTCTGGTATCTCTGCTGAAATTTTTTAAATATTATTATATTCTAGTTGAAGATTGAAGTTCTTTAATTCCACTTCTTTATTATATGGTCGCGCTCATTGTTTTACATTAACTTACGGTAACTTAGTTTTAAAAAATTCTCGGAAAAATAACAAAATAGTGTGAAGTAAATATGTATATACTTGACAAATAATCTATATATATATATAGATTATTATATATATATATAAAAAACGTTGGTGCATTTGTTTGTAACGAATGATCTCCGGAACGATAAGAGCTGTCGAGGTAAGATTTCCACCATAGGTTGGGTTCGAGCTCTTCTGTGTTTTTTTTTTAGTTTTAACCCTTTAGCTGGCGTTGGGGCCAAGTTATAAACAAAATTCTTATTTTCAGTACGATTTGACTGCAATTCAGAATGTATGTATATTTCGTCATAAGAAATTTTTGTATGTATAAATGGACCCGATATGTGGCGCTGGGGTAAAGTTATTTCGAAAATTCTTATTTACGGTGCGATTTTAATGAAACTAAAAATGTACATATATGTATGTTAGATGATGCCAAACATTTTTTTATTGGACCTGGCGTTCGAAAAATAAAGAGTTGTCAAATTTATTTAAATTTAAGTTACAAAATTCACAAACGTTTTTTATGTTAACCAAAAAGGAAGGAAAAATTGCATTGGCTATTGCTTCGTCCGGAATAGCCGCTACATTATTGCATGGTGGTCGTACACCTCATTCAGCACTCAAATCACCGTTAAACGTACACATGAGAATGCCGTCTGTAATATCAAAAAACATTCCGGTATGGCAAAAGTTCTGCAAAAATGCAGTGCATTATTATTTAGGATGAATGTACCATGGCTCACAAGCATTACATAGAACTTTAAAAGATTTGAAAGGCAATGAAAGATTTTTTTTTGGTGAAGCTCTCATTTTATTATCTGGAGATCTTCGTCAAACATTGCCAATCATACCAAAATCAACCTATGCTGACGAAATAAATACCTGCAGAAAATCACCATTACTATGGAGCAGCGTTCAAACTATAAAATTAACAACAAACGTGCAAGTCCGATTACAAAATGATCCAACGGCTGACCAATTTTCAAAACAACAACTTGATCTTGGTAATGGTAAAATCAATGTTAACCCAACCAGTCAAACTATTAAAATTTCCACAAGATTTTTGTCAATTTATATCGTCACGCGATGAATTAATTGAAAATATATTCTCCGACATTCAAAATCAAAGGAAAATTTAAAGGAGAACATGTTTTGCTGCCAAGAATTCCTATGATTCCTACCGACACACCGGTAACATTCAAAAGATTGCAATTTTCGATCAGATTGGGCTTTGCCATGTCCATTAATAAATCTCAGGGACAATATGTGGTTTGGACCTCGAAAACAGTTGTTTTTCCCACGAGCATGTTCCCATGTGGCATGTTCCCGTGTCGGAAAGCCAGCAAATTTTTTCATTTACTGCCAGAATAATGAAGCTAAAAATATTGTTCATTCTTTTTGGAATTACAATAATAGAAATATATTGGTCATTCTTATATGTATATTACAATAAATATTTATAATCATTTTCATAAATAAAACATGTTTCAATTAATATTAACAAATGCACAGAAATTTTTTTACATAGGTATATACAGATTCTAACTAAAATAAAAATTCATTGAGGGCAAAACAACGTGTGCCGGGTCTAGCTAGTATTAAAATAAAATCAAAACTATTAAAAGTGATTAAAACTTTAAAAGTGAATAAAAATAGTCATTAAAAAAAGAAAACATCTTTATTTTTATTGTCGCCTTTTTATAGCAGGTGAATATAATATCCTCGTATGTATAAATTTTTACTATTTATATTTTAAAAATTATTTTGCTGCCGCAGCCATGGCCGATAAACCAAAATTATTTGAAGATTTTAAAAGAGGACTGTTGCTGTAGGGAAATGTAAAAAATGAGCTAGAGAAATTTAGACATGTGGTGGGTCGACTAGTGGACTCCATGCACATCTTAGGACTTCTCATTAAATAAATTTATTGAAACGTAATTCAGTTGAACTTTCAGTTTCGTCCTCTACTGCTGGTGTTTCCACTACATCTAAATTGCCCAGAAATAAAATTACAATTTATTTTACAAAAAGCGAAGACGAAAATACCCTGCCGAATGTTTTAGCTAAAATGACGGCCAGCGATGGCTTGCCATTCAGAGTTTTTATAACTTCCATTGAGCTAAGATAATCGCTGATAGCTCGAGGTTTTGATGTTCCAAAATCATCCGAATCCATTCGCCAAATAGTCATGAAATATGCTACTAAAATTCGAAACTCGATAATAAAAGAATTATCAGAACCAATTTAGTCTTACGTTTGATGAGTGGACTTCTGTAAAAAATAGACGTATTTGAACATTAATGTTCATTCTCGAAACAGATTTGGGAATTTGGGTTTTGCACGAGTTAATGGACATTTGCCAGCAGAAATGTGTGTTAAGTTAATTGACAACATACTAAAAGAATACAACTTAAAAATTGATCGCGATATCGTATGTATTATTACGGATGGTGCTTCGGTTATGAAGAGAGTGGGACGATTAATGTCCATCGACCAACAACTTTGTCTAACCCATGGAATCCCATTGGCTGTGGTTGACGTCTTGTATAGTCGTGGACTCGACAGATGATTATTTTGAATCTGATGAAGATAGTGCTGATGAGATTTCCGATGACTATATTGAAGACCATTTAGATGCTTTAGACCATTCAGAGCTCACCAAATTTAAATGAACTCGCAAATAATTTGGCTCCATTGATAAGAAAAGTTGGAAAAGTTGTAAAGCCGTTCAGACGATCACCAACAAAAAATGAAATTCCTCAAGTTTATGTTAAAACTGAACATGGAAAGAATTCTCATTAATCTTAGATAAAAACCAGATGGAACAGCTTACTTTTTATGTTAGAGCATTGTTATAAATTAAAAAATTCCATTCAAAAAGCCCTGATTGACTTAAATTCAGTTATTACCTTTACAGAATATGAATTAGAATTCATATTATCAACAGTTTCTATGTTGTTACCAGTAAAATTGGCTGTAGAGGCTTTGTGCCGCAGAGATGCTAATCTTCTATCAGCTGATACTACGCTGGCATTTATGCTGCAAAATTTGGGCGTAGGACCATTAAGTAACAATATGAAAACTTCCTTAATTTAAATAAAAGAAAGTTTATCTTATCTGATACAATATCTTCATAAAGGAGATCAAGCCCAAAGCAGATATCATATTTGATTGACTAACTAAAACAGCTTTGGTAAATTTAATTGTGTATCTTATCCAGCGGCTCTCATCCGTCCCAGCTGAAACTACAGCATTACCAACCGAAAGAGATGATGACGAAGATACCATAATGTGCGAAGACGAACCGTAGAGTTTGACACTACAGGAGCAGCTAGACATGGCCATTAATAATTAGATGAAAATTAAAACTAAAATGATCCGAAAAGAAATTTCTACATTTGCGGAAGACGGCACACGTGGTACCAACTTGAAGTTGTATACGATTATATTCTAACTATTCCCCCAACGAGCGTAGAAGCTGAACGGGCTTTCTTTTCTTCAAGAATGTTATGTACCAAAATTCAATCATCTTTAAATGACGAAACTTTAAATAATTTATGTTTTTGCGGGCTTATTTTGCCATTTTCTTCAAATTAATTAATTTTATACTCTATATTATATTAACAATAAAAATTTTGAACAGTTTATTTGGTGCTTCGTGTTTACATTGATGTTTTTTTTTCAGTGTTTGTAAATACTAGTATTAATACCGGTATACCGGTTTCCACAAAATATAATACCGAAATACCGGTATTCAACTTTTGGTCCAGTATTGGATGCGCTAGCTACAACAACGAATTATGGCCCGTAGTTAAGAGTAAAAGTGAAACGAGATCTTCTGTAAATAATAAACCAAAATATGGAATTTCGATTGATTTTACTCTATATCGATAGCTAAATAGCTCAAAGAAGATCACTATTGACATTGACGAAAATCGTTGCATATTTAGCATCTAGCCCCCTTAATCCAATAGGTATATCTTTGTTAAATTACGTTTGTAGTTGTGTTTTCCAATCAGAAATTATCTGTCCATAAATTTTAAATTTGGGTCTATTTACAGTCCAAGTCTACATATTTAACTGACTTACGCTATTTCTTAAATTTTGTAATTATATTTAAAACAAGTGAGGAAATTATAGCTGTTTAGACCGATTCTACACCATGATATTCGAGAAATGCTTTGCTTAGGTCATAATTGGATATTGAAAATAAGAAAAAAAAACAAGTTTGAGTGGCATTGTTATTAATTTAGGCTCGGATTTTATTTTTGTCACTGATTTTACTCAAAAACATATCTTAACAAAATTTGAGAAAGATCTATACAATATTACTTATTTTTTATAGCTTAAAGTGAATATCGGAAGGCAGCTTAACATGGGATCTATGACTAAAAATTGTTTACTTTTAGACCACTTATTTATGTGTTTGCACCAAATTTGACCGATATTTATATGATAATATAGATTCTACGGCACTTTAAGTCGATTTGTATCTGAACATTTTCACCAATTTCAATAGCGATCGTCCAATGGCCGACAAAAGCTTATATACCAAATTTCATCATTTTGATTTGCGACCTGTATTTTGATTATAAGGTTTACATATGTATGTAGGTACATAGGCAGACGGACGGGCGGACTGACGTAAAGTGACTCAGAAAATTATAGGGATAATAATAGGTCGATCTAGGTCAAACATTTTTGGAAGATTTGGTACCATCAGCATAAAAACATTCTACCCTCAACACATAATGGTATAGCTTATATAAAAATGTCCCCACCAAATATCGCCATTATGAATTTTAATAAATTACATCGTCATTGTTTTTGTTTTTTGAAAACGAAGTTATTTTTTGACAAGCAACCCTATGAGATATATGAAAAGTGAGAATGCCGGTACGAAAAGAGTTTGTGATTGTATTTTGACAGTCGATTCGGGGAACACATAGCAACGTATTGTTCTTAAACCAAAATATATCAAAGCAAACTGTAATGGTCGCTTATCGACCAGATTGTGATTAATCTTAATCGTTGGTTCTTTAGACATTTTTAAGTATGTATGTGTGTTTAGTGTCATAATTGAACATTTTGCTTTAAAGTATCACACTTACATTTTTAATATGCAAATAAGATTTAAGTATGTTCTTGTTGTTCTACTCATAGAAAGGGTTATTGCGAAAGGTGAATGTTAAAACAATTTGTGTCAATGATAAACAAAAAGAAACATATTAAAGGTTTAATGTACATTTTAAATAAGTTTAAAGGCAGTTTAGAACAGCTAGGATAGAAAATCGTACATTTATGTATATATCAGTTTTAGGTCAAGGTTAGGTTAGACGGTTAGCCTGCTGTAAATTGATGAAAGAGAGAAGTAAGATAGATAGACGTAAATATAGTAATGAGAAAGTTACCCATTATGAAGGTGTCCTAAACCACCTAGATTCCAGATTCCCCACTCCGCCAGAATTCGCAAGGGGACATCTACTATTCAGCCAAGATTGTCGAAGAATCTAGTCCTATAGTAGTCCTGGGCGTATACGAAGTATGTGGTGTACTGACTCATACAGAATCTATCCGCGAACACTGAGACCTCTGTTCTGTCTAAGAAGCAGTCAGATGTGGCCCAGTCATTCCTAGTTGGTATTTGAATCATATGTATATTTCCACTAAAGTTCATTACCGATGACATATTATCAGTACCTAATATAATCGTATCTATATACTTCCCACTGTCAAAAGTGTTCTTCGTTTTTATACCCTATACCACTATGTGGTTTGGGTATAATGACTTTGTGCTGCTGTTTGTAACAACCAAAAATATTTAACCTAGACCCATCTTTAATTATACCGATCGAATCAGAATCACTTTCTGAGTTGATTTAACAATGTCCGTCCGTCCGTCCGTCCGTCCGTCCGTCCGTCTGTGTGTCCATGTAAAGCTTGTAATCAAACTGCAGGTCGCAAATATGAATATATTTTGATGAAATTTGGTATATAAGCTTTTATCGGCCATGGGATGAACGCTATTGAAATTGGTGAGAATCGGTCCATGTTCAGACCTAGCCCCCATACAAATTACCCATATGAAATCGACATAAATTGCCATAAGATCCAAATTGTCATATAGATCTTACTCAAATTGGGTTTGTATGCATTCATTACATCCACTAATGAGTAGTCCAAAAATGATCCCTTTGACCCCATATAGAGCTGCTTCCCGATCTTCACTTAAATCTATTAAAAAACAAAAATATTGCACTGATTCTTCTCAAATTTTGTTTGTACATATTTTTGCAAAATACAAGAGACTTTACCAAACATGATCAGGATCGGTCCATTTTTGGACCTAGTCCCTTTATAGATATAGCATCCGATATGAACTTTTTCATATCTGCAGCCAAAAAAATTAATAAAAATCCCACTCAAATTTGGTTTTTGCATATTTTCAATGTCCAGTTAGTTGGGCCTAAGAGATAGGGTTTCTAAACGCATGGTATAGGGTATCGTATAGTCGGTCTAGACCGACTATAATTTTCTTACTTGTTTATATTTATAAAATTATAGTTTCTTAATATTTTTTTATACCTTCTATAATTAAAAACAAGTAAGAAAATTATAGTCGGTCTAGACCGACTATACGATACCCTATACCATGCGTTCAGAGACCCTATCTCTTAGGCCCAACTAACGGGACATAGAAAATAACCAAAAACCAAATTTGAGTGGGATTTTTATTAATTTTTTTGCCTGCAGATATGAAAAAGTTCATATCGGATGCTATATCTATATGGGGACTAGGTCCAAAAATGGACCGATCCTGATCATGTTTGGTAAATTCTCTTGTATTTTGCAAAAATATATACAAACAAAATCTGAGAAGAATCAGTGCAATATTTTTGTTTTTTAATAGATTTAAGTGAAGATCGGGAAGCAGCTTTATATGGGGCCAAAGGGATCATTTTCGGACTACTCATTAATGGACGTAATGAACGCATACAAAACCCAATTTGAGTAAGATCTATATGACAATGGGGATCTTATGGCAATTTAAGTCGATTTCATAGGGGTAATTCGTATGGGGGCTAGGTCTGAACATGGACCGATTCTCACCAATTTCAATAGCGTTCATCCGATGACCGACAAAAGCTTATATACCAAATTTCATCAAAATATATTCATATTTGAAACCTGCAGTTTGATTACAAGGTTTACATGGACACACAGACGGACGGACGGACGGACATTGTTAAATCAACTCAGAAAGTGATTCTGATTCGATCGGTATAATTAAAGATGGGTCTAGGTCAAATATTTTTGGTTGTTACAAACAGCAGCACAAAGTCATTATACCCAAACCACATAGTGGTATAGGTTATAATTAGTAACACATTTTGATTTTTTTAAGCATACGAATTTCATTTCATTACAAGGTTTACATGGACACACAGACGGACGGACGGACGGACATTGTTAAATCAACTCAGAAAGTGATTCTGATTCGATCGGTATAATTAAAGATGGGTCTAGGTCAAATATTTTTGGTTGTTACAAACAGCAGCACAAAGTCATTATACCCAAACCACATAGTGGTATAGGTTATAATTAGTAACACATTTTGATTTTTTTAAGCATACGAATTTCATTAATGTCTTATATCATAACGTACAAAGCTTACATGCTCATAAAGATGATGTTTCTAATGATAAACTAATGATGGAATCTCACATCTTGTGTTTTGTCGAAACTTGGACATTAAGTCATGAAAACTATGACATTCCAGGATTTACAATTATGTCTGGAATGCGATTAGATTCAAACGGAAATATAAACAATCGATGCAAACGTGGTATCATTATTTATGTGAAAAACGAAATCGCGGATCAAGTAGAATATTGCGAAAGTAAACAAATCCACATTGGGAATAAAACATTTGAATTTATAATTTTCAAAATCCGTGACATTAATCTGATAGTTCTTTATAGAAATAAAATGTATCCGATAGGGTCTTTTAATACCGAGTTAAACAATTTGATCTCTTCTAATAATTATTTTAATGAAAAATCTATTATTCTCGGCGATTTCAATATATGCAGGAGACATGGTCGTTGTGAGACTGAAGAAAATCTCAGAGACAGAGGATTTAATTCGGTAATTTGGACGAGTACTACAAAAAGTACAACACAAATAGATTGGTGTTTCAGCAATCTAGACGAAAGCGCAGTAAGTGCTAAAACTTATGAAACTATTCATAGCTACCATGACGCGATATGTGTTAACATATCAATGTAGAATTTAATGTAAATAATACATACTTTATATTTAAGGTATTCTGACATCTTCTCGATTAGGAGAAAAAAATATTAACTTTAAGCAGGTATATAACATATATTTTACTAGTTTGAAAAAATTTTATTAGCATTAAGAGTCTTAACATTTATATTTAAAAATTTTAAAATTATTGGTTAATTCCAAAAATTTTCCAAGTAATTTTGTTTTTTTGCTGATTCATGTTACTTTTTTTTTTATAAAATGTTCAATCATGTAAAAGTTATTGGAATAAATGGGTTAAAACAAGTAAATATATTTTTATAATTCATGGATATATTTATATTGTTTATTAGCTTCATAAATATAGTTACTTATAACATATATAAATATAATTACTGTAGAGAGTTTGCACTCGTTTTAAATTATTTATTAACATTAATAATTATCAAAACGCTTCTAGTATTTAATCTTGCAGTTATATTTTCTTTAAAGTAAAATAATTAAGGTTATATAATAAAATAACGCATATGTGAAATAACATACGTACTCTCCCAAGGAATAAGCCGTGACGTGGCGGGAGAGCTTTAGTACTTCTAAATCAAGTGGTTCATTTTGCCGTCTGAACATGCTATTACTAAAATCGTATAATAATTATTATTTAAAAATAATAATTGATTTGGAACACTTTTGTTCCTCACTGTATCTAAACTCTACACATTAGCAAACCTTTTGTATTCGGAGCATATTTGTTGCATACTTTTAGGCTGTATGTATAATATACAGACCATCAAGTGATCAATATTCTAATATGAAATAGCTTTTTGTAAACAAAAAAAAAATCAAACAGCTGATCACATAAATATACGCGCTTGTGTTCAAAATATTTCAAAAGTGTTTAACTTGTATTTAAAATACATAAAATTTACATGAATCCTCCACGAGCACCAGCGCCTTCACGTTTTATTCGTGGTCGTGGTAGAGGAGGTGGTTCTTACCGACCGTATTATTACTTTAAACGTAATGGACGAACAATACCAGCACATGGTCGTGGTATTACACACCAAGCAAGAGGTAGAGGTGGCGGACCAACAACTACTACAGCCACAGTATTGCCCAATCGTTTACTTAATGTGCCGCAACCCACAGCAATGGCATCTAGTTTCCTGCGGCCACCACTTTATATAGCACCAGAGGATGACCAACAACAAATACAAATAATAAGTATTGAAACACCCTTGCCTTATCCCGGCTGGCGACTATATTTCTATAAAGAACCCTATGAAGAAAATAGTGAGTTAGTAAAACGTATAAAGCTTATGGAAAATCATTTCCGCACATATGTTGTCCAATATGATTATGCCAGCATACAAAAGCACGGCTGTTTTGAGTTAAAAGCCAACATTATAAAACAAGATGAAGATTTAAATCAAAATTGGCCAACTCTAATGGATGATTTAGTTTCAAATCCTTTAAAAACTTTAGCAACTATAGGTGTATCTATGCATTCTCTGGCTACTATCAGCGCCATCGAAGCCTCATCGCAACAGATATGCACCAAGACAATGTATTATCCAAAATGTGTCAAACCTCGAAAAATGTATGTTCGTCCTTCTGGTTTTATGCCGGAAAGTCCAATAGCTCTTACAAGTTCTTTAGAAGTTGATCAATTCTATTGCGTAAGAGGTATAGTCACGGAGATAGGATGTATTGATGCTGCAGCTTTGTGGGTGGCTTTTAAATGTTCCCGGTGTTTTCAGGAACAGGCAATAAAACAAACCGGTAAGTTTATGCCAACAATTGATTATTTTATAAGTTGTGAAAAATATAAATACAATCTTATATACATATATATGCATATGTATATCGTCACCTTAAAGACCAAACAACCTATCAGCAAAATTTCAAAATTGAGTTTTTTTATTTAATATTATTCCCTATATCATAACGCATATGTATGCAAAATTTTGAACCCCTAATATTACAAATAACCAAGCTATTACCAAATTAAGAATATATAATTTTCGTTTCAATATTGCAAATAGTTCCAATTTTATAACGTTTTTTCTCTCCTGTAAACTTTTGAAAACTGCTGATAGGTTGTTTGGTCTTTAAGGTGACGATATATAAGAAATGAATCTAGAAATATAAAATTTGGTGTATAGACTCCATCCGAGAAACAAACGTGGCCTCAGGATTATTTTTTTCAAAATCCGGCCATTTAAGGGGAAAAAGGGTAAAAATCTTCGTAACATATTATCTATATGTATTGCTAATTCTAACGCCTAGGTGAGGAAAAACGACCAAAAAGGCGAAAAATTGTATATTTGGTATCTTCTAAATAAACGAGTATCGAATATAGTTTATGGATTCCACTAGAGATAGAAATATCAGATGAGAGGAAAATTAGGATGTTAAGGGAGGGTAAAAACGACAAAAAGGGTAAAATTGGTGCCTTTTTGCATTTTATTAACATATTAATCTATATTTATGAATTTTGGTATGCAGACTCCACCCAAAAGTGGGCATCAGTCAAGGATGAATTTAATAGTAATTCAAACGTCTAGGGGAGGAAGAACTGCCAAAAAAAGGGAAATATTGTATATTTGGTATCTTCTACACAAAAGAGTATAAACTATAGTTTGTGGATTCCACTAAAGATAGAAACATCAGATGTGAGGAAAATTTTCGGATATTCGGATGTTAAGGGGGTAAAAATGGTAAAAATAGTACCTTTTTGCATCTTCATATACATGTATATTAAGTTTGGTATACAGACTTCACGCGATACGTGGGCATCAGTCAAGGATGAATTTGTTGGTAATTCACACGTCTAGAGGGGAAAAATTGTATATTTGGTATCTTCTAAACAAGCGAATATAAAATATAGTTTGTGGATTCCACTGGAAACAGAAACATCAAATAAGGGGAACTCTTTTGTAAATTCGGATGTTAAGGGGATGTTAAGTGTAAAATGGTACCTTTTTGTATCTTATTTACAAAGTAATTTAGGAATATGAAATTTGATATGTAGATTCCATCATAGACACAAACATCGGACAAAAACAAAATTTGTTTTAATTTGAGCCTTTGGTGGGTAAAAACGGCAAAAAAATGGGGAAACTGGTACTTTTCAACTGGTAAATTTTCATCTGAAAGTACACTTTCTAAAAAAAAAAACAAGTGAGAAAATTAGAGTCGGCCGATACCCTATACCATGCGTTTAGAGAATTGGTCTTGAGTCCAACTAAGCATAAACCAAATCTGAGTGGAATTTTTATTAATTTTTTGCCTTTAGATCTGAAATGTTACTTAATTTTTGCAAAAACATATGCAAACCTAATTTGTGGAATATTTTGCTGTTGATAGATTTAAGTGAAGATCGGGAATCAGAGCTATATGGGGGCCATGACTAAGAAATCTACAAAAATTATTTTTGGACTACTCATTAATGGGTGTAATAAATACCAAGGTTCAGAAAATACACACACGAAACACACAATGTTCTGTTCAAAAGCAGCCAACACATATCTTTATTTTCATATCAATTATGTGCGTTTCTAAATTTTCTACGGTGCCCAACACAACCATGACTATGTTCGTTTTAATATTTCGTTATTTACACGAACATTTTTGTATCACATACTTTTTGTTTCAATCACACATAAAGCACACATTTTTGAGTGTTGCTTTATTTGAAGTTCATGTTCTGGTACGTGTAATGAAAAAAAACACAGAACATGTACAATAAACAGGTTCGAGTTCAGTTATATTTTAAGTCGTGTTGTGGCTCGTGTAGTAAGAAAAAACACAACATGTACAATAAACAGGTTCGAGTTCAGTTATATTTTAAGTCGTGTTTAAAATATAACTGAACTCGAACCTGTTTATTGTACATGTTGTGTTTTTTCTCACTACACGAGCCACAACACGACTTAAAATATAACTGAACTCGAACCTGTTTATTGTATATGTTCTGTGTTTTTTTTTCAGTACACTTACCAGAACATGAACTTCAAATAAAGCAACACTCAAAAATGTGTGCTTTATGTGTGATTTAAACAAAAAGTATGTGATACAAAAATGTTCGTGCAAATAACGAAATATTAAAACGAACACAGTCATGGTTGTGTTGGGCACCGAAGAAAATTTAAAAACAAACATAATTGGTATGAAAATAAAAATATGTGTGTGTTGGTCTAAGTTATGTTTGTTTACATATATGTACGAGTTTTTTATTCAGTGTGTGTTTTTTTCTGAACTCTGATAAATACACACAAACCAAATTTGACTGAGATCCATCTGATAATTTGGATCTTATGGCAAGTTAAGTCGATCTCATAGGGGTTTTTGAAGTGGACTAAATCTGAACATGCATCAATTTTTACCAATTTCAATCGCGTTTGTCCTGTGGCTGGTAGAATTTGATCAAATTATATTCATATTTGCGACCTGTAGGTTGTTTACATGTTTTACACAGGCGGACGCACTGACGAAGATCGCTAAATCGACCCAGAAAGTGATTCTGTGTCGATGGGTATTATAAAATATGGATCTAAGTCAAATATTTTTGGTAGCTACAAGAATCAGCACAAAGAAATTATAGCCTATACCACTAAGCGGTCAGGCCATAATGAATAGTTGGTATAACCAAAGTTTTTAAGTTTAATAATTTCCAAATAAAATTTCCAATAAAAATATCCAAAAATGCTACCAAAGAGGTCGTTAACCAAGTGAAAGAAAAATATGTGCTTGGTTGTTATCGTCCTGTGAGGAAACCATTAATGTCAGAGAAAAATCGTCTGACCAGCATTAATCTTGCTAAAAAACTCATGAACTGGAATTAGAATATTGTTTGCGAATAGCTTTGGAAGTTCTACTACAATAACGTAATAATAATCGCACGTATAAGAATCATTCACCCCCAAGACAATGACCATCATATTATTCCACAGTATTATTGCATAGTAAAGGTTTCCATTGTTTTGTCAACAACATAAAAATGAATACTTTTAAGTTTTGTTATTTTTTTCTGAAGTTCTGTTAATATTTCTTCTTTGTTAAATAAATAAATCATACAAATGTTTAAATTAATAAAAGATTTTTAAATTTTATGATAAAATTTTTGGGTCAAAAATACATTTTGTTAAAATTTTCCATCGTATTGTCACTCACACTATATTTCTTATTATTTTTAAATATTATTATGGTTTAAATATCTAAAATATTAATTACGCTAACAACGTAGCGGGTATACTGCTAGTGCTATATAAGGTGTGATTTGTCTTAATGAACTATAGATTTTTTTTGGTATAAACTTTCACAAAATTTAAAAAATTCTTTTTTTTCATACTGAATTTAATTAATTAATAGGCTAGGCGATTTCTTGTTACCGATGTTTTGGTCTACCGTTTTATCCCGATTTTGACCACACGTATATTATATGAAAGGTATTTCTTTTTAGCTGTTCACCAGATTTACAGATTTTAAAATTTTTTCCTTTATTTTGAGGAAATTGCATTTAAAGTTGCTACTAACATATTCATAAAATTATACATATGCTATGTGTGTGTTTATTAAATTTGTTAATGTGTTTGTTAATAAGTTTATCTTCATTCACAATAATAATAAACCATAAAAGTGTTGGTTTATGAATTGGCTAAGTTGAGAAATTGCACTCGAATTTCGAGCGCTGGAATCTTCTAGTTTAATTAAATAGATGTTAGTAAATTTGGTTTAAAACAAAATATATCTTCATTTCGAACAATTCGAACCTAAATTTAGAGTTAGTTTATTTATTTATTTAATTTTTGTAATTCTAACACAACAAGAATAAATTCTTATAAGTTACAGTGTTCGACGATAGTAGCATTTAAGTTACATTTATTACAAATGGGTACAATTTCAATTTATTTTTAATAGTTTATAATTTGAATTTCCAAGAATAAAAGAAAGTACAAAAAAGGAAAACAAATTTAACAAGAAACATTGCAATATTAAACTTTAAAACTGAAACTTTAAATAAAATATACTACTTTAGGCCCATAATTTTAATAATTCATTTTTAAAACGATGTGTGTTGCTAATTGTCTGTGTTGTATTAGGTAGTTTGTTCCAAAGACCAATTGTATAGATAAAGAATTGTCTCTTTGAGACGTCATAATTAAAGAATGGATCGACAAGATTCTTTCCACGAGGTGATCTTGCAAAATTTATTAACTTAAATAAATAATCTGGTTCAACCAAATGAATAACCTTATGCATCAGAGTAAGACATCGGTTTTTTAGTAGGTCATCAAAGCGCACATTATACAGTTTGTATGAATATAACGATATACTGTCAGTTCTTTTCTTTCTAAAAACGTATCGAGCTATATAATTGTATGCCACATTAAGCTTTCTGGTATCAACACTACAGTTTGCAAATATTTCCCAGCCATAAAGAAGGACAGGTATAAGATAAGTTTTTGCTAAAAGCATTCTTATCTCAAATGGCGTTGACAATTGGACAGCCCAAAGATTCCTTAACATCGCATGTACCTTTCCAACAACAGAGTTTATGTGGTTTGTCCATGAAAGTTGAGTATTGATAATCATTCCTAGATTTGTTGTGCTTTGACGAAAACAATATTTGTATCGCCAACTTTTATATTCTCGTCAAATTCGAGTGTCACGTTATTTCTCGATATGAGTATACATTTTGACTTAGTTGGGATTTAGACACAAACCATTAAACCTAGCCCAGTTATGAATGTTCGTTAAGTCGTTGTTAATAGATCCCATACAGTTGTTGCCATCCGTACATTTAGCACTAGCATATAGTTGAACATCGTCTGCGTACATATGGATATTGCAGTATTGAGGAACATTTGATATATCAGAAAAGTAAGGGCCCAAGTACTGAACCTTGTGGTACTCCTCTTTCAACATTTAGTGCTTCAGAGGTTTTTCCATTGAGAGATACAGATTGATATCTATTGGAGAGGTATGACCGAATAAGTCTACAGGCAGATATAGAAAAATTGAAAAGTTTATCGAGCTTAGAAATAAGTATCGCATTGTCAACGGTACCGAATGCTTTGCTATGATCCAAAAGCACAAGAAAAGAGATCATGTTACAATCAAGTTTGCTTCTCAGATGTTCAACCACGTCGACCAATGCAGTAATACAACTCCTACCCTGTCTAAAACCCGATTGTCTTTCGGATAGGAGACCAAGACGGTTGATATAATCATCCATTTGCCTGTGCATGAGGTTTTCTAGGACTTTGGAAAGGAAAGAGAGAATTGCAATAGGACGAAATTCGTTATTTGCTTTAGGAATTGGTATTATTTTGGAATGTTTCCACATATCTGGGAAGGTAGATTTCATAAGAGCTGTGTTGAATATGTGTGTGAAAATTGGTAATAATTTTGGAAGAACTATTTTTATAAACTTGGGTTTACTTCGTCTACACCAACAGCATTTGACTTAATAGCCGAAAAACTTTTCACGACCTCATACTGATCAACACATCGAAAAGAGTGGATATACTCTCATAGGGATTCTGGTTGGGTTTATCTACAGAAATTTCAACAAAACTCCGGTTCAGGACATTTACATCTATATCCACATTAATGTTATGTATAGGTTTGGAATTTAAACCAATTTCCCGAATTTTCTTCCATTTTTGTTTACATCCGACAGCCGAAGAGATCTTTTGTTTGTAATATGTTGATTTTGCAACACTAATCAGATGTACTACTTTATTTCTTAAGTTTTTAAATAATTGATGTAGTTCGGAAGTTTTATATGTTTTCCATCTTTTATATGCTAGTTCCCGCTTATCAATAAGATTTTTTATAGCGGAATTGAACCAAGGATGTTGTTTAGCTTTAATTGTTCTCGTTTTTTGTGGTACACATTCATTTATATAAAAAAAACAACGCGTTTCGATTGCTTTACCCGGATTGGGAATTTGCATATACGAGGGGCTCCCAGAACAAGCCGACCAGACGTATAAATTTCGGCAGTAGTAAAAAAAATTACTTTGGTGAAAACACCAAAGTTTCAAGGCACCACGGTTTTTAGTATTTCTTTTTGGAGCCATAAAAAGTAAACGATCTCAGTGAATTTGTAAACATGGAAAAAATTGGTCACCGATATGAAATTCAATATTTTCACTTGAAAGGACGCAGTCAAATCAATATTAAAGCCGAGCTATATTCAACTCTGGGCGAGTCTGCTCCGTACGAGCTGCCTAGATGAACACCGTTGTGATCGACCCATTGAGGTGGCCAAGCCAGAAACGGTAAAGAAAATCCACAAAATGGTAATGGATGATCGTCGACTGAAGGTGCGTGAGTTAGCTAAAATAATATGCATTTCTAAAACAAAAAAAAAAAACATTTCAATTACATTGCATATTGACAGAAAATTTGTTGATGACAAATCTGTCCGAAACATGGGTGCGTAAAGATGTTTTATTTAATAGACTGTTTGACGATGTTTCACCGCAATAATGTCGATTCGTAACCATGAATGAGGCATATGTCCACCACTTCACACCTGAGACAAAGGAACTGAACTGAAATGGGATAATTCTGTCTGAAGGCGAAGACAGTGCCATCTGCAGGCGCCTATTTTGTGGGATCTGCGTAGGATAATTTTTATTGATTATCTTTAAAAAGGAAAAACAATCAATGCAGCGTGATGAAATTAAGGAAAAAGCCATATTTGGAAATAAAGAAAGTGTTGTTTCATCAAGACAATTCACCAGTTTACACAACCACTACTGCGATGGTCAAAATCCATAAATTAAAATTCGAATTGATGCTACTTTAAGGAGCCAGATAGTTCTTACTATAAACGGGTTATTGAATATCGCTGGGAAAAGTTTATTTAGCTAAATTTGTTGTAATTTCTTTGTTAGGTCCGGTTGCTCAGGGATCGCCCTCGTAGTAAAGAAAGATTTAATTATTTTTGATGACATTCTTATTCGAATGTGTTGAAATTCGTTGCGTTGAATCTTTATAAACTGTTATGCGTAATCATTTCTACACTATAACAGTAATAAAATAAAACAACTGAGGTTAAAAAATAAAATTTGTAAAAAACTACATAAATAAGCTTTTTTTAATAATAATTTTATACTAATAGTTTAAGGTGATTTAGTTATTAAAGAAAATTTAAGAAATAGTAAAAGAAGCAATCTTTTCATTCACAATTTTGACCTTTATGTGACCGATCATTAGTTCATTCATTCATTCATTTTTTGCAAACAATTTTCTTATTTTGAGAGAGCATTTTTCTTACGATTTACAATGTAAATTTTACATACATGCATTCACAGCTTATTTCGTTTTTTTTTACTACCATTAGAAATATATCTGAATTTGCTAAGAACAAATGACAAAATTTTTAAAAAACAATAGATACTTTTTATACCCTATACCACTATGTGGTTTGGGTATAATGACTTTGCGCTGCTGTTTGTAACAACCAAAAATATTTGACCTAGACCCATCTTTAATTATACCGATCGAATCAGAATCACTTTCTGAGTTGATTTAACAATGTCCGTCCGTCTGTGTGTCCATGTAAAGCTTGTAATCAAACTGCAGGTCGCAAATGTGAATATATTTTGATGAAATTTGGTATATAAGCTTCTATCGGCCATGGGATGAACGCTATTGGAATTGGTGAGAATCGGTCCATGTTCAGACCTAGCCCCCATACAAATTACCCATATGAAATCGACATAAATTGCCATAAGATCCGAATTGTCATATAGATCTTACTCAAATTGGGTTTGTATGCGTTCATTACATCCACTAATGAGTAGTCCAAAAATGATCCCTTTGACCCCATATAGAGCTGCTTCCCGATCTTCACTTAAATCTATTAAAAAACAAAAATATTGCACTGATTCTTCTCAAATTTTGTTTGTACATATTTTTGCAAAATACAAGAGACTTTACCAAACATGATCAGGATCGGTCCATTTTTGGACCTAGTCCCTTTATAGATATAGCATCCGATATGAACTTTTTCATATCTGCAGCCAAAAAAATTGATAAAAATCCCACTCAAATTTGGTTTTTGCTTATTTTCAATGTCCAGTTAGTTGGGCCTAAGAGATAGGGTTTCTAAACGCATGGTATAGGGTATCGTATAGTCGGTCTAGACCGACTATAATTTTCTTACTTGTTAAGTTTACATATGTGCATTTTATTTTAAATGTAAAAAAATTAACAGAAAATCTTTCACATAAAAAAAATTTAACAAAAAGAGATCTTCATTGAATAAGGCGCTTACGACTAAAGATATATTAATATTAATACTTTTTGGGGTATCTAACTTTTTGGTGTATTCTGGTGATATTTCCTCCCATTTTGTTTTTAAGCAATTTTCAAAGATTTTGTGCTGGAGATTTAATTTTATTATATTTATCACAAGTAGACGCCAAAGATTTTTTATTGCATTACGATCTGGTTCAGTTTCATATAAGCCAAGTCTGAACAAGGTTCGATTTATGCTTTGGTTCGTTTTACTAGTAAAATTTTATTTAAATTATACAGCAGGAGTTTTAAGCAGCCTTTTTTGTCTATTGTGCTCTCAATATATACAAAGTTTCCTACTCCAGCGGACGAGAAACACGCCCATACCACCATGCTATAAAATGCTCCGTAACTTTTTGGATTCCAGCTGAGTATTAGGTTTACGCCAAACATATGACTTTCCACCAGACCTCAAAAAGTTATATTTACTTTCATCAGCAAAACGAGCCGTAAGTGCTTGAAAATTATTTTTTCTTAATATTCATCGAATTGTTTCTGGAATTCCTTTTTTTCCACACAAATTTTCAGCATTGATGGCAATTTTCTGAGCAATTTTCGCTCTCTGTGAATATCTTATTCGGGGCTGTTCTACCTTTATTTTAAATACGGTTTTCACGTCCATTATTTTATTTTTATTTCCGCATTTTTTTTTTGCGTTTTTCCCCTTGAAAATGTTTTATTTCCAATTTTCCTCCCATGTTATCAATATGTAAAGTAAAACTAAATGTCATGTCTTTAATTTTTTGAAAATTCCGTTTCTTCCGATCTGAGAAAAAATTGAATTGAATTTTTGATACAGTTAAGATATCGGTGCAGATTATTACTATTAATGTACATATTATTCATGGAATGAGAGAATTTACAATAACGAAACTATTTTAGTTTTTTGTAACTCGTAAACTTAGCTTATATACAGCCGTATTCAAAACAAAAATTTGTGTACTCCGACGATCATCTGATCATCGAGTAAGCAACTAAAATGTTAACTAAGCTTAGTCACAATTTAGTCATGAGTTTATTCAAAACACGTTTTAGTCACTCGATTAAGAAATATTGTAGCATCTCTGTTTTAGTTAAATTCAACTCTGATTTTCGTTAAAATGAGAATTGATTTTGACATTTATATATTATTTTGAGCGTTAGAAAAAGTTTAAAGCGAAAATTTGGAAAAAAAAAATTGAAAAAATTTATAAAAATAAGCAAAAAAGATCATCAAACTGGGAACAAGATGAAAATGTAAGAAGTATATGAGTGATTTTTATTTCAGATGATTTAAGTTTAACAAAATGTATTGTTTTACAGGATATTTTATCACAATTAGTTTTGGATAAATCGGAAATCATTGAAAATGCAAAAATTGATACCAATTTCAAACAAAATGAAAAAGGATGCTTGGAATTCAATCCACACGATTTTTAATTCAACTGCAAAAGTGGAAAGGACATTGGACCAAGTACAAATCCAGTGGCGAAAAATTAAATCCATGGCCAAAACCAAAAATTCTTCGTTTCTTAAACAAAAGAGACAGACTGGAGGTGGTCCACCCCCTGAACCCCTAAATATGGTGGAAGAAGAATTAATTAATCGCCTGCCAAAACATTTTGAGCATGATCATAATGTGTGTGTAATTCAATACAACAACCTGAAGCCTGCGACGAAAAGAGAAAGGACACACACGATGATCTGTCGAACTATATGAACGAATTGTTATCAAGCGATGATGAGACGCAAAAACCATCTTCTACAAAAAAGAGACCTCTTAAGGTCGATGAAAACGCAATGAGAATATAACTGCTATAAATAGGTACCACCCAAAAGGAAAAAGAAATAGCGTACAGTCAAGCTCTATTCGAGACCAAAAACAGTTTTTATCAACAAAAAAAGATGAGTTGGAACTGGAAATTAAGCAGATGGATGACGAACATTCCTTAAAAATTCAAAAATTAAAGATTGATCTTAAAAATATGAAGAAAAGTGGATTTTTAATTAATTTTATAATTATTATTTTAACTATTTTATTGTTTAATGTTTTACGTCTTTTAAGTATTTTAATTAATTTATGTTTTTTTTTTTGTTGTAATACCATATGAATTTGAATTAAATGTCATATGAACTTGATTTGTTTGTATTATTTCTAAAAATATCTTTGAATGTAAACTGCACGTGATATTGTTTCACTTTCCAATTGAGTTGGGTTAATATTCGCTGATATAGTTTGTAGATCCATATCTTCAAAGTTGTCATCACCAGCATCTAAGAAATGTATTACATGAGAGTGTTAGAAATTTCATGATATTATTATCTTACCAAAATCTTCTTTCTTATACATAATTGATAAATTATGGAGCTAATGCCACAATCAGTGTTTTTGCATTTTTTCGGGAAACACGCATTTTATCTAAAAGTATTCGAAAACGACTTTTCCATATTCCGAAAACCTTTCTATGGTATTTCTTGTTTTAATGTGAACTTTATTGTAGGATTCTTCATGTTTGTTTTTTGGATTATTCACAGGTGTAAACAAGTAGTTAGTTCATTTGTATCCTCCATCTCCAAGAAGTCTACCCATAAAATTACAATTTTCAAACTTTTATTTTATTTTACTTTCATTGAAAATTCTGGAATCATGTGTGCTACCCCTCCAGCAAGCAACAACGTCGATTATTTTCAAAGAAGCATCACGTATAGCCTTTAGTTAATCAAAACTTTGAAATTATTTAAAAAACATACATATATTTCTTGTAATATATACCTGGACGTTATAATAAAAATATCCTTTTCACCGCCATTTGCTTGTATACGCAAATGTGTACAATCAATTGCTCCAATTATCTTTTTAAATCCAGCAATTTTCTCGAAATTATTCAAGTTTTTAATTTGCTCCTCAGCGGTCGTTGGCATTTTAATTATTTGTTTTGCTAATTTGGCAAAATCTGTAGCAACATTTTGGCAAACTCTGCTCATAGAAGATTGACTGAACCCACGCATTTCACCACAATCATCTTAAGGTAGCTAAAACTTGTATATGAGCAGGAATTTTCTCCCCCTTTCTTTTACCTTTAAGATCGGCCTTTACTAATGAAACTAGCTTCAATGCGTTTTCTTTCGTGAATCTATATCGCTTTCGGAACGCTTCGTCATCGTAGACAGCAAATGGATTTTTTCTTTTTTTGTATGTTCTAGTCCTACGTATCCTCACATTTAACAAATTTAAAGTATCCAGCGTGTCCAGTGTATTAAACGTTTCCATTATGAAGATTTGAAAAAATTTTGAATCGCAAATTTGTTTTATTTTGTTTTTGAATTTATATATTATTAATTTCACAGCTTTTATTGACAGAAACACCAAATTGACAGTAGTTAGTTAGAAGTTGAGAGGTCTTTGATCATTCGATAGTCATAGTTTATTAAAAAGTGTTTTGAATAAGAAATTCTTAGTCAGGGGATAGTCAGTAACAAAATATTCGTTTTGAATACGGGTGATAATATATAAGTATGAAACAATTGTAGAAAAATGGCAACAGCTTTACAATTTTCATTTCAGAAATTGTATGGTCATAAAAACATTACTATTTTGAGGTTTCACACTAAATCGTGCTTTTAAGGAAGGTCTCCAAATGATCTAAATAATATGACCATAGTAATTTGTAATCAAATTAACAGCGTTGGTAGGACTCATACCCAAGTATGTTATCAAATTAACAGTATTTGGACCTACATATGGTACAAAACACATGTAGGAACATGCCTTTGTAATTCCTAATTCCTGTAACATTGTTTTTTTTTATTCAGTGCTTAATATTTCATTTACTTGCAGGCTTTATTCAATCTCGCCCACATTCCTGTGTACGTCATGGTTGTTTGGCCAAACAGGGTTTTATCGAATTACGTTCTTCACCCTTTACAAGAATTACACCCGTTCAAATTATACGTATAACCGAAGCCCGCTTAAATGTTTTATACGAAGCAGATCAAGATTCCACAAACTATCTTGATGTTGAACTTAAATACGATTTAGTAGATAGCATATATCTTGGACAAGAAATTGTAGTGACAGGAGCTTTAAAAATGCGTTCTTTACAAGAAGAACAAGAATATCAAAAATCTTCTTCATTGACGGGAACAATGCAACTCTTTCTTAAGGCAGCTTCAATCGTAGATGCCAAATTTTGTAATCATTGTTTTACGGAAAAAGATTTAGAAGCAATTACTCTGATAAATAGTGAACGAGATAGTTTTAAGTTATTAATTCATTCGTTGGCCCCTGAGGTGCATGGTCATGAACTGGTTAAAGCAGGAGTCTTACTTTCCTTAATTGGAGGTTCGGGATCACAGGTTCACGATGAGGCCGAAATTAATGTTCTACTAGTAGGAGATCCAGGAGTAGGCAAAAGTAACATCGCACAAATGTGTTCGAAAATTTCAGAGAAAGGTAAGGAAGATTTAATTTTAAATAGTTGTTTTTTAAAGAATTATACTCTCTCTTAAGGTTCCTTGATACAGGCTAAAAGAGCAAACTCTTTAACTGGAAAAAAACTATTATATTCGTTAAAAGGACGTTCTAATTATATACTTGAAGCTGGTGGTTTAATTAATAGCTCAAATGGTCATTGTTCTATAGACGACATTGATCGTTTGGCTGCCCAAGAAGAAACTCTTATTAATGTTTTACAGTCCCAATCTACTTGTATGGCATATTCATCGGTATTTACCACTTTTTCCATACCTACCTCTGTTATTGCTACTGCTAATTCTATGCGTGGTCATTACGATCAATCAAAACTTTTAACAGAAAATATAAGAATCAATCCTACATTACTTAGTGAATTCCATTTAGTTTTTGTATTGCTGGATAAACCAAATAAAGACATGGATACATCTCTGACGGAACATGTAAGAGCTTTACATGCTGGATACAAAAAGAACTCAGTTATAGCCGATAAATTTTATCAAAAACCCAAAAATAATAATTCCATGAATTTGACCACAGAGGCGGAAGATAGAGAAGCTGAAGAAACTGAATATGATTTAAATATGAGATTGCATTTGAACCCTCTTGAAGATTTAGAAATGGACTTATTGCCGGCCATATTAATTAAGAAATTTATTGGTATGTTTGGTATTAAATTTTAATAATTTCTTTTAAAATCTAAACAAATAATTTCAAAAACTTCAGCTTATTCCCGCCAACAAGTAAAACCATTATTTATATCTGATGCTGCTGATGTTTTAAGACAATTCTATACAGAATTGAAACAACAACAAACTGAAAATTCCCATTCACTTATATCCTCAAGGTAGGTATAACAACTGTATTTCCTATTATTATCAGATTCTCGGAATCTAATGTAACTCAATAATTTCACAAACTTTTCAGTAGTCTAACTTTTATTAGTTTGAGTATTTAATGGTTTACGAATGTAAAGTAGTTTAAATAAATCTTATTACTAAAAAGTATAAATAAATTAACACACAGACACACACACAATAACATTAACGTAATAATTTTAAAAATGATGATACTGGCAGTTCAAGTAAAATAGCCAAAACAAATGATACCATATATGAAGCCGACATTGTAAAGACTATAAATGTAAACTGTAAAGAATTTTTAAATTTAGAAAAAGTGTCATTTTATTCCAAAATTTATTTTAGTAAAACTTACCATTATCCCTGTTCCAAAGTAAATTGGTTCCCTTAAAGTAGCTATTACTACTCTTGCGATAATTAAGTGCACCATAAAAGCACCATAAGTTAAACGTCCCAAAATCCGGAATATTGGAAGGCAGCAGAATTTACGGAAGATCCCTAAAAATATAGATTATATTAATAAAAAAAAAAGAAAATACAAAAAAATATCAAATAAAAGTACATAATGATTATTGTCTCTTAACTGACTTCTTTTTGAATCCCTCTACTACTCCATCGTCACGATATAATGATTATACCCTATACCACTATGTGGTTTGGGTATAATGACTTTGTGCTGCTGTTTGTAACAACCAAAAATATTTGACCTAGACCCATCTTTAATTATACCGATCGAATCAGAATCACATTCTGAGTTGATTTAACAATGTCCGTCCGTCCGTCCGTCTGTGTGTCCATGTAAAGCTTGTAATCAAACTGCAGGTCGCAAATATGAACATATTTTGATGAAATTTGGTATATAAGCTTTTATCGGCCATGGGATGAACGCTATTGAAATTGGTGAGAATCGGTCCATGTTCAGACCTAGCCCCCATACAAATTACCCATATGAAATCGACATAAATTGCCATAAGATCCAAATTGTCATATAGATCTTACTCAAATTGGGTTTGTATGCGTTCATTACATCCACTAATGAGTAGTCCAAAAATGATCCCTTTGACCCCATATAGAGCTGCTTCCCGATCTTCACTTAAATCTATTAAAAAACAAAAATATTGCACTGATTCTTCTCAAATTTTGTTTGTACATATTTTTGCAAAATACAAGAGACTTTACCAAACATGATCAGGATCGGTCCATTTTTGGACCTAGTCCCTTTATTGATATAGCATCCGATATGAACTTTTTCATATCTGCAGCCAAAAAAATTAATAAAAATCCCACTCAAATTTGGTTTTTGCTTATTTTCAATGTCCAGTTAGTTGGGCCTAAGAGATAGGGTTTCTAAACGCATGGTATAGGGTATCGTATAGTCGGTCTAGACCGACTATAATTTTCTTACTTGTTTTGTGTTGATGTTTGTAACTACCAAAAATACTTGACCAGCCTTTTAATGTTATTCTTAACTTTGTATGCATTTAAATATAAGCTTTTATCATTCAAATTTACTTTATCATAAAAATCTACTTAAATTTGTCCTAAAATCAAATTTAGTTTTTGTGGGTTTTTTCAGTTTCAATTTATCCCAAATCATTTCGAATCTAATTCTCTTTACGAACGGTCGGTCGTGTAAATAATCAAAGCGCTTAGAGTACAACTATATAAAATGAAAAACAAGTGTATATTTTTGTTTTTGCAATTGCCTATTCTTGATCTCATTTGAACTCACGTGGTAGTCAATTTAGCTTAAAACAGGAACAAAAATTTAGCGATGGCCCGAGGGGCCGAATCTTCATAAAAAAGCTCCTTCCTCCAGGTTTTGTTAACCCGAACATCGCTTCTACTTCAAGATTCAACAGATTCAGCCTGCTTGGCTGGCCTCAATGATATGGACGCAACTCCCGTATCAAATATAAACGATGTTAAGCAACACAAACCTCCACCTATTGTTGTAGAAGCCAAAAGCTGCTTGGTAAGGATTGTATTTTTAAACGTAGTTCAATTGGTACCAAAATTTTTGCTCCAAGTGAAGAAATGTACGAATGCGTCAAGCAAATACTTAAAGAGAGTAAGATGGAGTTTTATTCTTATGGCTCCAAAGAAAATAGGTTATACACCACCTTCTTACACGGTTTACCCCGCATAAAATCTGAGGAAATCTCCAAGGAGCTAAAAAACTACAACCTACCTCCTTCTTCCGTAACTGAAATAGTCACCAAATTCAGTTCAAACAATAATGCAGTTTACAAAGTTCAATTTGTTCGTAAAAATTTTAACCCAACTGCCTTAAAAAAATGTACGAACAATTTCCAATATAATTTCTGGGAAAAAATACAAATCGAGATCCAGAAACAAACCAACTCAATGCTGGAACTGCTTAATGTATGGCCATGGCGGTGAACATTGGCATCGAAGTGATGCGTGTATGATATGTACAGAACAACATCATACAAGTGTGTGCCCGTTTAACACAAATGAAAAAAGACCAACTGTTTTTAAATGCTTTAAGCAAAAAACAAGGAAATGAGAGAACTGATCACTCTGCAAACGATATCAACTGTCCGTTACATTCTCTCTATTTGGAAACTAGAACAAGAGTTACTTCTAAAAGTCAGAATAAAAGCAGACAACAACAAAATAACTCATTTCAATTTAAAGTGGGAGATTTCCCTAATTTAAGAAACAACAACATAAATTGTAATGCCTGGTTTTCATTATGTCATTTTCAATGGCAATTATTGTCAATTATTGTCAGTTGTATGAAAACGGATTTTGATGTCTTGTCATTTACAACCGCTGGCAACATTTGACATCTGAAATGAAATTGCCAGCATGTTGGCAATTTGTTAGTGTTTTACAGCCGGATTTTTGTTCATTTATAAGATGTAATGAATACGTAATGAATAGAAAATTACGAGATGTCAGTTGAGGCAATTGTTTGTTGTCAGCTTATATGACATAGTGAAAACCGGGCATAACAATAACATCAATAATAACGGCAAAGCTACATATGCTAACCAGCTGAAAACAAACAACGTTTTATTTAGCATCGATGAGCTTTTTGATATTTTCACTACAGCTATGTATGATTTTCTTAGGTGCACTTCAAAAGTACAACAAATCAAAGTTGTAATGTCAATGGTGAAATACGCCCGTGGATTATACGAATTAAAACGAATTCAAAATGCTTCACTTGAATGCTAATTGCATTTCAAACTTTTCTAAATTAAAACAATTTGAAATACTAATTGAACGAGAAAATGTTAAAATAGCGTCTTTGAATGAAACATTTTTTTTCAGAAAATCATAGACCATATTTTAAAAATTATTATTTATATAGAAGTGACAGAACAGATGCTAGAGAAGAAGGAGTAGCTCTGTTAATTCATAAATCTGTCGCACATGAAAACCTCTTTATATCAAACACCTCATCAATCGAAAATATCTCAATTGAAGTTATTATAAATAAAGACCTATTGTTGTTTCTTCGTTATATTCACCAAGATATACCCATAACTTCTGTGCTGATATCTTGAACCTAACACCTTCCACCAAAGAATATATAGATTTTAGTGACCTAAATGTGAAACATTGTTCTTGGAATTGCCGTTTGAATAATACTACAGGAATCGCACTCAACAACCTACAACATCAAGCAATTTTTTCATTTACCATCCTAATAGTCCAACCCTATTCCCCCATCAACACAATCGCGAAGCATCCACAGTCGATATTATCTTAAGCAATTCCGCTTTAAATATAAACGTAAAAACAATGGATTACGAAATACCATCAGGTTGCAGGTTGACCTCAATTATTATGATTATAGTGAAAGCAACTGGAACATTTATATAAATTTTTTAGACAATAAAATCACGTTAAATTCGGATGTATACAATACCAAGGTAGTAATTGATCAGGAAATACAAAAATTTATAAATGTAGTTTTCGAAGCAAAGGATGTGTCTACACCTAAAATAACTCAATAAAATAATTACACATTACCAGAAAGTACTGTGAAATATATTAAACTAAGAAGCTTTAAAAGAAAAAGCCAACGATCTTCAAATATAGCCGAGCAAACTTTCTATAATCAACGTACTAAGTTTCTAAGTAACATGATTGATAAAATTATTAATTCGGAACGCAATAAGAAATTGTGTCAATTATCCAATTTAAAACTAGGTGATAAATCATTTTGGAAAATAAGCAGGAACTTGCGAGGAAAAGGGAAAAATCAAATCTCTCACTTTAAAGTTGGAAATACAAAAATAACATCTGATAAGGACAAGACTGAAGTCCTGGCAAATACATTTGTCAAAGCAAATAACCTCACTTCGAATCACAACCACTCAGCGGATACAGTAATAAATACAGCAGTAAATAATTTTAAGAAGGAATCAGCAATTTATACATCACTTGAAGATGTAATGAATATTGTCTCATCAATAAAACCCTAAAAATCTCCTGGTTTTGACAACGTTCCCAACCTGCTCTTAAAGAAACTTCCACTCAAAGCTCTAAAATTACTGGTTATAATATTTAACAACTGCATCAAACTCACCTATTTCCCAAACCATTTCAAAAATGCTAAGGTTATAGCTATCAACAAACCTAGTAAGCCAAAAAATAACCCAAATAGCTATAGACCTATTAGACTATAAAGTAACTTAGGTAAAATATTTGAAAAAATACTACATTCTCGTCTTAGTGAATTTGTAACGACCAATTCTATTGTTGCTAAAGAACAATTTGGATTTAAAATAGAGCATAGCTCTACTTACCAAATAAACAGAATTAAAAATCAAATAATCACCAATAAAAACAATAAACGTTCAACGGGTCCAATATTGTTAGATATTGAAAAAGCGTTTGACACCCTTTGGCATAATGACCTCTTATTTAAACTTCTTAATCCAAATATACCAAAATATTTATGCAAATTTATTTCAGATTTCATTCACGGCAGAACCTTTAAAGTTGCGATTAATAATGAAACATCATCTCCAAAAACCATTACCAAGGGTTACCTCAAGTATCAGTCTTGTCGGCATTGCTTTACTCGATATATACATCCGATTTTAAAGTCGTCCCGAAATATATGAAAATTGCATATTACGCAGATGATACTGCGTTAATTTCTTCAAACAAACTTACAAGTGCACTCCTGAAGAAAATGAAGAAAATACCATAAATGTACTTAACGATGTCAAATAATTGGGAGTTGTCTTGGCCAAAAAGCTATAAAATCATCAATTTATCCCAAAAAATTCTTAAAGGAATTATGAAAAACAAAACTTAAAATACGAAAGGAGACCTTATTTATCAAGGATTATTATACTTTTAAAAAACATCTTATCGTTTAAAACTAATAACATGTTACATAAAACTACATATTGGAAATATCATAAAACAAGTGAGAAAATTATAGTCGGTCTAGCCCAACTATACGATACCCTATACCATGCGTTTAGAGACCCTATCGCTTCGGTCCAACTAGTTGGATATAGAAAATAAGCATAAACCAAATTTGAGTGGCATTATTATTAATTTTTTCGGCTGCAAATATGAAAAAGTTCATATCGGGTGATGTATCTATATGGGAACTAGGTCGAAAAATGGACCGCTCCTGATCATATTTGGTAAAGTCACTTATATTTTGAAAAAATATATACAAACCAAATTTGAGAAAAATCTGTGCAATATTTGTTTTTATAGATTTAAGTGAAAATCGGGAAGCAGCTCTATATGGAGCCTATTGTCCTATAGGGATTATTTTTGTACTACTGATTAATGGACATAATTAACATATACAAACCCAATTTGACTTAGATCTACATATGGGTAATTCCACCAAAAGGTCTACCGTGATAATAAAATTAAAAGTTATTCAAATCACATTAATGTAATATATTATTATACAAAAATAGTCAAATTTTAATAAAACGAAAAAACTTCATATGTATATACACAACATTTTACGAAAACCCATTGCAAAGTGGCAAATTGTAGTTTTGGATAATTTTAACGTTTTTAGTTGCTCATTTTTTTTAAATTTCCTTCGTAAAGACAGGCTTATGTGAAAAGAGGCTTATTATAAATAATGTTTCTAAGAGCGTAAGTAATCTTAAATAGAAGAGACGAATCAAAAGGAATGAAGAATAACGGTACTTTTTGGCTTATCTCTACTACAAATTCTATTGTCATGTTCGACACCGTAAAAAAGCATTAGTTATCAGTGGACCAGAATTATTCAAACAAAGTGCATCAAAGTAAGCGTACAAATAGCATTTGAAGTTAATAACAATATAAACAAAAAATCGGGTTGAAAAATTATATGCACAATTTTCAGTAGCGATTTGAAGTTTGTCACGTTCGACACCGTAAGTGTAAATTTGGTTTTGATATGTACGCATAAATAGAGTGATTTCGGGGTTTTACGAATATCTTCATCGGACATTGCTTACGGTAAACAGCCCATTAAATTCGCAAAAAAAAAAATTAAGTATGTAGAGCATTGTACGCTCTTCTCGAATTTGAAATTCATGAAGTCAAAATCGCTCCACCATAATGTATATATTTATATAGATGTGTTTATATCTTTATTATATGCAGATGAGCGAAAGCAGTAATGCAAAAAATAAAGAAAAAAGCCAAAAATGGAGAGAAGGTATCAAAAATAATCCATTAAAACTAAAAACCTACCAATTAAAAAACAAGGAGAGAATGGAGAAAAAAAGAAGCAAGTGGAAAAAATTGGCTGATAAGAAAACGATTGAGCAGAAGAAAGAAATGGACCGAATTTGGCAAAGAAGAAGTCGAGAGAAAATAAGAGAAACACAAAACAGTCCCTCGGCGCCCTACAAATGTAAACAGACATTGTATGAAGCCGTAAAAAAGGAGAGAATGCACTTCCAAGACACATAACAAAAAAATTAAAAGTTCTAGACGTTTTGAACAAAAAATATGTAAATAACAATAATGACAACCAGATTAGCCAATTCAACACCAAGGTCATGGAGGCCGTCAAAGATTTTTATGTTACCGACAATATAAGCGTACAATATGCTGGAAAAAGGACACTATTGTATTAAATGGAATAATAGTTCCAAAACGCTTCATGCTGATGACGGTGCTTGAGGCCTATCAATTGTATAAAGAGGAATTTGGAAATGAAGCAGTTGGCAGGTCGCTGTTTTTTAAATATAGACCAAGCTATGTTCAATTGTCGAGTAAGATGCCGCATAACATGTGTGTTTGCATGTATCATGCAAATTTCGCCTTCTTCTTAGAAGGTTGCGCAAAATTAATACAGAATTTTCCAACCGATTATCAAACCTTAGAGTCCGTTTGTTGTGACATTTCCAGTGAAAAATGCATGGCAGGCGATTGCGAGAAATGCGTTTTGGACATAAAAGACATAGTTCTTATCTTTTTATTAAATATGGAGGACGATGTGAACTGGCAAAATTGGCAGAAAATAGACAATCGTATAGTCTTATCAAAAATCGTTGGCAACTTCGAGCCCGACAAAAACATTTTGAGGAAATCAAGAAAGGTTTACAGCCTTTCGAGCTAGTAATTCAAATCGATTTCGCTGAAAATTACTCAAAATGAGGTACAGAGTGCACATTTTAGTTACCGGCAAGTAACTATTTTCATCTGTGTGACTTAGTTTTTGGGAGAGGCAATGTCTTTCGCCATCATCAATGATAAGCTAAGCCACAGCAAAGACGATGTTTTTTTGTTTTTTGATGAATCTTTTATCAGAATTTAAAGTGCTGTATGGTAACCTATCCAAAATTTTCATATTTTCTGACGGATGCAGCTCGCAGTTTAAAAACAAATACATTTTATCGAGCCTTCCTTACTTTATGCAAAAAATAGAATGCAATTTTATGCAATGGAATTTTTTCGCGACATCGCATGGAAAGGGTGCTGTTGATGGAGTGGGTGCGTTATTAAAAAGAAAGGTTTGGCAAATAACTAAGTCGAAAAATGTGGTTTTATCGGACGCTCAATCGTTTTTTGAATGTGCAAAAAATAATATTCACGACATATAACTATATTTCATACCATCAGGGCAAATTGAGAAGGAGTCCCTAATATTAAATGAAAAGTGGAACAGTGTAAGAAGCATTTCAGGTTTCCAACGACTGCACAGCTTTTCTTGCGATGCTCGGCAAATTGAAGCAGCTGCTACAGCATATTCTTAAAAAAAAAAAACAATTTAATGTAATACTTTTTTTTTATTTTTTCATGCATTTAAGACGTTTCTTTAAAAATATATTAAAAATCAAATACACAAATACACATACAGTTCTTGCGTGATGGCGTTATATATATATATATATATATATTGTATAGAAAAAATGTCACGTTTGACATGTCATGTTCGAACCAACCTAAAAATTAAATGTAAAAAAACAACCCATGATATTTCTATCAAATAAAGAGGATTCGAAAACTTTATTATTTTGTAACATTTTAAAATTTTCATCAATAACATGTTGTGTTTGATTTCGCTGTTTCTCATGTTTTTACAGATGTTCACAGAAACTACTTCTGTTTTTGTCACGTTCGAACCGCTCCTTTTTTTGTCCTTATTTTATAAACAAAATTTCGCCTGAAAAAGACTAAACCACCAGTGATAGTACTATTAAGGATCCATACGATTATGTAAAAGATGAATCTAAAATATGTTTTATTCTCACCTTTTTTTCGCTTTAAATGTGTACAACGGTCACGTTCGACACCATGGAATTGCCCATATATGATAATTTGGATCTTATGGCAATTTATGTCGATTTCATAGGGGTCATTTGTATGGGGACTAGGTCTGAACATGGGCTGAATTTCACCAATTTCAATAGCGTTCATCCTGTGGTCGATAAAAGCTTATATACCAAATTTCATCAAAATATATTCATATTTTAAAGCGCCCCGGTAGGTGAGTAGGTAGCGTGCTCGCCTATCATGCGGGGGTATTTGTATTGTAATTAATATAAATAAATAAATAAATAAATAAGTATTCATATTTGCGACCTGTAGTTTGATTACAAGGTTTACATGGACACACAGACGGACGGACGGACGGACATAGCTAAATCGACTCAGAAAGTGATTCTGAGTTGATCGGTATAATAAAAGGTGGGTCTAGGTCAAATATTTTTGGTAGTTACAAACAGCAGCACAAAGTCATTTTACCCAAACCACATGGTGGTATAGGGTATAAAAATGGAGAAAAAGATTGCCTTAGATCAAATCTTACAAATATTGATTGACACGAGCTCTGAAAGAAATCCAGACCTTATTTTACAAAAGATGTCTATTACCATTCATAAGCAAAAAACAATGTTAAATGGTACAAAAAGAATGACATCGATTTTGTCCTCTAAGAACATAATCCAGAAATTACGATCAAACAACAAGAAAAGAATATTGGTGAATTATCTGAGGTGTTTTGAAAAAGGAGTATTTGTACAATCCATAGATGAATTCCAATCTTGTTTTGAAATATTTTTTGACGGAGTTATTAGAACTAAATATTTTTTTTATTTATATACTAGCAGAAATTCGAGCACAAATTCTAGGAAATTTTATTTTTTCATTAAATAAAGACCCTAAAAGTATGCTAATCAATTATAGCCAATTCACAAATCAACACAAAAAACAAACTCATTTTTATTACAAACCCATTAACAAATTTAATAAGCACACACATCCCAATAAAAATTTTTGTTTGCTATCAACTTGAGGTGCTTATAGTCTTCTCAACTTAAAAAGCACATTTTTTATATGGTGATTTTCTTAGTTATCAAATTGAGAAATTTGTGATTCTCACCTTGATAGCAAAGAAATTTCTCCAATCGTTATCTAATGGAAGGTACGGAATTGCCATATTAACAAAATTATACTAATTTTAGAAATGAAAACAACGTACTTTTTTTTAATGTTCATTTTAATTTCATTACATATTTAACATTATTATGTACATGTTAATATTTTTTAAAATTCAGAGTTAAAAATAAATGATTTAATTATTTGTACATTTTATGAATATTAATATTAAATATGTCATAAATAAGAATTTAAATTAAAAAATTCGACAAAAAGTAGAAATAATTAAAAATATGTTATTATTTGTACTTTTTTTTGGCATTTTTTAATTTAATTTATTATTTATGACATATTTAAATAATATCTCAAACTTAACACAAATCATATTCAAGTTGAAAAAATGTTCGGTCTCAAGTGGAGAAAAGTGTTGGATATCCAATTGAGAGTTAAAATATTTCTCAAAGATTGGAAAAAATGTTAAGTCTCAACTTGATATCAAGTTGAAAGCAAACAATGAGAAAAATTGTTAAACTCAAGGTGAGAATTACATTGGACATCAATTTGAGAACTTAATTTTTCTCCAACATTGGAGAAATAATTGTATAATTTTATGTATGTGTTAGTAGCAACTTTAAATGCAATTTACTCAAAATAAAGGAAAAATTTAAAAATCTGTGAATCTGCAAATCGGCTAAAAAGAAATACCTTTTAAATAATATAGGTGTGGTCAAAATCGGGTTAAAACGGTAGAACAAAACATCAGTCACAATAAATCGCCTAGCCTATTAATATTATAGATATTTTTTAAAAGTTAAAAGTTTTGCGGAAATCTCCTACTTAATAGACCTTAACTTTGTATGAAAATGTCTCCTACTATTTTTCTTAGCTTATTTTTAAAGGGCGTCTCAAAATTAACGCACGATTTAAATTTGCTGTCATTTGTGCACTGAAGTGTTGACAACAAAAGAAAAATACAGTTTGGCAAAATAAGACACAGTTAGGGTTAGTAAAAATAGAGCATTACAACGCATTTTCGTTGTTGAACAATATACCAAAAATTATAAAAGTTTGACAGGAATATTGTTCTAACTTCGTCAACTGTGAAGATAGTAATTGAAAAATTCAGGAAGAATGGAGCATTTGGTGATGCTAATACACTTGTAGTTCTGGAACAAGCCGTTCAAATGTCAATATCGAAAAAGTGAGTAAGAGTATTGTCAAAATTCCAGGAACATAAATTCGGCGGACAAAAGTTGCAAATTTCATACTCACTGAAGATCTTAGTCCAATAACCTAAAATCAAAATTTCAAAATTAACTCTAATAATTATAATAACTTTAAATGTACATAATAGTGTTGGTAGTTTTTGCCATTTTTGCAAATATCTAAAACACAAGGCAGAACCTTGTAAAAATTTTTATTCAACAATTCTTTCTAATGCTGAACATGCATCAATTTTAATAGTCTTAAGCGATAAAACTACCCGTAGACTGACCAACGGACTTAACTGACATATATACAATGCTTAATCGAGCCAGAAAGTAAATCTGAATTCATCGCTATAACAAAAGGTTCGGTATTTCAAGTTGAAGTCATCAGTACAAACTCAAAAAACACTGATCAGATAAAAGAAATTAATTCAAGTACTTACAGCCACATTTCGCTGACATTCCAATAATGAAAATGCCCAAACCTAATCCCCAAACATTGCGTTGAAGTGTTGCATATAAACTATTCCATAAACGCATATCTTCATCGTGATATTCTTGCAAAAAGGTATGACCAGAAAACATCCATAGAATGCCAATAGGGATGAGAGCAAAGAAAAATATATGAAATAGTTTGTTTTGACGCAATTTCACCTGTGTTGTCGACACGTGATCATAAATCAGGGCAGCTAAAACACCACAAAAATAACACGCAAAATTCATGTAGAAGGGAACATAGAATTCGTGAAATTGACGACTTTCGATAAAGGAATCACGTTGTATTCTAAAAGAAATTTTTAAATTTATATATAGACAAATGATAAAGTTTTAGTCAGTCTAGACCAGCTAGCTAGTCTCAGGTTCTAGAACAGTCATTAGAGGGTTTTATACTCGTACTTACTGAGGTGTGGGCATGAATATGGCTTGATAGTTTTGAACATATGTCACTACTCCGGGCACAGCTATAAAAATTGCTAAAACTATACCTAATATCCAAATACGCACTTTATGCCATCTGAGTAACACAAGGAAAAATAATTATTATAATTTTATAATATACAAATCCATACTTTGAAACTTACTTATGAGCTATCATTAAGAATATCAAACTAATTATGAACGATTGCGTATCCGAAGCCAAATACCAACCTTGAAGAAGACACTTTAGAAAAAGAAAAGATGTTAGTCAAAATTTAGTTGATTCTTCTTCTAATCATTAACAAAAACATACCCTTTCATTGGTGTTGATAAAATTGTTCAAGTACAGTAAGTTAACCCACCAATTTTTGCGACATGACAATTGTTCTCGTTCTAAAATATGTCGCCATAGAGGACCACCAGCATTTTCAAAATAAATACCACTCCATAAAATCACAAAAGCATACGGTAAAGTCAATCTGAAATAAAAGTAAAATTAATATAAAGATGAGCTCATAAAAAAACAATAAAGTTAGTGAAGTGTGCGAAGTTAGCCCCCCATTTTTGGAAATAAAATTTTTTGAAGATTGTTCTGAAATGTTCTATGATTGTTCTACAATGTTCCAAAACGATTAGTTTCTAAAATATAATTTGTACCGGTAAATCGAAAAAAACGAATTTTAAACTTTGCCCCCCCCCCCCCACTTTTGGAAAAAAAAAATTTGGCGGTTGTTCTAGGTTATTCTAAACATTGTTCCAAAATAGATACGTCGCAAACCGTAACGTACGCAAATGAGAACGAAAAACATTTTTTCCGCGATATCAACGTTATTAAACGATATCAATATTTTTATGCAACACGAAAATAAACGTAGAGATTCCAAAATTTCTTTCATACAAGGTATCCTGAATGGCACCCTCAGATCACTCTGAAATTTGGATATGTTATAGAGAGGATGTAAAATTAAGGGACCCGTATATTTGGGGTTGATTAAAATTGTGAGGGTGCCATTCAGGATCGGTGCATGTTCAGACATAGTCCTCATACAAATGACACCTATGAAATCGACTTAAATTGCCATGTGATCCAAATTATCATGGAGATCTCGGTCAAATTTTTTTGTGTATGTTCATTATTCCCATTAATCAGTAGCCCAAAAATAAACCCTATAGGATAATTCTTAGTCATAGCCCCCATATAAAGCTGCTTCCCGATCTTCACTTAAAAAACAAAAATATTGCACAAATTTTTCTCAAATTTCATTTGTATATGTTTTTCCAAAAAAATAAATGATCAAATGTGGCCAAGATCGGTCCATTTTTCGACCTACTCCCCATATAAATATAGCAACCGGTAGGAACTTTTTCAAATTCATACGCAAACAAATTTATAACAATGCCACTCAAATTTGGTTTATGCTTATTTTCTATATCCAATTAGTTAAACCTAAGAGATAGGGTCTCTAAACGCATGGTATAGGATATCGTATAGTTGTTTAACTTACCTTATATAACGAAATACATTAAATTTTATAAATGTAACAATGTACTCCGTTATGGTCATTTTGTCATTTTTCTTAGCCACTCCCAACCAATTGGTAGTTAAAAGCAGACCACTAATTACAAAAAATGTTACTGTGATTAAAGATCCCGCCACCAATAGGGTCCCAGCGAGTGTATGTAATAATCTTTCCGGATCCTGAGGATTGCTAATCGCTCCCTCATATAATACCCAATTGGTATGAGCAAATATTACCAGAAACATCGAAAAGAACTTGAAACAATCTAAAAATCTTAAATCTCTACCAATTTTACCATTCGGTTCTTGAGTTAAACGATACCAATTACGAGCCATTGAAAAACCAACAGAGATTTTACAAACTGGTTGAAGAAATAATATTTTATTAGATAGAACGTTGTGTTTATAGTTGGATTTGGTTTACCTATGTTTCCTGGGGATGATTTGTAATGATCACGATCGGTTAGTAACTTATCTTTTCGTTTATTTTTTAAATATAAATCAAACAAGCTGCTGGCTGTAACCAATAATATTAAGATACAGAGAATACTATAAAAAGTTAAATTCCAAGGATCTGAAAGATAAAAAAAAAATAATATTTGGTTATGAAAACGTTTTGTCAAAATCGTAACATAATTCAGATTGTATAAAACCGTAAAATCAAGAGTTAATCTCGACGATTTAATTCAGGATAATATATACGATCACTAGCAGTGTTGCCATTTTAGCATTTTGGTTGCTAGATTTAGCAACTTTTTTTGTCGCTTAGCATCCAAAATTTATGAAAAGATGCTAGATGGTAATTTAGCATCTTTTATTAATAAAAAGTTGCTATTAGCATCTTTTTTTTTTGTTTTTTTTTTCATTATTTTTGAATATATAATTTTAATTTTAATGGTATTGATATGTTTAAATTTCTCAAAGTGTAATACGAGAAATTTGTGTACTACTCTTTTTACCACTCTGCTCGTTTCTTTCAAAACATTTTGGAATCTAAGAATGTAAATAGCAACAACAGTTTTTAATGTATTAAAAAGTCGATTGCCAAAAAATATAATTGCATTAAAAAAAATGCCAAAGTTTTCAATACAAAACACATTAAACCGGGTAAAAAAACCGATAACCAATATATTAGAAGAGCTTAAATTTAGATCGTCTGAAACAGAAAAAATTCAATTCCAATTGAGTTATATCACAGAATAATATTGGGATACAGCACTGAATACAACCTCTTTATGGATTGAAGTTAACAAAACTTCTATTGTCGAAAGCCCATTTAAAGAGTTATCCCCATTTGTATTGTCTTTATTAGTTTTGTCTCTCTCAAAAGCCGGAGTTGAACGTTCGTTTAATTTAATGACTTTAGTTAAAAGCAAACTTTGCAACAGAATAAAATCTGAGTTGTTATGTTCTGTAATACGTATAAGAGAAGGTTTGAAATTGAAAAATGGGTGCTGTTACACTTACAATATAACAAGAAGAACTTGAATATGAAGACATCACAGAAATATTAGTTTCCATAAACCAATTATTGTAATATACTCGTATCTTTTGATAATGTAAATTCTGTTATATTTGAAATTAAAAAAAAAATCTCTAAAATCAAAAATATTTAATTTAAAATTAAAAAAACTCTAAATAATTTTATTTAAAATTTTAAAAATATAAATCGAAACATGTTTTATATTAATTTTTCCATTTAAAAACCAAAGAATTAATTAGTAAGTACTTAATTCTTCAATCAAAACGTAATGAAATTAAAAAAAAAAAAAAAATTGGCATCTTTTATTTTGACTCCACTGCGTTTTAGCATCTTTTTTTTTTTGCAATTTAGCATATTTTCAATTTCAAATTATGACAACACTGATCACTAGTAAACCCTTGTATATATTTTCCGTAACTTTTAATACTCTTAATTTATAAAAACATCGTACATAAATCAATAAATCAATTTACTATATACATAAAAAAGTAAATGTTGTATTTTGATACCCTATACCACTCTGTGGTCAGGATATGATTAGTTTCTGCTGAAGTTTGTAACTACCAAAAATACTTGATCTAGTCCCACATTTTAGGGTGGGAGAAAACAAGTTCTTGGTGGAAAAGTAAACCAAAGTTTAGACCACGCATCTTTGTAGTTGTTAAGACAGATGATTCCCCTCCCAATCATGGTCATGCATTGAACTGAAAATGTTTTGCACGTGACCCCAAATGCGTTCTAAACTATCCTAACAGTTCGCCAGAAATCATAACAAAGTTTTTAGAATTTAATTTAAAAATTCTCTTACACTTTTATTTAAAAAAAAACAAATTTGAAAATTATTAATGTTTTCTTTGTTTTCATGCATTTCTTTATTGGATCTTCACACGAACTAACAATAATTATTCAAATCTTAGAACTAATACATAACTTATTAAATCCGGCCAGTGCCAGAAAAAATTTCTACATAAATTCAAAATAAATAAATATTCATTGGCTTAGATAACCTCAAGCATTTATTATAAGATCAGCAGTCTCTCTTCTTCTTAGGCGTTGGTGGATGCGATGGTTGAGAAGGTCACGTACTAACAGGTTCGGGTGAGTTTCTAGTTTTTTTCAAGTAGCTTAAACAATTTTTCATAATTTCGACTTTAACTAGGGGTACGTTTAATTCTCTATGCGATTGTTTTCTTATAAAAATGTTTTCTTAAATTTAAATAGTTCAACTTAAAACCAATTTAAAATTACGGGTAATTAATATATTAGATGAATATTTAACACTTTGCATTTTTGGAAAAAAAAAATAATATATATATATATAAATTAAGAGTTCACTTTCACGACGGTGTGTGCAAAAAGTAATTAAAGAAATTTCTGAAAAATATATAATTCGGATATGCAAATAAGCAATATAATAAAATAATTTTATGTGCAAAAATTTAAATTCAGAAAAAATGAGCAAATTTAAGATCGAGAAAAAATTAAAAAACAATATTGTTTCCAACTCTTTCTGCTAAACCCGTACTTCACATTTTATATGCAAAATGATAATTTAATGGAGAATGTTGAATTTCATCATTATGTTGGAAAAAAACACCGGCTCTAGATAATCCCGTTGTTTGATTTGTTATTATAAAAAAATTAATTATTAAAACCCGATTAATTTACCGAATGTTAAATATTTACATGACAAGTTTGGACTTATTTGAAAGGAATTTGAATTTCCCGTTTGCTCGTAAATGTTGTTAAGATGTTTAATTGTTATATGCAGAAATATCATACGCCCATCACTTTATGTTTAACAGAAGTTGAATTATGTTGGCGGCAATTGTTAACATTTATACTCAGTATGGAACATAATTGGCAGAAAGGTTATTTATTTTCTCTTAATTTTATGATGATTGTATGAGATTTCTTTAGCATTAACATTTTTTTCTATAAATATAGAACTTTTACTTACATTGCTGTTGGCTCATTCAATGTATAGGTATTGAATTCGTATAAAGATGCGGATTAATTTATGCAAATCCAACACGTTATACGATATTAAGCCTAAATTAGACTTACTCAACTTTAATTTTTGTTTATAAAATAATTTTTTTTTTTAAATAATTTTTCAAAACGGGATCAGAGACTTCGATATATAATTAGCTATATTTGAGTTTTTTTATGACTTAAAAATGTTACACCTGCACATAAAATTCTGTAATTGTTTTTTTTCTATTATTAATTTTTTCACCTTAGTTTAAAGTTAATTTTTAAATTGTAAAAAAAAATTAATATTAATTTTTAATTATTTAAAAATGTATAAAAGAAAAAAAATATTTTGATATTTAAGCAAAACTGTTTAGACTTAAGATTGCCTATGTGATATTGCTTTTTTTTAATTTTCGATCTGATTTTTAGAAAGATTTCCAACCCAACACTTTTTAAGCACTCATTTTTAATTTGTATATTTGAATTTTTATGGTTTGAATTCGTTTTAATTTGTAATTTCTTAACGATTTGCACAGTTTTCGGTGTTTCACTTTGTTTTGCTTCTGAAACCACTTTTTATATTTTAAAAATGTGCCTATGTTGCAGATAAGTGGTTTTTGTAAGTTAGGTTATTTTTCCCATCAATAATGATAAGTTTACCTTTTCCTCAGATACTTCAGTTGAAAGTCTCAAACTATTTCGCTATATGCCACCAGTGGAAAGGTTTTGTATGCGCTTCTGGTGGAATTGGGGTACAATTCCAGAATGACAATAACAAAGTTATGTCAGGATTTTAATAGAATATCTATTAGAAAAAAAATTTTCTTAGAGGTTATGTTTATACTTTATGAATGACAATATGTAAATCTTATGAATTGAAAAAAAAAAACTTTCGCTTCAGGACAAAAATTCACAGGAACTAATCCAGAATTTAAAACAACTTTGGAGAAAATAATTGACGACTGATGGCGTCACTTAGCGAAACAGAACAAGAACTAAAATAGCTCATGGTAGGTTTTTATACATTGAGTTTGATTGGAAATATAGCTTTCAATCAGCTTATATTACCAATACACAGTACTTGTTAATACATAAGCATAAAAAAAAACAAGTAAGAAAATTACCATGGTTTAGAAACCCTATCTCTTCGGACCAACTAATTGGATATAGAAAATAAGCATAAACCAAATTTGAGTGGTATTGTTATTAATTTTTTTGGCTTCAGATATGAAAAAGTTCATTTCGGATGCTATATTTATATGGGGACTAGGTCGAAAAATGGACCGATCCTGACCATTTTTGGTAAAGTCACTTATATTTTGAAAAAATATATACAAACCAAATTTGAGAAAACTCTGTGCAATATTTTTGTTTTTTGATAGATTTAAGTGAAGAGATCGGGAAGCAGCTCTATATGGGGCCTATGACTAAGAATTGTCCTATAGGGATTATTTTTGGAGTGCTGATTAATGGATATAATAAACACATACAAACCCAATTTGACTGAGATCTATATGATAATTTGGATCTTATGGCAATTTATGTCGATTTCATATGGGTCATTTGTATGGGGACTATGTCTGAACATGAACCGAATTTCAGCAATTTCAATAGCGTTCATCCTATGATTGAGTAAAGCTTATATACCAAATTTCATCAAAACATATTCATACTTGCGACCTGTAGTTTGATGACAAGGTTTACATGGACACACAGACGGACGGACGGACGGACATCGCTAAATCGACTCAGAAAGTGATTCTGAGTCGATCGTTATAATAATAGATGGGTCTAGGTCAAATATTTTTGGTAGTTACAAACAGCAGCACAAAGTCATTATACCCAAACCATATTGTGGTATAGGGTATAAGAATAACCATACATACAAACACCTTATCCAAGTAATACGGCAAGTTTAATACTGCATTATCACAGCGAAGTATTCGAAATAAAGTGGCAACACTATGTCAAGACAAATGTCAGAAAAATTAATAAAAAAAATTAAAATATTCGTTTGGAATAGTCATGGATCACCAAAAAGAATCAAAGTACCCAAGATGTGGTCATGTTTATTTGGAAAAACCAAAACCCAAATCTCAACTTCCAACAATTTCAGCAGAGGAGTTCAAAGACAAAATGAAGAAATATCTCTCACTTCAAAATAAATCTGAATGAATTGTATTACATACTGTGAGCGTCAAAATAAAGTAAACACTTTAGTTCCTCATATTAAAAGTTTTATTAAAATTAAATAATTAACACAAAATCTAAAACAAATATAAGGAATTCAAGAATTATTTAATTATAGCTGAACTCAATAAAAAATTAAACAGAAGCATTACAAAACATAAATAAATGCACTTTATTTAGAAAATGACCAAGTTTTACGCGTCAAAAAAAAGTAAACAGCAAAGAAAAGGCAACAGAACTTCAATACAAAAAGTAAACTTTTAAAATTTTTTAATATTTGGTTTATTTTTATTTGGCCTTAAGCCCCTTATGTAGTCTTCTAGGCAGCGACTCGACAATTTTGTTTGTTATATCATTCTCCATTCTTTCTTTTGAGGCATCTTAAGTTTGCCTTACTTGAAAAAGCCCTTCGACCTATTTTTCTGTCAAGATTTACCCACAGATGCTCGATTGAGTTAAGGTACGGGGACTGCGACGGTTGATCAGGTGTCTTAGGTGTCCGGTACAGTAGCCACTCTTTCACAATTTTAGATGTAAGCTTTAGATCGTTGTCCTGTTGGGAGATCCTATTTCCAGCCATGCCTTCAAAATGGTTAAGTAATCTATTTGGGTCATAGTGGAGTAAATAAAAACATAATTACCAACACCTGTTCCCGCCATATAGCCCAAAACATAACTGAACCCCACTGTATATAACAGTTTTGGTAACACACTTTTGTTTGCATGTTTCATTCTTAGCACGCCATATTTTTGGAGGCTTTTTTTCCTCTTATCTGTATATAATATACTTTCCCACAAAGATATAACCTAATTTTTCTACTTTTTATCGAAATTCATTAGCTTGCTCTGATTCGAGTTGGATATGTATGGTTTCTTGCATGGTATCCTTCCATGTAGACCATTTTTGTGAAGCGATCTCCTTACTGTACTCGAACTTACTGGTTTGCCTGATGTCGGCGTTATGTTTTCTGATAATTTAACTGCAGTTTAGGCTGAATATGTCTTCACTTCTCTTACTACAGCTCTAACTGCAGTACCACTAAGCTTCTTTGGGCGCCCAAATCTCGTTAAATCTTCAACCTGATGGTGTTTGGCGCATTCATCAACTAATTTTTTTTATTGCTCAGTGGTTCCTACCCACAATTTCGCCAATTTCACGCAAAGATTTACATTTTTCTTTTTAATCTAAAATATTTTCCGAATATAAACCGATATTTGCTTTCCCATAGTGAGAATATTTGCTTTTAGATCTTTTTAGCTATTATTAATTAGTACAAATCAACTTCAAATGATTTTTAGTAAAGTAGAACACGTGATCAGTACACATTTGTCACAAACAGTTTACGTTCTTCCCCGAAATATAAAAAAGCGTAAATAAGTGTTACCACTGTTTACTTTTTTTTGACGTGTAAAATCTGATGCATTTTCACTTTCGTGAAATTTGTGCAATATTCCCAATTGATTTGATTTCATGTTTTATGGTAGTCAATCTCTAAATGGTATAATATGGTATAATAGTACTAAACTCTGCAATATTACTTTTTACCGTAAGTCAATAATAATTTTGTTATAAGACAATTTAAATATTAAAATTTGCTGTTTACTTTATTTTGACGCTCACAGTATATGAGAAAATAAAAAATTATAAAGATTCAATATGATGAGAATGTTATATATGTAATAACTTAGGAATTTAAATAAATGAAAAAAATTAAATTAAAAAATCTAAAATATTGCAGTTTATTTATTTTATATAATTTTATTTTTAATTTATTCAAATTAGGATCAATTTAATTTTTATTAAACTTATCTTTTAATTGAAATAAAAAAAATTTCAGAAGCAACAACTCCAGGTTGTGATTAATACATTTCCGTCATTTGCTAACGAAGGTCTAGGTCGTACTCACGTCATAGACGTTGCCTCAGCAACAAAGACATTTTCCAGTTTCTCCAGCAATGGAAAAACTTATATATGCAGACCGGATGATAGAAAGTGAATCACAGATAGCAGAAAAGTAAATTCTGTTACTATAAAGGATGCTTATCCGCTACCAAATATTGATGGTATTCCTAGTCTGTTACCTAAGGCAAAATATATAACAAGTCTAAACTTAAAGGATGTGTTCCAGCAAATCCCTCTTGACAAATCATCGAAGAATAAAACAGTATTTACTGTTCCCGGCCGTCCCTTGTACCATTATAAAGTCGTGCCATTTGACCTTTGTAATGAGTCTCAAACTATGTCAAGGCTAATGGACAAGATGATACCGGCAAATCTATGTACAGATGTGTTTGTTTATCTGGACGCTTTGTTAATTGTGTCAGATTCGTTTGTTAGACATTTATAAGTGTTAAGAGAAGTTTCAAAGCAAATTCATCTTACAGGATTGACTACTAATGTTCGAAAATTTAAATTTTGCGTAGAGGAAGTCCATTACCTCGGCCACTTAGTGGCAAATAGTGATTCTAACAGACCCGGATAAAATGTCGGCCATAATAGATTTTCCTACACCAAGGTCTGTAAGGTAAGTCTGACCGTTTTTGCGTCCGGTTAGTACCAAAAGTTCATTAGACTTTAACAGATTTGTTGAAAATCAGAAGAAAATTTGTCTGGATTGATCATGCTCAAAAAGCTTTTGATAAATTGAAAAACATTTGACATAGCCCTGATTTTTCACAACCATTCTATACTCATTGTGATGCTAGCAATACTGGAATAGGAAGTGTATTGGTATAGAAAACTGAGAATGGTGCAGAGTTTCCTATTGCCTTTATGTCGAAGAAACTTAACCAAGCCCAACGTAATTACTCGGTTACCGAACAAGAATGCTTGGCAGCAATGCTGAGCATTAAAAAGTTCAAAAGGAAGGGCATGAGTTCACAGTGATCACTGATCATGCATTACTTAATTGGCTCATGTCTCAAACTGACCTCAATTCAAGGTTGGCAAGTTGGGCTCTAAAACTTCAGGGTTTTGATTTCAAAATTGAGCGCCGAAAAGGTAGCAAAAATGTAGTTTCTGATGCGCTTTCGCGTATTTACTGAAGATCTATCGGAAGTTCATGGTTTTAATGTGTCAGGGGTCTTCGGGGTTTACTATCCAGGAATTTCCAGCGAATTGACTACAAACAACTCTTGGACAGAGTGAGAGCTAATAAAACCTCAAACCTTAAAATCACTGACAGATATCTTTAAAGACGAAGGGAACACTGTTCAGGGGAACAGCTGCAAGACGACCTTGTTTGGAAACTGTGGGTATCGAAGGACATGGTAAGGGAAATATTAGAAAAGACACCTGATAGACAGTTGTCATCTCATGGGGGAATTAATAAAACTCCTGAAAATATACATATGTCGATTTTATTTCTGGCCTAATCTGGTTAATGACGTCAAAGAGTATGTAAATTCTTATGACATCTGTAAGGAAACAAAGCATCCAAATTTTGTTGTGCTTCCGCTCATTTGAAAACCTGCTGAAACGTTTAAATTTTTCAGAAGCTTTGCGTAATGCGGGTACTTTAGTTGTACTTGACCATTTTTCGAAATTTTGTTTTTTAAAACCAATTGAAAAATGCACAGCGATGTGCTCATTAAATTTCTCGAAAAAGAGTTATTACATACTTTTGGCATGCCAAAATCAATTGTTCTTAATTCAAATCTTTACAATTTAATAAACTTTTATAAAATTACGGCATTAATCATGTTTATACCGCGATCTACTCGCATCAAGCAAATGCATATGAACGCATCAATCGCTCGGTGCTATTGGCAATCAGGCAGGCCTTACTACCCTAACAAGTTGAGTTTCGTACGCATGTTTTACTTTTATATATATCAACTTTGAGGTTATGTATTTTTCACAATACATGGCCGATCGCACAAAAAGTATAAATTTTTTAGAGATAAATTAATTCTATTTTAACAACAAAAACTTAAAATTAGTTTCACAATTTAACTTCTAGTTAGCAAAATAAAAACTTTAGGTACCTTATTTGTAGTTTTTCAAATTCTAACCATTATAGTTTCGTACTATATAGAAATCTTAAACTAATATTGTGTTACATCGCCTTTGGCCTTAATAACAGCAGTGACTCTCTTGTTAATGGAATTAATTAAGTTTTGGCATTCTTCTGGAGTAATGGCATCCCATATTTCCTGAATTTTTCTTTTTAGGCCAGCAATTGTTGTTTGGGGATCATTTCGTAACCGTCGTTTCATTATAGCCCAAACCGACTCAATGGGGTTAAGATCTAGACTAGATGATGGCCAGTCCAGAACGTTGATATTGTTTTCTAGGAACCATTTTTTTTGTAAATTTAGCAGTATGAGCCGGAGCTCCGTCTTGCTGAAAGATGTATTCGTCGAAAGAGCTTATCTTTTCTACTGATGGCACAAAATGTTCCTCTAAGATATTTATATATCGGGAGGCATTTACAGTTGATTCTATAAAACAAAGGTTACCTAAACCCTTTGCAGACATGCAGCCCCATATCATAACGCTGCCAGGAAACTTAACTGTACGTTTCAGGCAATTTCTATGATAAGCTTCACTTCTGGTTCTTATTACCTTACTGCGGGTATCTCCTACGGACAACTCAAACTTGGACTCATCGCTAAAAATTATTGAGTCCCACTGTCTTTGGGTCCAGGTTTGGCGCACTTTTGCCCATAAGACTCGTTTTTTCATTTGGGCCGCAGTTAGGTGGGGTTTCGCCTTTGCCTGTATCAAATGACATTTTTCATCGTTAGAATACAATTATGAAATCAGTATCTACTTACCTTGTAAAACCCATATTCCAGTTTTTTTAAATGATATCTTGTGGTTTCTCTTCCAACACTTCTTCCAATGGCCGAAGACCACTCGACAGCCAAGCTTCGGACCGTGCTTCTTCTATTTTCCTTTATTATGACATTTAACGACCGTATTTCACGCTGAGTGATACTGCTAACTTTTCCACAATTTCTGTGATTGGTATCCAAGGAGTTGTTTTTCTTGTAAGATTTAATAATGCACTGTACAGTAGATTTTGGTAAATTTAATTCTGTACCAACGTCCTTATAAGATTTGCCATTATTCACTTTTTGAACTACTAATTCACGGATTTCTCTCGAAATAGCGTTTCCACGTGGCATATTTAATATTTAAAATTTTTATTGTTTTTAGTTTTGGATTTTTACAATTCACTACTCTTTACCAACGTGATAAAAGCAAATTACAAAAAAAAAATACATTTTATACAGAAATAATGGAACTTTCCTTACAGTACGAAGCTAATCCGGTCAAATTAAAAAATCCCATTTCAAAGGAAGTTTTAAAAAATTATTAGTGGTGAAAGTTTTTGGGTTGCATATTAAAGTAGTGTTCAGAATCTTTACGAAAATATAAAATATATGCCAACATGTCGGTTATATTTTACACTACACCTTCTTAAAAGTACACAAATCAAATATACTTAAGCCGTACGAAACTCAACATGTTAGGGTAGTATATAAAATACGACCAGAGTAATTGGGATAAGTACCTTAGTATCATTAGCTGTTCGTTACGTTCAACAGAGCATGCTTCTATAGGCACTACTCCTTATTACATGGCGTTTGGACAACATATGGTAACCAACGGTAAGACATATGCTCTCTTGCGAAATTTAAATATGTTGGATGATAGAATAGTTAAATTTGGTAGAGAAGATTCGTTCAACATAGTCAGGAACCGTGCTTCAAAGAACATGAGGCAACAGCAGGACAGAAATTAAGTCATATAATTTGCTTTCTCGTGAGGTTAGCTATGTAGTTAGACAAGAAGTCTTTAGAAGAAATTTCCAGTAAACTTTGAGAAAAGTCTTAGTGCTAAACTAGCTCCACCTTTTGTAAAAGCTCGTATTCACTAGAAAGCTGGAAATTGCTACTATGAAATAGATTTAAATGGACGTTCGGTGGGAATATACAATGCCAAAGATATTCGGCAATAACCGGGATTTAAATTTGAGTTTTCGTAATCGAAATATTTTTCGTATCACTTTCAATACAAGCGGTATCAGTTTTGATTTTGGCAAGGGGGTAATTTAATTTATTTTAATTTTTTTATTTTTTTTGACATATTATTGCCACTTTACTTTGAATACTACGCTGTGATAATGCAGTACTAAACTTGCCGTATTACTTGGATAAGGTGTTTGTATGTATGATTATTATTTTTTCATGCTTGTGTATTAACAAGTACTGTGTATTGGTAATATAAGCTGATTTAAAGCTATATTTCCAATCAAACTCAAGATATAAAAACCTACCATGAGCTATTTTAGTCCTTGTTCTGTTTCGCTCAGTGACGCCATCAGTCTTCAATTATTTTCTCCAAAGTTATTTTAAATAATATAGGTTTGTCATTGCGTTTGTAACGTATCGAAAAACTAATTTCCGACCCCACAAAGTATAATATTCTTGATCCTTATCACAGTTCGGGTCGATATAGCGATGTCCGTCTGTCTGTTTCAGTCACGCTCATTCACAAAAAAAAAACCATTTGACTCGGTAAGGTTACAATAATATTATTTGCCGTAATTCCCATCAGGTTGGTATTGCAAATGGGCTAAGTCGGGCATCATTGTGCTTAGGTACGAGCAAATATATGTAGATACCTCTAAAAAAAAACATAAAACCCAGTGTGTTTGTTGTAATATTTTAGTGGTTGAACATAATAGTTGTACAAAAACATTCACATTTCAAAAAAGCCACAAAAAAATGATGCAATCATACCAACAAACACAACTATCATGAGCTATGTTAGTAGTATTGCCACATATTTTTTTTATCGATATAATAAAACAAGTAGGAGAGTTAAATTCGGCTGTGCCGAATTTTTGATACCCTCCACGCAATATTAGGTACGGCTACCACTTTGAAACTGTTGCCGATACTGAAACATTAAATCCGAATACCAATTAAATTTAAAGTTAATTGGTTTTCTTGTTGGCCAATTTTTATTATGAAAAACAATAATGCTTAAAAAGAATTAATTACTATTTGAAAAATTTCATTATTTTTTTTAACTAGAGCAGAAAACCCCTAAGTACCTCATATAACGCCAATGAAATTCATTATTTAACACAGCCGGCATCATAATAATACCCAAAGTTTGATCCCATAAGCCTGTTTTGAGACCTTAGAAGTCACACGATAATTCAAAAAAAAAAAAAAATCGAATAATTCTTGGCTACAAATTATTAATATTGGAAAAGGAAATTTTTAAAAAATTTTATTTAATACAAAAAAAAAAAACAAAAATCATAAAAACAGGTAAGAAACTAAAATTTTTAATTTTTAGTTTTTAATTTTTAATTTTTAATTTTTAATTTTTAATTTTTAATTTTTAATTTTTAATTTTTAATTTTTAATTTTTATTTTAAATTTTTAATTTTTAATTTTTAATTTTTAATTTTTAATTTTTAATTTTTAATTTTTAATTTTTAATTTTTAATTTTTAATTTTTAATTTTTAATTTTTAATTTTTAATTTTTAATTTTTAATTTTTAATTTTTAATTTTTAATTTTTAATTTTTAATTTTTAATTTTTAATTTTTAATTTTTAATTTTTAATTTTTAATTTTTAATTTTTAATTTTTAATTTTTAATTTTTAATTTTTAATTTTTAATTTTTAATTTTTAATTTTTAATTTTTAATTTTTAATTTTTAATTTTTAATTTTTAATTTTTAATTTTTAATTTTTAATTTTTAATTTTTAATTTTTAATTTTTAATTTTTAATTTTTAATTTTTTAATTTTTAATTTTTAATTTTTAATATTTAATTTTTAATTTTTAATTTTTAATTTTAATTTTTTATTTTTAATTTTTAATTTTTTATTTTTAATTTTTAATTTTTAATTTTTTATTTTTAATTTTTAATATTTAATTTTTTATTTTTAATTTTTAATTTTTAATTTTTAGTTTTTTATTTTTAATTTTTAATATTTAATTTTTTATTTTTAATTTTTAATTTTTAATTTTTAATTTTTAATTTTTAATTTTTAATTTTGAATTTTTAATTTTTAATTTTTAATTTTTAATTTTTAATTTTTAATTTTTAATTTTTAATTTTTAATTTTTAATTTTTAATTTTTAATTTTTAATTTTTAATTTTTAATTTTTAATTTTTAATTTTTAATTTTTAATTTTTAATTTTTAATTTTTAATTTTTAATTTTTAATTTTTAATTTTTAATTTTTAATTTTTAATTTTTAATTTTTAATTTTTAATTTTTAATTTTTAATTTTTAATTTTTAATTTTTAATTTTTAATTTTTAATTTTTAATTTTTAATTTTTAATTTTTAATTTTTAATTTTTAATTTTTAATTTTTAATTTTTAATTTTTAATTTTTAATTTTTAATTTTAATTTTTTATTTTTAAATTTTAAATTTTAATTTTTAATTTTTAGTTTTTAATTTTTAATTTTCAATTTATAAATTTTAATTTTCAATTTTTAAGTTTTAGTTTTTAATTTTTAGTTTTTATTTTTTAGTTTTTAATTTTCAATTTTTAATTTTTGATTTTTTAAATTTTAATTTTCAATTTTTAAGCTTTACTTTTTTATTTTTAGTTTTTAATTTTAATTTTAAAATTTTTAATTATTAATTATTTTTTTGAATTTTTAATTATTTTTATTAGACGAACCTTTTATTACACAGATCGACTCAGAAGCGCTTTCGGAGTCGATTTAGTGAAGTCCATTGATTTGTCTGTGTGTCTGTCTGTCCGTATGTTTGTGTGTACATGTAGAACTTGTAGTCAAACTAACGGTCGCAAGTGTAAACATATATATATATTAGGCCGAGTCGATTTGTGGGGAGGCACAAAAATCGCCCATTGCTCAGTGAAAATCGTATTCCAGGGTTCAAAATAAGAAACTTTGCCGAAGGAACCATACCTCTAAAACGAATTCACGTTTTGGGCCGGTAGATTGGCCACCAAGATCGTATGATATCACACCGTTAGACTTTTTCCTGTGGGGATATGTAAAGTTGTGCGGACAATCCCGCTTCGATTCAGGCCTTGCAGCAAAACATCACGCGTGTCATCGAAAATTGGACTCAACGGATGGACCATCTGAGACGTAGCCGCGGCCAAGATTTGATAGACGTAATCTTCAAAAAGTAAATGCCAAAGAATGTTCTTTCAAATGATAACAAACATTCCCCATTAAATTTGAACTTTCTGTGTTTTTTTTTTCTTTAAAAAAGTAGGGAACCTCGAAATGGATCACCCTTTATGTACATATATGTGTTTAATATTTTATATGGGATGGGTCTCCATATAAAAATATCATCAGCATTAAACTTATTCATATCTAAACTTCATAAATTAATAACAATACTACTAATATTTGGATAATGCTTATTTCCTATATCCAGCGCCACAATAATGTTGGATTCAAAACCCTCTCTCGAAACGCATGGTCTTGACCGAGTAGAATTTTCTTACATGTTTGTAATTTGTTTTATGCACAATAGAAAAATGCCCAATAGTACAAATAGACGTTTCTAAGTATACAAGTTAATAATGTAATTAATTTATTTTTTTCTTACCTTGTTCTATCGTTCCTCTATTATCTTCACAATATTCAATTACACTCTCCGCTCCCAAATTGAATTTTTTCAATCTCAAATTAATGCATTGATTTAAAACTCGATTAAAACGTTGTCGATTGACATCTTCAGATTTAAATAAATTTAGATATGTGTTAACCTGTAATATTCAATAAAATTCAAAATTCATATATAAAGTTGACACACAAAGTCTATAATACAAAAATAAAGATAAATGACAATTAAACGTGAGATCAAAAAAATCGTACATACAAAAAATGTAATAATATGGTAACCATTGAACCTAGAGTTCTTAAGGATTTTATAGTGGTTTATGTATTTTTTTTGGAACAGGTAGTCCATCTCCGCTAAAAATCTTCCTCATTTTGGGACAGATTTTTGTGCTCTTCAATTCTCTTTCCATGAGAGCGCAATATTTCTTCACTGGCAGTTTAGAGGATTTGCCCTCCTTGGTATAAAAACCACATTATTGTTCCTGTACCACTCATGAGCTTTCTTACCGTAGTAACAGGATGCTAAATCGGGCCGAAAACATGTGAACACATTGTGTTGGCTTACGAAAGGAAGGATTTTTCTTGCGAGCACTCCTTAATATAAATTTAGGTATTTGTAGAACCCAGTGTATCAACTGACTTCTTTCTTTTGCTGCAACTGCTTTTTGCTTGCCTTTCCAGGAAATTTTTTTTCTTTTTTTAATTTCGTCTGCTTTTGGGTCCTAAACTTCTCTTCGACATATCCCCGAGCATTAGCAACATGATTTCAATTTATCTATTTTTGGACTCTAAGCTTTTTGTATTCATTAGCTTTAACTTTTCTCACCAAATAGTCCGAGCACTGAGCTAACCGGACAGCTTTTCTAGGTTAAACTAAAACTTTGTTTTATTTCGCATAACACACAAAAGAGACTGATTAGCCGAAAGTAAAAATACAAGTAAAATATTTAATATTACCACGTTTTTTATTTCTTCCCTCATTTTAATCAAACTGGCAACAAATGTACAGGGTTGTCATTAAGCATAATAAATAAAATATTTTTCAAAAGAAAAAAAAACAAATAATGCATGCGATAAAAGTTAAGAAGAAAAACGTGTGTCAAGATTTTTTCGATCTCACTCCTTAATAAAAACAAGATATAAATCATTTTCTATTCATAAGCAAAGTTATTTTACAAATGAATGAAAACTAAAAATAATGTAATGACCTTGAAATTATTAAAAACTCATAAGTAGTAAAAAATATATATATATATCATCAGTATTTCTTTATTACAAACAAATACTATACGCACAATAAATATAAAAGCAAAAGGCGAAATTTCAATGAAAACATACTTAAAAATGCATAATAATATTAAATAGAGTTGAGGCATGCCAGCATTTTGAAAACTAATCATGATTATTGGATGCCGTGCAGCAAGTAGTGTGTGTGAGTGTTTGTAATACATAATTGGTTTATGGTTGTTCACCAACTGGAAGTAAATCTGGACACCGGTAATTTTGTGTGTAAAATCATTGTTTGTTTTTTGTTCGTTGTAAGCCAACATTTGCATTCCATATACAAAACACACTCTTCATTTTATGTAAAATAAACTTAATGAAGATCAAAAGAAATAAAATTCCAGTCATTAATGGGAATGAGAAAATATATGAATTGATTAATAAATTTAAAGGTTTATATATTTCACCATAAGCCATTAATCCATAACTGATACTTATTACATGCAACATAATGTATAATTTTTGTAATATTCAATTTTTAATTATTTAATATTTACTTTTCATTTTAATGAAATAACTTTAAGTATGTATATTTGACCATTTTTAAGGCACCAGAATCTGTGTGCTGGCGTATTTACAACGTCCAGTTTATTGTATGATCAAACAAAAATAGTTTAAAGCTCACTTGAAATCTTCACTTGAAACCATAAACAGATCATTGTATAATTTGTTTAGCATCCAAACCAGCTTTATCAATGGAGATTTCATTTTATCTTGAGTTTGCAACATTTTTAAAGTCATCGAGTGCAAACTCCTTCTCCTGTGCGATTTTTCGAAGTACTTGTGGAAACTAACAAAACCCCATTTGGTTTTCCTGTCTTTGGGACAATTGTAGCTATGAGTAGGAGAAAATAAAGTGTAAAACAAACTAACCCGAAAAACCTGCATCTAGTGCCTCAAAATTGCTAAAATGTCAAAAATTTTAAATTTTTTTAATCTTCTTTCACTATTTTATAATTCATAATTCTTCAGAACATTATCAGCTATGTTAATGTGGCCACATGTTGTCATTATTGTGAATAGCAAAAACATTAATGCTTCAACTAGCAGATTCCAGCCCTCGAAATTCGAGTGCAAATTCTATTTAAATTTTAGTTTTTTTTATTAAATATGGTATGCTAATCAATTATAGCCAATTCACAAATCAATACAAAAAACAAACTCATTTTTATTACAAACACATTAACAAATTTAAGAAACACACACATAGCATTGTAATTTTTTTTATGTGTTAGTAGCAACTTTAAATGCCATTTAATCAAAGTAAAGGAAAAAATTTAAAAATCTGTAAATCTGCAAAACGGCTAAAAAGAAATACCTTTCAAATAAAATACGTTTGGTCAAAATCGGTGTAAAACGGTAGAACAAAACATCGGTCACAAGAAATAGCCTAGCCTATTAATATTATAGATATGGAAAAGAACAAGTTACAAGAAATAAATAAATTTTGTTACGTTTGTGATTCTATAGTGCCCTAAGTTGGAAAGAATTGGCGAAAAAATTTGTTAACTCCGGAATATATTTCGAAGAGGTGGATGGATACAAGGGGTGAAGATTTTACGCCGAATACAGTGTGCAGTAATTGCTATAGCACTTTTTTGAATTGGTTTCATCGACGAAGACGACACTTGCATTTTACTTTCAACAGATATTCTCAATGCGCCGGATATAAGAAATTAATGAAAAGCGAAACGTACTGACAAGCTACTAGCGAGAAGCCTGGGATGCTCTAAAAGCTGTAATTGAGGGCGTTTAGGGACATTATCGTGTACAGCCAGACGAAGCAAAGACATTGGTGAAAACAATGCTCAATTACTTTGATAAAATCAATGCCTCTATGACATGGATGCATTGCTTGCAGAAATTTGTTGGTGAAGTTATAAGTTATATCCCAATATGAAGATGCAGGTACCGAAGTCGCAGAGGACGACAGATTTGAAGGACACACCGAATGATATATGCCATTGAATGTGGTATCAAGCTCAGATCATTAACTTCACAGTTTTCACCTGGAGCATCAACTTTAATGGATATTGATTAATTATTGTTTTTTAACCTTTTGCTACATTTTTCGTATATTTCTCGAATTTTCGATGTAAAATACAGCTGAAAAATTAATTTTTATATTTTGATGTAAATAAAGTTTAAAAAAGAGAGATCTTTGTGGTTGAAAAATTTCGACAATTTAACAATTTTGAGGCACTAGATTCAGTTTTTTCGAGTTAGTTTGTTTTACAATTTTTTTTTGCGTAGTTTATAGCTACAATTGTGCCGAAGCCAGTATAACGAAATTCCGCATACGGGAAGAAGTTAGAATCTTATTTGTTGTTCTATGAAATAGAGACTTTAAATACAGTTATAAATAAAACCATAATGTCTGTGTACTTCCGCACAAATTCTTGGGAATGGATCGAAATTGCTAAAATTTGAGCTGCGAAAATTCAGGTATAAAGGTTCATAAAATCGAAGTTGTCTGTTAGGAAAGTTTATATAAATTTTTCTAATAATGCATTCAAAACAAATTTTACCATGAACTAAGTTGACGAAGAATTTTGTATTAAAAATTATCCTTCCACTTTTCAAAGTTGGATCTTTAATTAGAGCTAAACGACAGCGATACAGTGGTAGATTTAGTTCAGTATTCCACCGAAGATATTGAAGACAAAATATTAGGAATTGTTTCTGAACTGATTCAAGACATTGGGCAAAATTGCACTTTACGGGGCGCACCGCCAAAAAAAAAATGGAAAATGACCCCCTCCTGGAATTAATCCGGAGATTACGAAAATCGATACCAGAAGGGGGAAAATGCCCCTGGGCGGGCCCAGGAGGCCCCAAAAAGGGACCCAAGGTTGCGAAAAAATCATGTGGGTACTCAAACTTCCGGGCATTTTATAGAGATAAAAAAAAGAAAAAAAATTTGGGGCGTGGTCCCAAGTGTCCCCAGGCCCCCCTAACAATGGGGGCCTGATCGATTTTATATTGAATGAGAGATAAAGCCATCATGGCCTTATCTCACATGGTATTAAAGCACCCCCTCGTATAATCTGTCAAACCTGCATCGATAAATTTTTTTTTTTATTTTTTTTTTCATTTTCGAAAAAATTACAAAAAAACAACAACAGTATCCAAAAATTATTCTATTTTCTTAATGTTCTCCGATTTCCCTTTCATTTGAATACCCACACTTATAAAATCAATCAGGCCCCCATTGTTAGGGGGGCCTGGGGACACTTGGAACCACGCCCCAAATTTTTTTCTTCTTTTATCTCCATAAAATTCCCGGAAGTTTGAGTACCCACATGATTTTTTCGCAATTTTGGGGGCCCTCTGGGCCCCCCAGAGGCATTTTCCCCCTTCTGGTATCGATTTTCTTAATGCTCTCGGATTTCCCTTTCATTTGAATACCCACACTTATAAAAAGGATCAGGCCCCCAATGTTAGGGGGGCCTGGGGACACTTGGGACCACGCCCCAAATTTTTTTCTTTTTTTTATCTCCATAAAATTTCCGGAAGTTTGTGTACCCACATGATTTTTTCGCAACCTTGGGTCCCTTTTTGGGGCCTCCTGGGCCCGCCCAGGGGCATTTTCCCCCCTTCTGGTATCGATTTTCGTAATCAGCGAGTGATTTTGATTAGGATAGGGTCAAAAACGCACTTTGCGGGGCTGCGCCCCAGGGGCTGGGGATCCCAGATTTCTGATACGAATTGAAGCATTGGCCTGATGTGAAGACGTGAATAGATTTTTTGTTACATAAGGATCACCGTTTTATAAAACATAAAACACCATTTGCCTTAATAATGAGAACTGAAGCTTAGTTTTTTTTATCTAAATGAACTCACAAATCAATGTATGAGTCAACTGAGTTTAGTTTTGTTTCATGGATGACAAAGTCGTTCGGAAATGGCGAATATCTAGAGAAGGTCATAGACTAATATATTTTAAGATTAGATTCCACTAAGTTGATACTACACCATTTGTTGAAGCTATTTAGGTTCGACTGGAGACTTATGCATAACGATTGAGTATATTTTTACATCTTCGGCATATACAAATAAGAATATTACTGTCTTGGAAGATCGTTTAGAGTTATTGAAAATTACACATTGTTCAAGATTTTTTAAATAAGATCGAATTCGTTTTAGGAAGTTGCCGGAGAATCCAATAGCATCAAGCTCCGCTATCATTAGAACATGGCTAACTTTATCAAAAGCTTTACTAAAATTTGTGTATATAACCGTTTTTTTTTTTACTTTTGAAAAAAATCCGGAGTTTATATAGGAAATCAATTCCACGTTGAATTGGTGATAGAATTGATAACATTTCGTGTGATAGTATATCAGTTATTATTTTCTCAAAGAGTTTTGGAATGGTATTTAGTTTTGCAACTGCTTATAAGTATACTTTTTATGCTCTTAAGAACAATCAACACATCTAAGGATGAAATATTAATTTATGTTAGCCTTGAAATATCATATGGGTATCGTGTTAACGGCATTGTGGAAAATGTGAAAGCAAATAATTCAACAAAAGAATTTGCAATATCAACATCATTTGAAAACACAGTACCATTCTTTTTCATAGTGGATAGTGGTTGGTTATGATGTAGTTTCACGTTTAGAATTTAAAAAGTTGAAAATAATTTTAGGATTTTTTTATAATATTTGATTTCGTTTTGCTAGTTCATAATATGTATTTTTTATTTTCTAAATTATCATGACTTCTGGCTATAAAATGTAAGTTTTGATCAAGTTGTTTATTATTTTTTTTTTAATTTTTTATAGAGCCCGCTGTTACGATTTTTCAACCATGCCAGTGTGTTCAATTTCTGTGCGGAGCATTTACTTTAACTATTTTTATGAAAGAACAGTTTTCGTTATACATGTTAAAGGTATCATATAAGGTGTTTGGATTTGCCGTTTTTGAAGTACTTATCGAAACTAATAAAACCACATTTGGGTGTCCAGCTCGAATTAGTAAATTTTTATTTTTAATTGTTTTTGGTATCATATTAAAGGTGAATCCAAACTATTGAAAAATCGTAGAAACTACATATAGTAATGTGTTTATATCAATGAAATAACTTATGGTTTGAATCGTCGTTTTATCAAAAGTGTTTTTCAAGCCATGGAGTCTCACCATCTAAAGAAAAGTGAGAATTCGAATTCGTTTTAGAAATCGTCACCTTAGAGACAAATTGTATTTTTATGAAAACTGTTTTGCTAGTCATTCTGTATTCCATTTTTAAGTTTTAAATTTCAATTCATCTCAAGAAAGCAAACACTTGTTACAGTTTTCGTTTCGTTACTAATCAGAAGTACTTCACACACTCAAAAGCAAAAGTAAACAAAAACTATATCGAGTATGTATCTTAAGTCTTTTGTTTTTGTAAGTAGTTTATTTTGACTAAAACAATACTTACCTTTGTATTATTCATTAAAACTCCCTTAAATACGTCATTTGCTTCCTGAATCGATAATCGATCAATTTCCAATTCGCACCAATGCACACAGATGCCATAATACAAATGACGATGTTGAAAATGATGTTTATCATATTTAGAAATTTCCTCAATGGCCTGCCAAGCTTCATTATCTCCTTGGGGTATAATATCAGCGCGTACGAAACAATATACTGAAAAGTTGTTGAACTCTTGCAGGCAACGATCATAGTCATCCAAATTATATAAAGACGGCATTTTATAATATTGGGTCACTAAAAAACAAAAAAAAAAAATATTTATTGATCATTGATTCATGGAAGCATTATTAAAAAATTCAAAGAACTTTAATGGAAACACATAGGAATTTTAATGATACAATAAACAAAACATCCTTGTAAATTGATGCATTTCTCGCTTTTATTTTTGTTTGCCTCATTATCACTAAACGTGACTCATTGGAATTTTTGTAATTGTTTCCTCTTTAAAAAGTGAAAGGAAACTAGTTTCGTTTTGTTCAGGCGATACTTTTATCGCACAAGTTGATTTCGTTTGCAGTTCTTTTATTCTCTAGAACATCCTTTATATCGTTTGTTTTTCTAGAATAACCCTAATGGATATTTTATTGTTTTCTACATAATAAATAAAACAACTTATGTGTTGTTTTTTCTTGTCTTTCTACATTCTACTTTACATTATGGTACAGCAGCATATTGAAGTCTGTGCTGGTGCTTGTGACAACGCATTAGGGTACGAGGAACAATCAAAATACAATGGTTCTCACAATTAATTGCTACTACAATGAGTCTCACTTAAAATCGTACAGCAACCTTAGGCTTACAATTTCTTTATTAATTCCCAAAACCTAACAATTTATCTACGCCAAATATGGTTAAAAAAAAACGGTATAACAAAATGTTTGAATATGTTTAAAAAAAAAGTGGAAAATACTTTTATGTTTTCTTAAAATGTGGTCGCACGAAAATGTGCCGTAACGTAAGATCGTACAGTATATAATTCAAATTAGATTTCGGGGAAACTCATGAATTTTTTAATTGTAAGGCACAGATATTGTCGCTTGAGTTGTCTCCAGTGATTTATTAAGATCTTCCTAAGATTTTAGCATTAACATTTTAAAAAATGAAGCAAACTTTGGCCGAAGTGCGTGAACGGGCAATTTACCATCATAAAAAAGGAAAAATGTAACCAGAAATCGGAGAAATGCTGAACACGACCAGCAGCACAATTCAGTACTTCATAAAAAGGCATAAAGAAAACAATTGAATTTTAAATAATGTCAAACTCGGTCACATAAGAAACTGAATACTGCAAATGAAAAGTTGATAGTACATGAAGTAAAGAAAATCCCGTTAATATCGCTTTCAAAAATTAAAAATGAGCTTAAAATTTACCTGCAAAAAGAGGTCAATGATTCAACGGTAAGAGGAGTGCTTCGTAAAAATTATTTTCATGGCCGAATTGCCTGCAACAAGCCATTCATCAATAAGCGCAACAGACGTAAACGGCTGGAGTTTGCCCGCGAGTGCCATCCTTATTTAACATATTTGAATCAAACAGTGTGAAGAAAACCCAATAAGAACTGTCAAACATGGAGGTGGGTTCGTGATGCTGTGGGACTGTACGGTAATTGGTTTTTATCGACGGGACTATAAACTGGTATGGCTAGGTAGATATCCCCTCAAACGAAACTTGAAGCCGATAGCTGAAAAAATAGGCATACGAGACACTTTCAAGCTTTATGCACACAACGACCCCAAACACAGCTCATTTAAAGCCCCGATAAACTCAAAATAAAAATACGTAAACATAATATTTCGAATAAATCTGACATTAGAAAAACTCCTGAAGAAGAGTGGAGCAAAATTAACGTCGAAACATACAAAAAGTTAGTCGACTCGATGCCAAACAGGATTAATACTGAACTTATATCTTTTTTTATTGTTCTACTTTTTTCAATAACATGTCTTGTATGATTTTAAGTGAGCGATCAAATTTTCAGTTGTGAACATGAACTATTTTTTTTTTTTTTTGTGAACTATTGAATTTCCTCTATTTTTATGATTAAATAATAAGTTGAAATATTAAAGAAACTAAACTAATATTGATTGATTTAAAACAGACTTCTATGCAACACTATCTTACGATTTTAAGTAACACTCACTGTAATAAGCTCGTGCTTTGATTTTTTCTTGTGAAAGAAACCGCAGCAAGCAAAAACATTAACGGTTGCACATAATATAAAAAAACAAGAAACTAGAGAACGATCGTTTTAAAATTCAATATAAATGAATATTGAAAATATTGATCTTTTAACTGATTGTAATTGTAATATAAGTGCAAATTGGAAATTTATAATTAGTTCTGATTTTTTATATTTATCTAGGAACCGATTTTTAAAGAAAAATTTCATTTGCTGAAAAAAGTGCACTTAAAAAATAGTGTACTTCTTAAAGTGCGTTTACTTAACCAAAAAGTGCAACTTTAGCACTTTTTTAAAAAGGACTGCTTGCTTTAAGAAAATCCACTTTAAAACAAGTGAGAAATTATGCGATACCCTATACCATGCGTCCAACTAATTGAGTGTAGAAAATAAGCATAAACCAAATCAGAGTTGAATTTTTATTAATACTAGCAGATTCCAGCCGTCGAAATTCGAGCGCAAATTCTAGGAAATTTTATTTTTTTATTAAATAAAGACCCTAAAAGTATGTTAATCAATTATAGCCAATTCACAAATCAACACAAAAAACAAACTCATTTTTATTACAACCACATTAACAAATTTAATAAACACACGCATAGCATATGTATAATTTTATGTATGTGTTAGTAGCAACTTTAAATGCTATTTACTCAAAATAAAGGCAAAAATTTTAAAATCTGTAAATCTGTAAAACAGCTAAAAAGAAATACCTTTCAAATAACATACGTTTGGTCAAAATCGGGATAAAACGGTAGAACAAAATATCAGTCACAAGAAATCGCCTAGCCTATTAATATTATAGATTTTTGTCTGCTGATCTTAAACAGTTCATATCGGATGCTATATTTATATGGCGACTAGGTCAAAAAATGGACCGTTCGTGACCATATTAGGTAAAGTCTCATATTTTTTTGCAAAAACATATACAAACCAAAAAAAAAAAAAAAATCTGTGCAATGGATGTACACAAACCCAATTTGAACAAGTAAGAAAATTATAGTCGGTCTAGACCGACTATACGATACCCTATACCATGCGTTTAGAGACTCTATCTCTGAGGCCCAACTAACTGGACATAGAAAATAAGCAAAAACCAAATTTGAGTGGGATTTTTATTAATTTTTTTGGCTGCAGATATGAAAAAGTTCATATCGGATGCTATATCTATATAGGGACTTGGTCCAAAAATGGACCGATCCTGATCATGTTTGGTAAAGTCTCTTGTATTTTGCAAAAATATATACAAACAAAATTTGAGAAGAATCAGTGCAATATTTTTGTTTTTTAATAGATTTAAGTGAAGATCGGGAAGCAGCTCTATATGGGGTCAAAGGGATCATTTTTGGACTACTCATTAATGGATGTAATGAACGCGTACAAACCCAATTTGAGTAAGATCTATATGACAATTTGGATCTTATGGCAATTTATGTCGATTTCAAATGGGTAATTTGTATGGGGGCTAGGTCTGAACATGGACCGATTCTCACCAATTTCAATAGCGTTCATCCCATGGCCGATAAAAGCTTATGTACCAAATTTCATCCAAATACGTCCATATTTGCGACCTGCAGTTTGATTACAAGCTTTACATGGACACACAGACGGACGGACGGACGGACGGACGGACGGACATTGTTAAATCAACTCAGAAAGTGATTCTGATTCGATCGGTATAATTAAAGATGGGTCTAGGTCAAATATTTTTGGTTGTTACAAACAGCAGCACAAAGTCATTATACCCAAACCACATAGTGGTATAGGGTATAATGAGATCTATATGATAATTTGAATCTTATGGCAATTTAAGTCGATCTCATAGGGGTCTTTGAATGGGGACTAGGTGAGCATACACGGGCTTTTACTAATTTCAATAGCAATCGTCATAACATACCAAATTTCATCAAAATATATTCATATTTGCGATCTGTAGTTTGATTGCATGGTTTACGTGGACACACAGATGGACGGACAGACGGAAGGACGGACGGGCGGACAGACATCGCTAAATCGATTCAGAAAGTGATTCTGAGCCTATCGGTATAATAAAAGAATAATTTTGGTAGTTTCAAACATCAGCACAAAGTAATTATACCCTGACCATATAGTGGTATAGGGTATAATAAGTGTAACGAAGATTACTGCTTTGTTTGCAACTGCGCTCTATCTGGAGAATACACGCTCTCTGTTTACTCTTTTGTTGGTAATGTGTATTGATAAAATCATTGCATTTAGTCTCTCATGAGTGAAAAAAAGGCAATGCAATTCTAAGAATTTTTGCCTAAAGTATTTTTCATTATAAAGTGCAATTGAAAATAATCTCTACATGAGAATATTGAATTTTTAATCTTTTCTCAGTGAATTTTTCCATAAAAACTTTCAATAGATTCAGAATCACTTTCGTCTCTGTTTAATGAACATATTTTTGGATGAAATTTAGGGAAAAAATCTCTATTGACCCAAGAATAACCGACCTAGATCCCATATAAATAGCTAAGATCTACAAAATAATATAATATTAAAATTTTGCTTTTTTTAATGAGAATCGATAATTTACGATCATTTGCATCATCTATCAAAATTTTAGAACTGTAAATTATACCGTTACGAATTTACAGCGATATCAGTTTTGATGTAAGTTCACATACTAAGTAATCCCAAGTCTAGTTAATATACTAAAGATAAGCAAAATTTAAAAAAGACGTCTGATATTAATGTTACTCCTCGTACGTCAAATAATAAAAGCATTCACCATATACCAGTAAAACTTCCTGCAAATTATTAATAAAATCTTTCTGTATACAATAATATTATATAGTCGGGCTAGCCCTAGCATAATATTTCTACTTGTTTTCTTAAATAGTTCCTAATATCAGAGATGTGATCATATATGATCATATACATATCTCTGATAACTAATGCACTCTCCTTTACATTTACCTTTGAAACTCATAAATTCAGTCATTGTAAATTTTTAATCTTTTTGTGAAAAAAATTACCCAAAAATCTACTCATTAATTCAATATATATTGATATGCAAATATACATTTTGTATACGATTTTTTTTTATTTAACTCTTATGATTGTTCAATCAATAAAATAATTAAGAAGGTACTTGAAATCATATCCAGGTTCAAGTGGAGATAATAAATTATACCCTGTATCATTGTGTGGTCAGAATATAATGTGTTTGCGCGCTAATGTTTGTACCTATCAACTCAGAATCTCTTTGTGAGCAAAGTCTGTTCGTTAGTCCGTCTGTATGTACATGTAAAGTTTGTAATCGGAAACAAAATAATATTTGCGGTGCAAAATATTCACAAATTTTAAATAATTCTTATTTTAATATCAATTATTATTTTTCTCATCATATATAATTCTGTTAGTTTGAGAATTCAAAAAATTATACTCAGATAGGTCGGCAGACAGAACAAAAATTATAATATTAAGAACTGCGTTTTAGTTCTAGTGATTAAAAAAACGAAATTTTTAGTAGTAAATTATCTTTCTGATAAAATTAAAGACAAAAAAATTAAAAAATTAAAAATTTTTCATACGAAAATTTAAAAATTGTATGAAAAAAAGTTAGCCAACTGCTTGAATTTGATTATGAATACGGGCGAATATTTTTTAGAACTAATAAACTAAAGAGTCGGAAAAAAAAACTTAACTAACAAAAAATTTTATAACAACCTTGAGTTTTGATTTTAATTTCATTTAATTGAAATTATATTAAAGCTTACAAAAAAAAAAAATTAACTTATAGGTCGGTCTAATCACTACTTTTATGAACCTATAGACGTTTTCTGAAAACCCTTCCATTAGGGATTTTATAGTGGTTTCTGTCACTTTTTTGGAACAGGTAGTTCATCTCCGTTTAAAATATTCCACATTTTGGGACACCTTCCTTTTCACAAGAGTCCAATATCTCTCGATTGGCCTAAGCTGCGGATAGTTTGGAGGATTGGCCTCCCTTGGTACAAAAACCACGTTATTGTTCTTGTACCATGAAAGGAAGGAGTCTTTATTGCAAGTTCTCCTTAATATAGATTTCGGTATTTATAGAGACCGTTATCACAAATGAAACTTTTTTTCGTCTGCTTTTCGGTCCTAAACTTCACTTTCTCGAGTATTAACAACATAAAAATTTTTACCCGGAAGCGGTTTTTTGCATCTAAATTTTTTCCTATCTGGAAAATTGTGGACTTCTTATGGTTTCGAGCACTTAGCTAACCTGGCTGGTTTTCTGCCGGATGTGTTGGAAGCTCTTTTCAACATGCTTTCTATTTTCTTGACCTTAGAAATATCATGTGGACATTTCTTCCTGAACCTATCAATGATCAAATTCTAAATTTGACGGCTGACCTGTGATTCTTTGGCCAACTTTTTGTAGGACCAAGTAGGATTTTGTTGAAAATATTTATTAATTTTAGCACGTTCTTCTATTTCGTCACTCATTATAATCAAACTAACAAATGATCGGGGTTGTCGTTAAACATAATAATGTTTTTTAAGTTTTTGTTTTCAATCTCAAAATAAGTTAACAAATATTCCGTTAGAAATTGAAAATCCCCAAAAATATTAAAATATTAATTTACCTTTAAAATTCTCGAAGTTTATAATCTCACATTGGGCTAAAGTATGGGAAGGCGCGGATCGTAAATAGAGAAAAGTAAATAAATGGTATTTTGAAAGCTTTGGGAATTAATGGAAATTTTTGTTTTATTTGATAATTCTACATGTGAATCAAGAATGAAATTTTCATGTTGATTTATGTATTAAAAAAAATGTGAAAACTTTTTGATAAAATTGCTGCATTTAATCGCCGGATATTTACTATTTCTAACAACTTTTCTTTAAGTCACTCATGTATAAGAATGATTAATACATTTTAAACTTATCGCGTAACGAACCGTTATTTTAATTATTTAAAAGGTTTTTATGTCCTGATTGCAACAATCATTAATTTCGACAAATGTTCACATTTCACTGTCATATTCACACCAAACAGAAAACATTGCCTCAACTGACAACTCGCCGTTTTCTGTCAACTACGGTTTCATCACTTTTTATAAACTAACAAAAAATTCATTTTAGATTAAATAAAAAAATAAATAAATAAAATTGACATTGAAAATGACATAGTGATAACCTGTCATAAAAATTCAAATAACTAATAATTTTTAGCACCAAAACTCCAATATGATTCTCTTTAACTTTTTTTTTTTAACAATTTAGATGTAAATGAAATTTAAGGCCTATCAATTGACCAAAGACTAAAAATGGATATATCATGGTACAGTATAGCTTGTTTTTAACGACATTTTCTCATACAAATAAAAATAAAATCGTTAAATATACCGACTATAAGTAGCGAATATAACAGATGTACTAAAGTATATATATTGCATTTCCGTCTTCAACGAATCGCTTAAGCTTTTTCTGTCAAAACTGGAGTAAATGTGGAAATATATATTATTAATATTTACCCATACTCTAAACTGCATCTAGGATATTTTTATTGTAAAAATTTTTATTTTCAAAACCTGATTGTTTTCATATAATTTTTCTAGAAGAAATATAAATATAAATTATTAAAAACTATTTTACATTGGTCACTATTTAGCCATTAATATCTTCAATCGGCATGGTGCGATCTGAAGATTGCTGAACCTAAGTTGGTGTAAAATCCTCCTAAACCGACTGCAACTTTCGTAGTTCTTTAAAATGTTTTAGTACAGCTTATAGTAAATACTCTGAAATATTGGTATCAAAATCTAATATCGTGATCCAGTTGTATATATTTTTATATTCTATACAACTATAACTGTTCCGATGTTGTAACTACCGAAAATAGACCCATCTTTTATTATACAGATCGACTCAGAATCATTTCTTGGGTCGATTTAGCGATTTCCATCCGTCCGTCCGTATGTCTGTCTGTCCATCCGTCCATCTGTGTTTCCATGTAAATCTTGTAATTATTAAATATGAACATATTTTTATGCAATTTGGTATATAAGCTTTTATCAGCCATAGGACGATATTGGTAAAAATCGGTGAATTTTCAAACCTAGTCTCCTTATGAGATCGCGTTAAATTGCCATATGACCCAAATTATCACATACATCTTGGTTTGTTTATGTTTATTACACCCATTAATCAGTAGTCCAAAAATAAACCCTGTAGGAAGTTTCTTAATATAGCCCCATATATAATAAATTCCCGATCTTCACTTAAATCTATTAAAAAACAAAAATTTGGCACAGATTTTTCCCAAATTTGGTTTGCATATGTTTTTGCAAAGAATAAGTGACTTCACTAAATATGGTCAAGATTGGTCAATTTTTTGTCCTAGTCCCCATGTAAACATAGCATCCGATATGAAATTTTTCATATCTGCACGCAAAAAATTTTAATAACAATGCCACTCAAATTTGCTTTATTCTTATTTTCTATATACAATTATGCCGTTTTCTTTTCTGACAAAAAATGTCGCATTTTATTTGCACTTTTTTCGAAAACTGTTTTTTTTTTTATATATATTCTAAATTAAGAGCAACCTTATTTTATACATGAATCGAAAGGTCTCAAAATCGAGCACTCGTAAATCGCAAAAAATTATAGCCATTGACTTCTTTCAGGCCATAGTGTGAGAATACTTCCACATTGTTCCCCTTTTTTGAATATTTTCACCCATGACTTCAAAGAGGATAATAATCAAAATTTTTGCATTTTATGAACACAGCATTTTGAGACCTCTCGATTGATGTATAAAATTAAGTTACTCTTAATTCTGTGGTTTTCTGGAATAACCGCGTATGTCCATTTTGGTCAGTTTTAAGTTAACGATGCCATGTGTTAAATTAAAAAAAAAAATATATTGACCATTTCTGAGTTTTTTCTTTAAATAACGACGTTACTTAAATGTTTATTAAATTAATTTGCAGCACTATCAACGTATGTCAACCTACGTTTGATCGTTGACAAATTATTTTCTCAGAAAACGACACATAGCCACATACGTTGTTATTAAAAAAAAATGCAAAATAATTTTGGATTAGTTTTCAGTTTATAACCACTTATAAAAACTTGTGTGTTTATTTCTGTTATTTTTTGTCACTATTATTCTTGATACGTTGTTATATTCTCATCCTAAGCCCCGTTAACTTTTTGTTGACGAACAAAAAAATCAATTTTTCAAGCAACAATAACTTATGTCTACATGGGTGGTAGCATTGGTAGTTTTCTTTTTCAAATAAAACCACGTTTGTCGACATAAGTTATTTTATCTGCACACACTTTAAGTGTAATTTACATATTGTTTTTTTCGTCCTTCTCTAGGATCTATTCCTCTGAGGATTTTTAACTCAAAATTTTATATAAAGTATTTATTGCCCATATCTAGAGGACTGTTAAATAAAAAGCTCTAAAATCTTTATATCGAGCCCATAATTTCAAATAAAACGTTTTTTGGCTCCCCATTTTATGACATACGCGGTTATTCTAGAAAACCACAGAATTTAGAAATATATATAAAAAAATACACTTTTCGGAAAAAGTGCAAATAAAATGCGACATTTTTTGTCATAAAAGAAAACGGCATTAGTTTGAGCTGAGACCCCTCTCTAAACGCATATCGTATAGTCCGTCTAGACCGAATACTTGTTAAATATAGCACTTCGAAATTTGTGGCTTCCTAAATCGTTTTTTTTACTACCACGAGCTTAAGGTCCAGTTTGTTTTAGCTAAACTCTACTGTATTGTTTTATTTGTTCGTGAATAAATTATTACATATATTTAACATATTGAAGATGTCAATGAACTTAATTTTTTTTTTTTAACAAAGTTTAATTAATCAAAATTATACCCGGAAATTACAGAATGATGAATTTTTATTAGTGAGATGTGATTTGTAGTAAGGACAACACAGTATGAAAATGTTTCCTTTTCTTCTTAAAACTCATATTTCAAAGTCTTTAGTTTGAGAAATAAAAAAAAACACACAGCTACCGGCGAATATTTCTGTACGAGTGTATGTGCTTTTATTCTGTATCAGCGAAGATAATTTTTTTCCCAAAAACTAATGATGTTAAAATTTCACCATACGAGGTATTCAGGCCAATGACCTATATTTATCTTATGGAGGTGGCTAGATTCTTCTCAAATTTGTCATTTTTTTACTTTCGAAGGTCTTCCTATCGGATTTCTATTACGCATATTGAAATTGAAAAAAAAAACTTCCGCTATCTCAGCGGTCAAATTGTGTTTAGTATCTAAGATCTTTTACGTATTACATGCAATAATATCAAATATAACCAATATGGAAATATTACTTTTTGATTTAATAAAAAAAAAATTCTTTACACTTTTGATTTCTCTCAATTGTTTTTGTTTGTAATAAGTATATTTATTAAAATGTTTTTTCTTCTTTGTATTATAAAAACTTAAAGACTTCTATGGATAAACTCACTCATATTTGTATTGTATTTTTAAGTATTAAAAAAATAATATAAGCAGATTGAATTTTATTAATATACTAGCTGTTTTTACCCGGTCTTGCCCGGGATGAAAAGGCCTTTGACTTGAAAAATGGTTCACTATGCTTACCAGGCGCTGAGTACTTAGTCCCCAATTAAAAAATTCCCCAATAAAATTAACTTTCTCCCCAAAAATTTGTATGGGCAGTAAATTCATTTTTTATTTCAATTAAAAAGTTTTTGGTTTTTTAATTTATAAGTTTTTTATAAGATGCTGCAGCAAAAATGCTTCAAAAATAAGGTGCGAAACCGCTTTAAGTTTTTTTTTCCAGTTTATTTATAAACATCAAATATAACGGAATGGGCCGCAAATAAAAGGAATCAAAACTTTTAAAAATTGAATTAATTCATTCAATAAGTGATCATCATTGAGCAGAGACTTCAAATTCAAGTTTCAGAAATGAAAGACTAATGCGACGTTTAATATTGTGTCGCAAGGTTTCTTTAAGCAACTGCTTATAAACATCAAATTAACGGAATGGGCCGCAAATAAAAGGAATCAAAACTTTTAAAAATTGAATTAATTCATTCAATAAGTGATCATCATTGAGCAGAGACGTCAAATTCAAGTTTCAGAAATGAAAGACTAATGCGACGTTTAATATTGTGTCGCAAGGTTTCTTTAAGCAACTGCCGTGTGGCCTATTTTGTTCAACAGGTAATTATTTCACATACGTAGATAAAATTTATCATACGACATTTCACTAAGCTGTGTTCCGCGAGCGAGTCGCGTCCGCTTCCGCGCATTTGGCAGCCAGACCCGTGCTGCCGCGCAGTTGTTTTCAACTTATTTTAATCGCCAAAATATATTTTTCAGATCATTGCGATATTTTTGGTAAGCTGTGTTCCGCGAGCACGTCGCGTCTGCATCTGTCGTGTCCGCGTCCGCGCGCCTCGCGCCGCTTCCTCGCAGCTACTACCCGTGCTGCCGCTTAGTTCTCGTTAACTTATTTTAATTCCTAAAACATATTTTTTAGAGCACTGCGATATTTTAGCTGAGCTGTGTTCCGAGAGCGCGTCGCATGCGCATCCGTCGCGTCCGAGTCAGCGGTCGCGCGCCGCGCATTTGGCAGCTACACCCGTGCTGCCGCGCAGTTGCTGTCAACTTATTTTAATCGCCAAAATTTATTTTTCAGATCATTGCGATATTTTAGGTGAGTTGTGTTGCGCGAGCGCGTCGCGTCCGCGCGCCTCGCGCCGCTTCCTCGCAGCTACTACCCGTGCCTCCGCTTAGTTCTCGTTAACTTATTTTAATTCCTAAAATATATTTTTCAGATCATTGCGATATTTTAGCTGAGTTGTGTTCCGCGAGCGCGTCGCTTCCGCGCGCCTCGCGCCGCTTCCTCACAGCTACTACCCGTGCCTCCGCTTAATTCTCGTTAACTTATTTTAATTCCTAAACATATTTTTTAGAGCATTGCGATATTTTAGCTGAGCTGTGTTCCGAAAGCGAGTCGCATGCGCATCCGTCGCGTCCGAGTCCGCGGTCGATATTTTAGCTGAGCTGTGTTGCGCGAGCGCGTCGCGTCCGCGCGCCTCGCGCCGCTTCCTCGCAGCTACTACCCGTGCCTCCGCTTAGTTCTCGTTAACTTATTTTAATTCCTAAAATATATTTTTCAGATCATTGCGATATTTTAGCTGAGCTGTGTTCCGAGAGCGCGTCGCGTCCGCACCCGTCGCGTCCGAGTCCGCGGTCGCACGCCGCGCGCCGCTTCCGTGCATTTGGCAACCACACCTGTGCTGCCGCGCAGCTGTTGCCAACTTATTTTGAAAAGAATACTCATTTTAAATGCATTTATTGTTGGACATATATTGAGAGCAGATGCAAATGTTTACTAAAATAATTATTTGACAAAATTCATTAAATAAAAATATGTAAAAATTTAAGAATGAATTTGAGGAGTAAGTTCATTTTTTATTTCGATTAAAAATAAATGGGGAATTTGTTCATTTCTTTTGGGTACCTTTTTTTAAGTTTGGGGAATTTGTTCACCGTGTAGTTATTTCCGTGTAACCCAAATTTAGAGAAATCCATTGAAAAGTACAAATTTGTATAGGGAAGAAATATACCACACAACAAAATATGAATTTTATAAGAAAATTGTGCGTTAAAGTAGGCGTGGTCGGTAAAAATCATAAAGCGACCTTCCCTGGAATATGTACTAAATTTCGAAGAAAGACATTGAAAAATAAAAGAAAAAAATAAGTTTTATATACGTAGAAGTTGGTGCAAAGTAGGCGTGGCCTGTAAGAAGCATATGGTGACCTTCCCTGTAGTATAGAGATCGTGTGACCAAATTTTAGACATCCCTTGAAAAATAAAAATTTCTATAGTGAACAAATATACAAAAAACAGAAAATTAATTTTGTGTAAAAAGCGGGCGTAGAAGTAGGCGTTACCGGCAAGAATCATATGGCGACCTCTCTGGAGTACAGAGATCGTGTGTAGCAAATTTCAGAGAAATCAGTTAAAAAAATTGTGTAGCGAACAAATGTACCAAAAAACAGAATATGAATTGTATACAAAAAGTGGGCGTAATAGTAGGCGTGACCGGTATGAAGAATATGTCGACTTTCCCTGGAGGAGAGAGGTCGTGTGTACCAAATTTCAGAGAAATCGGTTGAAAAATAAAAATTTGTATAGCGAAAAAATATACCAAAATACAAAATGAATTGTATACAAAAAATGGGCGTTAAAGTAGGCGTGGCCAGTACGAAGCATATGGCGACCTTAGGTGGAGTACAGAGGTCGTGTGTACCAATGTTCAGAGAATTCCGTTGAAAAACAAAAATTTGTATAGCAAACAAATATACCAAAAAACAGAAAGCGAATTGTATATAAAAAGTGGGCGTAAAAGTAGGTGTGGTCAATAAAAAGTATATGGCGACCTTTCCTGGGGTATAGAGATCGTGTGTACAAAATTTCAGGAAAATCCGTTGAAAAATAAAAATTTGTATAGCGGTCAAACAAACAAACAAACAAACAAACAAACAGAAAATGAATTTTATATATATAGATATACAGCCATGGGCATATAAATAGATCAAATCGTTGCACTAATATATTTATTTAATTATTTCACTATAGTGGAAATATACCTCAACTGGTTCTTAATTATTATTAATACTGATCTAGTAGTCTGGGATTATAAAAAAGAAATCCACAATAATTGTTACAGTAAGTTAATAACTCCAGGATTACTTAACATGGATTATAATTTATTTGACATATAAATAGGACATTGCAAAAACTGAAAAATTTATATTCGGACAATTTTGAATTAACTTTGTTTTTACAATTTTAAGTTGATAAATAACAAATAATTAATTTAAAGAAGAGTTTAATGTGGAATTGTGCAAGATTATCTTTTTGGAATAAAGTTCTATGGAGGGATGAAACCAAGGTAAATCGCATTGATTGCGAGTATAGTCAGAAACGGTTCTGGAAGCTTTATGGTTTGATGTGCATTTTAATGGTCCTATCATAGAAATTGAGTTGCCCTGGACCAAATTTCAATATTTAAGCATCCTTAAGATTATATGGAACACTTTTCATTCAAAAGTATGCCAATAACCTGGACGTTTATGCATTATAACATCTCCAAACACTCGTCATCAAGGTGTGGTTTTTAAAGGAAAATATTAAGAATTTGGATTGGATTAAATCCCATTGAAAGTCTTTCAAACAATGTAAAAATTGAAAAAAAAAAAAATAAATAAAATGCCAAAGAACTTTGGATGGAAATTCAGGATGCATGGTATTCTATAACAATAGATCGTTGCCAAATGTTAGTGGTGAGTATGACTCGTAGACGCCAAGCTGTAACTGACAATAATGATTTCTATACAAGATATTAATCAGCCCAATTACGAATATTCTCCAGGAAATTTCTTTCTCGCGGAAAATACTTTTCTCGAGAAAAAAAATTCTCCAATTATAAATTCCGCGTGGTCAAAAAATGAATAAGTGGCATCATCGAATTTCGAAACCAGCTGTTTTGCTTATTGACAATTAATTTTCTATTTTTATTTGTGTGTGCAAACATTAATAAATTTATTTTAAAGAAAAATTAAATAAAAAATAAATAGCTAGCTATGATGCGAGCACTTGTGGAGGAAATTGGTGTTGTAGAAGAAAAACAACGAAATAGCCAAAAGATTGTGAGAAGACAATTGCGGGCTGAATCTATGAAAACTGCAATCAATGCCGGAAATGGTTTTCATTAATGTTAACAAAAGTCGAAGTTGGGCTTTATTTGTGGTCTTAGACCTACAAGAACAATAAAATATTTTATTTTTTTATTTAAATTTTGTTTTATCAAAATACTACTTACATTTTTATGTAAACTCCCGTCTGTTTTGCAAGTGAAATTTTTTTTAAGGAAAAACCAAATTGAAGTGCATTGAGAATGACTACTTTTTCCCGACAAATTCCATCCGGAATTTTGGTTTAGAATTGGGCTGAATATGTTTACAAAAAAGTAGCTATTATTGGATGGATTTATAATGGATGACACAATAAGAGGGCACCATAAACCACAAGCAATTCCTCACGGCCGAGATCCAACGCGTTATCGGTGAGATAGAGCCACATTTTTGTCAAAATTTCATAAAAAATTTCATGTAAAGCGCAAGGTCCTCCCTTCAGAGTCGCGGTGGCCATATGCCGTATTTTTTATCCCATACATAATCGGAACATGTCTAATTTATAATGAAATAAAAATTTCATCACTCGTTAAAAAAAAAACAAGTAAGAAATTATAGTCGGTCTAGACCGATTATACGATACAATATAACATGGTATAGAGATCCTATCTCTTCCGTCCAACTAATTCGATGTAGAAAATAAGCATAAACCAAATTTTAGTGGCACTGTTATTAATTTTTTTGGCTGCAGATATGAAAAAGTTCATATCGGGTGCTATATTTATATGGGGACTTGGTCGAAAAATGTACCGATCCTGGCCATATTTGGTAAAGTCACTTATATTTTGAAAAAATATATACAAACCAAATTTAAGAAAAATCTGTGCAATATTTTTGTTTTTTGATAGATTTAAGTGAAGATCGGGAAGCAGCTCTATATGGGGCCTATGACTAAGAATTGTCCTATAGGGATTATTTTTGGACTACTGATTAGTGGATATAATAAACACATACAAACCCAATTTGACTGAGATCTATATGATAATTTTAATCTTATGGCAATTTATGTCGATTTCATAGGGGTCATTTGTATGGGGACTAGGTCTCAACATGGACTGAATTTCACCAATTTCAATATCGTTCATCCTATGGCCGATAAAAGCTCACGCACCAAATTTCATTAAAATATATTCATATTTGTGACCTGTAGTTTGATTACAACGTTTACATATACACACAAACGGACGGACGGCCATCGCTAAATCGATTCAGAAAGTGATTCTGAGTCGATCGGTATAATAAAAGATGGCTCTAGGTCAAATATTTTTGGTAGTTACAAACAGCAGCACAAAGTCATTATAACCAAACCACATAGTTGTATAGGGTATAAAAAACAAGTAAGAAAATTATAATCGGTCTAGCCCGACTATACGATACCCTATACCATGGTTTAGAGACCTTATCTCTTCCGTCCAACTAATTGGATATAGCAAAGAAGCATAAACCAAATTTGAGTGGCATTTTTATTAATTTTTTTCGCTGCAGATATGAAAAAGTTCGTATCGGTTACTATATTTATATAGGGACTAGGTCGAAAAATGGACCGATCCTGACCATATTTGGTAAAGTCACTTATACTTTGAAAAAAAATATATTCAAACAAAATTTGAGAAGAATCAGTGCAATATTTTTGTTTTTTGATAGATTTAAGTGAAGATCGGGAAGCAGCTCTATATGGGCCCTATGACTAAGAATTGTCCCATAGGGATCATTTTTGGACTACTCATTAATGGATGTAATAAATGCATACAAAATGAATTTGAGGAAGATTGATATGACAATTTAGATCTTATGGCAATTTATGTTGATTTCATAGGGGTCATTTGTATGGGGGCTAAGTCTGAGCATGGACCGATTCTCACCAATTTCAACAGCTTTCATCCTATGGCTGATTAAATCTTATATACCAAATTTCATCAAAATATATTCATATTTGCGACCTGTAGTTTGATTACAAGGTTTACATGGACACACAGACGGACGGACGGACGGTCATTGCTATTGCGACTCAAAAAGTGATTCTGAGTCGATCGGTATAATTAAAGATGGGTCTAGGACGAATATTTTTGGTTGTTACAAACAGCAGCACAAAGTCATTATACCCAAACCACATAGTGGTATAGGGTATAAAATGCCAGAACTAACAAAATGTAGTTCTGTACTTTTTGTTGTTCTTTTTTTTTTCTTTAAGATTTATTTGCAAGAACTATTGAAGTATAAACTTCGGATATAACACTTCTAATATATGAAATACAAATCTTTATCCTTATTTTATTTTGGAACATGTATATTGGATAATTAATTTTAGTACAGGCATGAGTCCTATTTACATGTCCATGGCTGTATATCCTAAACATCTGTTAAACATTATCATAAACTATAATGATATGGAAATATATGCAAGTTTTAATGTTGGTAAAAATAAACTTGTGATTCATTGCAATAGTTTAAATTGAATAAGTTAACAAAGCTTTAATAGAAATAACAAATCATATCAAAATAATAAACATGAAACATTTAATACTAATTGAAGTCGCAATAAAAATCAGGAAAGTGAAAACATCGGAGTGTACACAAAATGCTGTGCTCTGCGTTGTGTGTTACCTCTGCGGAAAAAATAAGAATATTGCCACGCCGTCCTTATTACGACGGCAATTATTTTTAATTTTTTATGTACATTTGGTGTAGTTTTTTGTAATTTTTCGATTGTAAATTAAAAATATAATCGTATTTTTTGATAATTAAAATAATAACAATTTATTCTCCTTATTTTTTTTTTCGTAATTTACAATTGAAATCTAAACCATATTTTTTGTTTAAAAATCAATGGATTTTTACATTTGGAAAATAAAGTTTTTTTTTTTTTTGTCAAAATTGTATAGAAAAAATGCAACGCAAAGAAAACGCTGTGGCCATGTTTATACTATCTGTGATTTTACCACCACTAATTCAATGGGCTAATTTGTTATCTCAAATGTGCGTTCTTACCGTTCTCTATATAGCCAATGTCTTAAGGACGGTCGTTATTAAAATTTATTTAAGTCGGTGTATGTTCCGACCCCTAAAACTTAGATTACCTTATACTTTGGTTTAGTGTCTAATTTGGTTTAGTGTGTTTGTTGGTCTATTTTTTCATAGTCCCTATATAAAGCAGCCATGCAATATTTATTTAATTTCACACTGCAGAGTTTGATTTTACAAATTGTTAATATTTGAAATCTCCATTTTTAAGATAATTTTAATTGTAAGTCCAAGAACCACTTACTATTCATTTCAAATCCGTGTACTTTTAATCCAATTGCAGAGATTATGGCAAAAAGCCATAAAATGTGTTTTAATATCATTTTTTTTTTTTTTTTAATTACAAAATATATTTTTTTTATGTTTTATTTTTAAATATTTATACGTATGTATATATTTCTTGTTGTATTTATGAAATATATACGAGTATCAATAAACCAACACAATTCTCTTTACACTTTTTATTTTGAAATATTTAAATTTATTTTTCTTTCCAACAAAATGTAACAAAACTATGTTTTTTTAATTAAAAATTTAAATTTTTATTGTAAACGTTGTTGAATTTCATTATCATAGAAAAAAAAAATTGTTAAACCGTTCGCGCTGAAAGCCACACATTGAATGATTCCAAATGACACCTGTATAAGTGGTAAAGCCCTAAGACGGTTTTCCCTGAATACTGACAAACAACGCAAAAGCCAAACAATAACAAACGAAGACATAAAACTATATTAAAGCATACATTTACAAACACATCTCAAGAGAGTAGAAATTTTATCATCCTAGCTCATTTAAAGATTTACACTACTCTTTACGCATAATACACTTAGGTTATGGTAGCTTCCTAATTTAAGCATATTTTTTACAAAACTAGTACAGAGTTAAAGTAATAACTATATATTTACATCTTTATTGTATTAAAAGTTCTAAGGCAAAAAGTGGTTTTGCAAGTTGACAACAATTCATTTATAAATTAATTTATGATACTTTTTTATTTGCATTATTGATTTGATGATTAATAAAAAAAAAAACTAAAAACATTCTAGTATTTGTATAGGTTTTTCTTTTCCTAACTTTTCTATATTTTTTTGCGTATTTTACCCATCATTTTAAGCACCTACTCATTTCTTGTCCTAATTTTGGTAATATCCACTTTTTTTTGCAAGTTTATATTAAAATAATTAAATCAATTTATCACGCATTTTTGATAGTAAAAAATTCATTTCCGTATGATAATTTTGAACAATAATTATACATCATACATGTTGCCTCACAACATCTCTAAATACACTTGTTGGCCAAACGTTGATGTTTCAAACTTAAAGTTTTTGTTTGTTTTTTGGCTTAAAACATTGTGTTCGAGATGTTTGGTTGGTTTTGAACTCATACAACAATTTTTATTGCCTAAACTGTTTAATAATTAAATACTTTTTGATAATTAAACCAAAATAGCACCTGTGATCTATATTAAGTATAAAGGGTGTAAACGAAAATGTTTACTTTTTCAAATGCATATAACGTGGTCATTAGGGTGTCCCAAAAAAGAATAAAATGGGTGCCCAAGCATTTTTTGAAAGCTTATAGGGTAAAGTATTTTTGTAATTTTTTCAGATGTTTCGGAAGAGGTTTAGACGTCGCTAAAATCAAAAATCGGGATTCGCGGACATTTTTTGAGTTTTACTTATTACTTGGCCCATAACCACGATTTTCTTTGTTACAAAGTCAATATTTTAAAAGAAGAATGTTCAAGCTTTACTTTTCTGTGTAGAAATCGTAAATTTCGGTAATTTTTTTGCTCATTTGGGTCCCCTTAATGACATTTTTTCGTAAATTTTGCATAAATTTTGAAAGTAATGCTTTGTAACTTTTAAAATTTCTATCAAAGTTAAAAAAAACTAATGACGCAGTTTAAAATGTGGATAAAGGCTGAGTTATTGAATTTGCTCTTACCGTTCCAAAGTTATACCCTTTTTACGCTTTGTACCCATTTTGTGAAATTAAAAATATTCTGAAGTGTTTTTGCCAGTTATGCATCGGAAAAATATTGTGCAAGCATGCTTTGCGTACAAAATATTTTTCTAAGATTTATAACAAATCGCGCGAATATTTATAAATCTATATATATAAAATACACAAAATCTTTCTTTGTCCTTTATAAACTCTGAAACAACATTTTACGAGGTGATTTGATAATGTTGTTAAAAAATTGTTTTGGCGTTACTCCTGGAAAAAATTAGAAAAAAAGGTACGCAAGTGAACAATAAATTTTATGATATGGTGATAGGTAACAATTCATGTTTAACTGGTACACTAAACAAAAAAAAGAGGTTTTATTGCTGTAGTAACCACATGCGGTTTAATTTACATCATTACAGAATTTAACAAGTGAAGTACTTCAGGTATATACAAGTCATCATAGAATTAAAAAGTGGAATGGCACAGGTATATTTTGTTCAACTGATTTGCTCCTTAAAATGTTATTGGGACTGAAGAAAACATTCTTAATGAAACAGGTAGTTTTTTTTATATAATTTTAAGAAAATCATTGTAAATTTTCCAATAATTTTGTTGCTGCATCAGGCACATTTAAAAAAAAAATGAATATATAAATTTGTTTTTTAACAATTGTTTGTCATTGTTATTTTTCAAGTGATAGTGAAAAGTTATAAAGTGTGTAATTTTTAAAATAGTGAAAATAGTGCGGGCAAAATGATTGATGCCTTTGATCCTGCTGAACCGCCAACGAAAATGCAAATACTGCAACGATTTTTCAAATAACATTTGGTAGAAAAATACACGATATCAAAAAGCGCCAGAAAAATTGTAAAAATTTTTAAGGATTTGTGGGAAACGAATCAAAAGGTTCAACACATTGCACGCGATGTAATAAAATTGCACTCAAAGAGGTTATCGTTACATAAGAATAAATCTTCGAAAAGTAAACGACAAATTGAAAAACAAAAAAACTTCATGCACAACTTAAAGTGCGTATTCAGCACAATAGTTCAACCTTCCGCAAAATCTCCAAGTTCAAAGCAGGTCCGGAAGATAAAATTGGAATCTGCTACAAACATAGATAGCTGCAGCGTTAATAGAAGATGATAATGATTCAGAATATGAGCCAGCAATAAAACTATACCTGAAGTTGGCTGCCTTAGCGTTTTTTGATTAACGTATCGACACCAAAACGTTGCGTTTAATGGTCCGAAATCTACACGTACCAAGTAACGGCAAAGAATTAGTAAAATCAGTATTATCCGAAAACATGCTTAAAAATAAACAAATGCAAGATTTAATATTCGAAGCCAGCCTAGCCTTTTTTAAAGCCTGCAACATATCTGTTGATTTTTTACAAGCAGATCCGGAAAAATGGCATAACAACAAATCCTTTAGTGAAGCAAAGAATAAAGTTCAGCAATTGCACGTGGTAAATGATGTCGCAGAACGCGGCGTGGCCATGGCTCATTCTTATATAAATGTAACAACTTCTGAAACAGACTTTCAGAATTTATTGCAGGGCATAGGATTACATCGCAAAAGCTCTAATAAATAATTGCAAAATAATTTTTTAATTTATTTTGGGTATGAGAAGTAAGCTGCCTAGAGTTTGCGGGGAGTTGCAAAAAATTTAAAAATCCACCATATTGACTCTCATTGCAACAGAACCACCCATATTTAATATTTGAAAAGAAAAAATAAAAACTAACATTAAAACAAATCCGATGCATAACTGGCAAAAACACCTCAGAATATTTTTAATTTCACAAAATGGGTACAAAGCGTAAAAAGGGTATATCTTTGGAACGGTAAGAGCAAATTCAATAGTTTTTTTTTAAATGACTCAGCCTTTATCCACATTTTAAACTGCGTCATTAGTTTTTTTTAACTTTAATAGAAATTTTAAAAGTTACAAAGCATTACTTTCAAAATTTATGCAAAATTTACGAAAATATGTCATTAAGGGGACCCAAATGAGCAAAATAATTACCGAAACTTACGATTTCTACACAGAAAAGTAAAGCTTGAACATTCTTCTTTTAAAATATTGACTTTGTAAGAAAGAAAATCGTGGTTATGGGCCAAGTAATAAGTAAAACTCAAAAAAAGCTCTCTCAATTTTTATACCCTCCACTCCAGTGTGCAGAGGGTATATATAAGTTTGTCATTCCGTTTGTAATAATTAGAAAAAAAATTTTGGACCCCATAAAATATATATATTTGTGATCCTTATAACAACCGGAGTTGATATAGCGATGTCCGTCTGTCCGTCTGTCCGTCTGTGGAAATCACGATGACGGCATCAATCGGGCAGCTAGAGTACTCGTTGACATAAAAAATGATTCACTAACATCCTGAGAAGTTTGCTATTTAAAATCGTCCAAATCGGTCGATTAGGGCCAGAGATTTGAATGAAGAACTAAAAAAAAGTCTTGAAAAAATATAATTTTCTATGTTGTTCTTGTCACGATTACGCCCTCAATAGGACAGCTAGGGTGATCATTTTTAGTGAGAATGATTCACCAAATTCATGGGAAGATTTCTATTTCAAAAATCATTAAAATCGGTGGAGCAGGTCCAGGGAAATCTCTGAAAAATTAAAAAAAAAATGAAAAACATGATATTTCTATGTTGTTCTTGTTGTTATTCTAAATTTTGCATCGTTGTCATAGCTGGACTTTTTGTTTTTGTGGTCGTTGTGGTAATAATATAATAAAAACAATCCCTTTGTACATTTTTTTTTATCAACTCTGGTAGAAAAATTTAAAAGTTTCCATTATTTTGGCATCACTAAAAAAATTTGTTAGATCATTTCTGTCATTGCCACGAGCCTGCCTGCAAAATTTCAGGTCGATTGGGTCACGGGAAAGTGGTTAAAAGCGATCCAAAATTTTTTCGACAAGCAGGCACTACGAGTTAATATAAAGGGAGTAAAAATTCACCAACATCTAAAGCAAATAATGCTAAAATACCTAGTTGTTAATAAAAAAAAACAATTGGGCAATTCACAATGGGTAATGTATCGTTGTATCTGTTGTATCGTGTATCACTTTACAATAGTGTAAAATTGTTGTTGGTAATTTTCACTGAAAATCTGATGCACGATCCAACTTCATTTGCTATGTTTAGTAAATGTTGTATATTGTATCATAACATATCAGTTCCAAGTGAATGCCAGTTTTTATGAAAAAGAAAAAACAAATACATAGAATTTTATCAGCATAAATAATTATAAAATAAAATATGGCAAATAATGCAAATAACGCAAATACATCGATAAGTTTATTTATATAAAAATTAATGTTTATATTTTTAATATGTATTTTCTCTTTCAGTACCAACCAAAACATTTAACATTTTTTTTTCATTATATATTAAAAAGCAAGGGGTACGTAACTAAAACTCCAGGGTATATCTCACGATCAAAAAGCAAACACTGATAAGTGTTTTCTCTTATACAAAATAGCAGAAGCGACGAAGCGATCTTTCCTCGTTGGATCGAAAATTACTGAGTGTTCACAACAAATGATTGTATTGTGTATTTCAATACTTCGTAACTAAAACTCCAGGGTACATCTCACGATCAAAAAGCAAACACTGATAAGTGTTTTCTCTTATACAAAATAGCAGAAGCGACGAAGCGATCTTTCCTCGTTGGATCGAAAATTACTGAGTGTTCACAACAAATGATTGTATTGTGTATTTCAATACAACATACAATAAACAACACCTGTTGTGAATTGCCCAAATGTAAATTTAGCAAAAAAAAAATTATGTATTAATTTATTTAAAGAGAAAAACACAAAAATAACGTTTGATGTTGTATTTTTTGTGTGTAATATTTACATATACATACATAAACATATTAAATAATACAAATAATATACATATATTATATATATGTATGTATGTATATACATCGTAACTGCATGTTAGAAATAAATCGGTATATTATTTTATTTACATAAAATTCTGCAATATTTTGTTGTGGGGAAAATACATTTCTTTTGCATTAACAGAGTGTCACTTCATTTTGCTCAGCGTGACTATGCCACAGTAGATGGCGCCACAATTTTTGTTTGTTCTAATTAGCTTTGCAATAGTTATTTCTATTTTAACATGAATGTTAATATTTTCAACTGGATATCATACAGAACAATGTTAAGAGTATACACGGGCTGGTCTTTTATTTCATACGTTTTTTCATTATTCTTTTACAAATATGAACATAAGTTTGGCATGTTAACTTTTTGTTGTCTTAACAAAATAGAGTTACCGAGTTCATCAATGAGTTTTTTTGCTTTCAAAACAGTTCTACATAGTTATATAGAAATATTATTCTGCTTTACCTACAAAATATCTGATTGCGATTACATCTAATTTTTATGAATTGTTTATAATTAATAAAGCATTATTATTCACATAAATACAGAATTGCACTTTTTAAATTTTCCATTCAAATTTAAGAAAATATCAATTCTTACAAAAACTGAAATTAAAATTTCCAATTATAAATTATAAAATATTAATTGAATTTCAGAAAATCATATCAAAACGTCGGAAATAATGATTTTAAATTTAGAAGACATCAATTGCATCAAATTCCAAAAAAAACACCAAATATGTTTACATTTAAAAAATGTTTACATTAAAAATAAAAAGAAATATTGGCATTCGGGAGAAAATAATAGCTTTTCGTAAAAAAAAAGAAAATTGCAAAATTATCAGTAAAATTTTTAAACGATATTCGCTATTGTTAAAGGCAGCTGTTTTTGTTATCTAAACGCCAACCATTTTTGTGTTGTTTATTCAATCGATAAAAACTTAAATTTTTAGGTTGAAATGTCGTCATACATAAATAAAAATCATAAAATAGTGAAAATATTTTGCTTTTATTAAAAAACTTTTTTATATAAATAAAAAAATTATATAGCATATTCAATTCATTATTTCATTTTCCAATAAATAAACAGAAATATTAGTAAAAAAAATAAAGATATTAAACATAAACATAAAATCATCCTGTCAAACACGAAGTAATTTGTTTTTTTCTATTCTTTGTGTTTTTCGCTTATTTTGACAGAGGTGGCACTAGTTTACAATTTAAATAAATAGAAAAACAGATTTTTCGACTGTCGTTAAGATGTATGTACTTAGTGAATCACTTAATCCTTAGTGCAAACAACAATAGCTGTCGATATATTTTGCGATTGTCAGATCGTTGAATTTGAAATTTACAGAATCTTACTACAGAAAATATTAATTTAAAGTTGAATTTGAAATTTACAGAATCTTACTACAGAAAATATTAATTTAAATTCAATGAATTTAAGAAAACCTCAAATGATATTTAAGAATTGCTAACATAAAAATTGTTACATAAGTAAACGTAATTTGATGAGAATGTTATTTTTTATATATGAATTTTCACAAGTTTTTTTGGATGAAAATTTGAAGTTTTTCAGAAAATAAAGATAACATTAGCCAACCTTTGCTTTATTTTTTCTGCTTCTATACATGAGTTTTTAATATTATATGATTTTAAAAAAATATTTTATTTTGATAGAAACTCGGAAATTTTAGCCTTATTTAGACAACCGATTAATATGTATATTTTTAATAATCTAATTTTTGATTTATAACTTTTTAAAATGCATCAAAATAAATAAACTTATTCAACTAAAAGAAGTTTTTAAACCTTTCGGACAAAACAAAAAAATATTACGGTTATAACGAACTTAGTCTAACGAACTAATTTGGCCGGTCCCGCCGAGTTCGTTATATTGTAGAAAAAAAAGAAGAAAAAAAACGTTTTAGAGCAAGGTTCCTAAAAGTTTCTTGAGGGGGGTAAGGTTTTAAATGTTAAAAAAGTCGTATATTCATAATTCTTTTTTGAATATATGAATAATGTTGGATTATTTATTTCATATACATGTTATAGCATAACATTTGAAGAATCTTTGAAAAAATTTTCAATTAAAAACTTTAATAAAGAAGTCCGTGACAGCGAATCTCCGGAGGCATTGTTGTTTTGGGGTGAACATCATAACTCGTTACCGGATCATGTGAAATAAAAAAATCGAAATGCGTTTAAAAGGTGACATGTTTCCTAAGGTACTAACCAAGAGTTTTTCACTATTTTTTTTTTTTTTTGGCAGCATTTTGAAGTGAAAAACGATTTTTGCTATACAATTTCGGGAATTTGTTGTTAAGAAATGGGGAAGAAAATGGAATTAAAAAAAAACCATTCGTGGTTACCTGATGATTTATGTGTGTAGTGTCTAAAATTTCAAAAGAATCGGTCAAGTAGATTTTGAGTTATGATGTTCACGGACTTCGAACATTTATATGCGAGAAAATCGGTTTAAAGTTTTTTAAAAACTCATTTATATACTACATATACACCGTATGAGGCCTGTCGCTGGAAACGCTGTATCTTCTTAAGTTTTGCGCTGGGTTACTTAAAATTTTAATACAACATTCTCGACATGTTGTGCATTCAGAAAGTGAGATGCAAAAATAGGTTTTAAAACCTACCACCCCTTCAGGAAGCGCAAACACCAATACACCTACACAAAAGAGAAAAAAAATATTTCATATTTCATCATAAATGTGAACTGTAAAAAGCGAAGTACATTTTTTGCAAAGTTATCTATAAATCCAAAAAAAAAAAGAAAAAAAAAAATAAGGGCGTATTAGTTTTACTTAAAAAAAAAACTTATTATTCCAAATCGCCTTTTATTCTTCAATAAATTATTGAAATTAAAATCTTAAATATACCTATTTACATAATTTATGTTTGTCTAAATTTTTTGAAAGCAAATTATGCAAAAATTAATACTATGAGTGAAAAAAAATTATTTTCCCACCTCTCTTCTGAAATTTCAATGTAATTTAATTATGCAAAGTTATTATTGCACTATTTTTTCAAGTCCATTTCAATACAGAGCTTTGAACGAAATCATACGTTGGACAACAACAAAATCCACATTGAAGATCTCTTTTTTTTTCAAATATTTATCAAAAAAAGCACACTCTTTGCTGGCCATCAGAGAAACTGAGCGAAAGCACTCCTAACAATACAAAACAATTTTGATAAAAATGTTTAAAATTTCCTTCATTACTTTTTTTGCAGAATTTTTTCATTGACCAACAAAGGGAATTTAAAGAAGAATTTGAATAGATATTAGTTTTTTGATGCATTTTTTGCGTTCATCTTATTCCATATGTAACACGAAATATGCATATGTAGTGCTATTGTCGTTAGCAGTGCTGCTAATTTTGACAACTTATTTTAATTTCGACGATTTTTCAATTAGTTAAAATGATTTGTTAAATTTGTTAAAATGATGATTGAAGATTTTAAATTTTCAGTAGCATAAAAATTAGGATTTTAAGGGTTAATAATTAATGGTTTGTTAATGGAAAATTGATAGTTTTAGTTCAGTGTGAATGTAAATTACAAAATATATATAGATTTAATTCTGGGTCAAGTCGTTTCAAAACGGAAATACCTTGAATAGCATCTCCATTTAAGATTTAAGTTTTAATTACGGCTATACTTTAAACCTATCTTATATGTTTCAGCTAGAGATACATGTCAATAAAATTATTTAGTTGATTGCTGTGATCAATTTTTTTCGTTAAAATTTCATTATTAATACATTTTTATATATAGAAATAACCAATGATGTAATAATGTTCGTAATATGAATGATATAAATAAATTTTATTGCTTCCTTTTGTAATATTTTTTCGAGTTTTATAAGCGGTAAAATTTTCTTGACAATTTCTTGTTTTAAAAATAACAATTTTGGATTTAGTTTCCAAAATTGTAGATTTTCAGAAGATTTTATTAGCAGCACTGGTCGGTAACAAAGAAGAGAGAAAATTGTGTGTGGGTTTGTATAAAATGAGAAAGATTAAATTTTGTTTGTGTATTTCCCAAAGCTTTGTAGGGAGTGCTATGTGTGTGTATTATTTCAGCGTTACAGAATCAGTCAGTCAGTCAGTCAGTGAGTCAGGGATCAGCGTAAATATATTTAAGAAGATTTATTCTCTATGTTTTCCAAATATGGCAATATTTAAAAAAAAAGTTGAGAGAGCTTTTTTCTTTTTGGTTATTATTTTGTTACTCCATCCGACCTATGTATATGGCCACAATGAAGAAATATTTGGCCAGTTAAAAGAAACTATACAGCCATCTCCAATTAGCACGATTTAATGCATATAGCCACCCTACACAACCATTACCTTTGCAATGGAGGTTAGGGCGAGCTATTTAATTAGCAAAAACTAAATTAAACGAGAAGTTATGTCATATAACCGGAAACGCATGCATATAGGTATATAACCTAAATGCATGGCGATCATCAACCACGATGACCCAAAAGCAAACACCGAAATAAATCCGAAATAATAGAAAAGACGAAAACCAACCCAAAGAATTTTCTTAAATAATTTGGTATTAAGTTTAACAAATTGTTTACTTTTTCCAATATTTTGTTTACATTTATTATCAATACTCATACCGAGGTGGAGGGTATTAAAGATTCGGCACAACACTCATACTTGTTTTTGTTAAAATATTGCCATATTTGGAAAATATTTTTTTTTTTACTTACTAAAAGGAAGATTTCACTATTTACACAATACGATACAAAATCTAACCCAGTGATGCCAACTTTTGATTTTGAATTAAATTATGTTAATAAAATATATTTTCATTTATTAGCTCCAAATACTACTATCTGGGAATTATTATCGAACTTCAATGTTTTGGGTTTTACCTTGCTTACCATGAAGTCAAATTTTGAAGTCATCATGAACACTGGTTCAAATTAGGGATGTCAAACGCAAAGAACCAAATGTCCCAAAAATTTTAAATAAAATAATTTGTTATCTTTATTTTTTGAAAAACTTCAAATTTTCATCCGAAATAATTATGAAAAATAATATATAAATAACATTCTCATCAAATTGCGCTTTATTTATATAACAATTTTAATGTTCGCAATTCTTAAATATCATTTTAGGTTTTCTAAACTTCATTGCATTTAAATTAATGTTTTCTTATCCTGAAATGCTATTAATGTCTCCTGAATCGCAATATTTATACCCTATATCACTATGTGGTTTGGGTATAATGACTTTGTGCTGCTGTTTGTAACTACCAAAAATATTTGACCTAGACCCATCTTTTATTATACCGATCGAATCAGAATCACTATCTGATTCGATTTAACGATGTCCGTCCGTGTGTCCGTCCGTCCGTCTGTGTGTCCATGTAAACTTTGTAATCAAACTGCAGGTCGCAAATATGAGTATATTTTGATTAAATTCGGTATATAAGCTTTACTCAATCATAGGATGAACGCTATTGAAATTGGTGAAATTCAGTCCATGTTGAGACCTAGCCCCCATACAAATGACCCGTATGAAATCGACATAAATTGCCATAAGATCCAAATTATCATATAGATCTTACTCAAACTGGGTTTGTATGCGTTTATTACATCCATTAATGAGTAGTCCAAAAATTATACCTTTGGGACAACCCTTACTCATAGGCCCCATGTAGAGCTGCTTCCCGATCTGCACTTAAAAAACAAAAATATTGCACTGATTCTTTTCAAATTTTGTTCGTATATATTTTTACAAAATACAAGAGACTTTACTAAACATGGTCAGGAGCGGTCCAATTTTAGGCCTTATGCCCATATAGATATAGCATCCGATATGAACTTTTTCATATCTGCAGCTAAAAAAATTAATGAAAATCCTACTCAAAATTGGTTTATCTTATTTTCTATGTCCAGTTAGTTTGGCCTAAGAGATAGGGTCTCTAAACGCATGGTATAGGGTATCGTATAGTCGGTCTAGACCGACTATAATTTTCTTTTTTGTTTTTTTTTTTTTAATTTCAGTTGATTTTTAAATGTAAACATATTTGATGTTTTTGAATTTCAATTTGTGTTTAAAGAATAAAATTTATATTTTAAAAATTCAATTGATGTCTTTTAAATTTCAAGTTATTATTTCCGACGTTTTAATATGATTTTTTGAAATTCAATTGATATTTTCTAATTTATAATTGGAAATCTGAATTACAGTTTTTAGAATTGATATTTTCTTAAATTTGAATGGAAAATTTAAAAGGTGCAATTTTGTATTTATGTGAATAATAATGCTTTAGTAATTATAAACAATTTCAAAAATTATATGTGATCGCAATCAGATATTTTGTAGGTTAAGCAGAATAATAATTTTACTAGCAGATTTCAGCCCTCGAAATTCGAGTGCAAATTCTGGGAAATTTTTCATTAAATAAAGACCCTAAATGTATGCTAATCAATTATAGCCAATTCACAAATCAATACAAAAAAACAAACTCATTTTTATTACAGACACATTAACAAATTTAATATACACACACATAGCTTTGTATAATTTTATGTATTTGTTAGTAGCAACTTTAAATGCAATTTACTCAAATTAAAGGTAAAAATTTAAAAATCTGTAAATCTGCAAATCGGCTAAAAATAAATACATTTCAAATAATATACGCTTGGTCAAAATCGCAATAAAGCGGTAGAACAAAACATCGGTCACAAGAAATCGCCTAGCCTATTAATATTATAGATATAACTATGTAGAACTGTTTTGAAAGCAAAAAACTCATTGCGTCTTCTTTACTCAGCTCTGTATATACTTTTAACATTGTTGTGTTTGATATCTAATTGAAAATTTTGACATTCATGTTAAAATATAAATAACTATTTCAAAGCTTATTAGAACAAATACTGTGGCGCCATCTACTGTGGCATAGTCACACTGCGCAAAATGAAGTGACACTCTGTTTTGTAATGCAAAAAAAATGTATTTTCCCTAAAACAAAATATTGCAGAATTTTATATAATCAAAATAATATACCTATTTATTTCTAACATGCGGTTATTATGGATATACATTTAGTAAAAAAGAGTAAAAAAGTATGAGTGCATTACAACCTGAAAGGCAAACATTTAACGTGTGAAGGCCGGGTAATATCTTAAATATATTTACGCTGATCCCTGACTCACTGACTGACTGAGAGTCTGACTGATTCTGTAACGCTGACCAAAATGATACGGTTCTAATTCCTAGGATTGATCTCATCCTAACCGACACCACATTACCTTTCATATTAAAACGCCACCAGTTTCCAGTAATTCCTGCATACGCAATTACCATAAACAAGGCTCAAGGCCAGTCATTTCATTACGTTGGCATTAATTTGGAGACCGCGGTATTTTCACACGGCTAACTGTATGTGGCTTTGTCACGATCAAAAGTTGCAAGCCAAATTAAGATACGTATTCAATCAAACCCACAGCAAGGAAAATTATTAAATGACCAACGATATTTCACACGAAATATAGTTTTTCAAGAGATTCTAATTTGAAAAACTTTTTTGGCAAATATTTTTTATCTGTTTTGATAATTATGTATACAATTTCTAAAAACAAAATCTTTTTTCATATGTAAGTTAATTTATTTATTAAACGATAGCCTGTACACTTTTACAATATTAATAAATTGTTTGTATTTACTCTCAGACTTTACATTTAGAAAGTTCAACTAAGACTGACTGGAGTAGGAGAAAAGCATAATAATATATAACTCGCCTTTCCCTACAGGATTCGAGCCTCATCGAATCCTTTACAAATTTTAGTTAATTAGTTAATGTTATGTAGAATGAAATAATAAAAGAATATGATTTTAAATTAAAAGATTATCAAATTAAATGATTATCAAATTAAATGCTACTTATAAGTATTCAGCTCTAAATAACAGGAATTCAAAAAATGAAATGGCAATATTAAAGTATTCTAATTTGCAATGACATAAAATGAAAAAATCAGAAAATGAAAAAATATTTACAAGTAAAAAGTGTATGTTTTTTTCAGTGTTACTTAAGAATTATTTTAAATTTAAAAATGGTTAAATATTTGTAGTTTAAAAATAATAACAATAATAGTAAGAAGATGTTAAAAAACTGTTTACATAATTTCAAATTCCAAAACTCTTTTATTCCAGATTTTTTTTTTTCAAAACTTATTTCGCAAATACAAAACACAAAATTGATTTTAAATTAAATTATGCATATAGTTCTCCATTATATAAAAGGTAAATAGCTCTTATTTACTTAATTATTTATTTCCACTTTATTGATTTTAAGGCCTTCGAAATTGAGCAACATCTATCTTATTTGGATTACTATAATGGTATTTATTGAATCGTTTTGCAGTTTTTTGCCTTATTGCAATAGGATTTTTAGTATATAAATTGGGTTTATTTAGTTCTAACGTAATATTTTCTCTTTTAATATTTTCTCTGTTAATAACTTTCTTTTTATTATTTTCAGTTATTTCCTTTATTTCTTTAAAATCTATATCTAATCTGTTTATGAAATCAATTGGTTTTAATTTAATGGTACTATGAATGGAATTGTTATAGAAATTTACAGATTTAATTACCAGTTCTTCTGGGTCTTTAATATTTTCAGCGTTTTCCAATATTCGTATATGTTCGAGAAGTGTTGAATGCATCCTTTCTATGTCTGAATTTCCTGTATGAGAATTAGGTGTCGTATAATGACTTTCGATGTTATTTTCTTGACAGAATAATTTTATTAATGCATTATTGAATTCATTATCCATTACTAGTTTATCTGGCTTTCCTAGAAACGCGATTCGTTCTTCTAGTCTTGTTTTAATGGTTACCATGTTTTTATCATTAAGTTTATGAGCGGTGCCTATTTTTGTAAATTTATCAATTGTTGTTAAAAAATACGTTTTATGAATTTGAAAAATATCTAAATGTACAATTGAATTTGGTTTATCAGGTGTATTAGTATGCAGAAATTTTTTATTTATTGGCTTTCGGTCGTATTTGTTTTCTATACATACTCTACAGCTATTGCAATATCTGTTTATATATTTTACCAGCTTTGGGTTAAAATAATAGTCCTTTAACTCCTCATAATTCTCTTGAATGCCTCTGTGATTGCCTTTGGAGTGAATATCATCAATGATAGTCAGTAAAAGCTCTTCGGACTCGATATCATTAGCTAATTTACTACATTTTATAAATTTTAAGTTATTATCATTAGAAAAAAGTTCAATTAATTTTAGTTGTATCTTATATATATTTACGCTGATCCCTGACTCACTGACTGACTGACTGATTCTGTAACGCTGAAATAATACACACACATTGCATTACCTACAAAGCTATGGGAAATACACAAACAAAATTTAATCTTTCTCATTTTATACAAACCTATACACAATTTTCTCTCTTCTTTGTTACCGACCAGTGCTGCTAATAAAATTTTCTGAAAATCTACAATTTTGGAAACTAAATCGCCAAAATTGTCATTTTTAAAACAAGAAATTGACAAGAAAATTTTACCACTTCTAAAACTCGAAAAAATATTACAAAAGGAAGCAATAAAATTTATTTATATCATTCGTATTACGAATATTATTACAGCATTGGTTATTTCTATATATAACAAGTAAGAAAATTATAGTCGGTCTAGACCGACTATACGATACCCTATACCATGCGTTTAGAGACCCTATCAACTAACTGGACATACAAAATAAGCAAAAACCAAATTTGAGTGGGATTTTTATTAATTTTTTTGGCTGCAGATATGAAAAAGTTCATATCGGATGCTATATCTATATAGGGACTTGGTCCAAAAATGGACCGATCCTGATCATGTTTGGTATAGTCTCTTGTATTTTGCAAAAATATATACAAACAAAATTTGAGAAGAATCAGTGCAATATTTTTGTTTTTTAATAGATTTAAGTGAAGATCGGGAAGCAGCTCTATATGGGGTCAAATGGATCATTTTTGGACTACTCATTAATGGATGTAATGAACGCATACAAACCCAATTTGAGTAAGATCTATATGACAATTTGGATCTTATGGCAATTTATGTCGATTTCATATGGGTAATTTGTATGGGGGCTAGGTCTGAACATGGACCGATTCTCACCAATTTCAATAGCGTTCATCCCATGGCCGATAAAAGCTTATGTACCAAATTTCATCAAAATACATTCATATTTGCGACCTGCAGTTTGATTACAAGCTTTACATGGACACACAGACGGACGGACGGACGGACGGACGGACGGACGGATGGACGGACGGACATTGTTAAATCAACTCAGAAAGTGATTCTGATTCGATCGGTATAATTAAAGATGGGTCTAGGTCAAATATTTTTGGTTGTTACAAACAGCAGCACAAAGTCATTATACCCAAACCACATAGTGGTATAGGGTATAAAAATGTATTAGTGGTGAAATTTCAACGAAAAAAATTTAACACAGCAATCAACTAAATAATTTTATTGACATGTATCTATAGCTGAAACATATAATATAGGTTTAAAGTACCACCGTAATTAAAACTTAAATCTTAAATGGAGATGCTATTCAAGGTGTTTCCGTTTTGAAATGACTTGACCCAGAATTAAATCTATACATATTTTGTAACTTACATTTACACTGAACTAAAACCTTCCCAATTTTTATACTACTGAAAATTTAAAATCTTCAATCATCATTTTAACAAATTTAACAAATCATTTTAACAAATTGAAAAATCGTCGAAATTAAAATAAGTTGTCAAAATTAGCAGCACTGCTAACGACAATAGCACTACATATGCAGATTTCGTGTTACATATGGAATAAGATGAACGCAAAAAATGCACTAATATCTATTCAAATTCTTCTTTAAATTCCCTTTGTTGGTCAATGAAAAAATTCTGCAAAAAAAAGTAATGAAGGAAATTTTAAACATTTTTATTTTTCTCATTTAACGTCGTCCGATATGCATACATACTTTTTTTTATCAAACTAAACTTTACCGTTTGTCTGTTTTGTTTTTCATCTCAAAATTGTTTTGAATTGTTATGAGTGCTTTCGCTCAGGTTCTCTGATGGCCAGCACTTACCAAAGAGTATGCTTTTTTGATAAATATTTGAGAAAAAAGAGATCTTCAATGTGGATTTTGTTGTTGTCCAACGTATGATTTCGTTTAAAGCTCTGTATTGAGAAGCACTTGAAAAAATAGTGCAATATTATGTTTAAAATTTAAATTATTCTGACTTTGCTTAATTAAATTACATTGTAATTTCAGAAGAGAGGTGGCAAAATAATTTTTTTTCACTCATAATATTAACTTTTTGCATAATTTGCTTTCAAACATAAATTACGTAAATAGGTATATATAAGATTTTAAATTGAATAATATATTGAAATTATCATAGAAGAATTAAAGGCGATTTGGAATAATAATTTTCTTTTTTAAGTAAAACTAATACGCCCTTATTTTTTTTTTTTTTTTTGATTCATAGATAACTGGAAAAAATGTTCGCTTTTTACAGTTCACATTTATGATGACATATGAAATATTTTTTTCTCTTTTTTGTAGGTGGATTGGTGTTTGCACTTCCTTAAGGGGTGGTAGGTTCTAAAACCTTTTTTTGCAATCCTCTTTTTGAATGCATAACATATCAAAGGTGTTGTGTCAAAATTTTAAATAAATCAGAGCAAAACTTAAGAAGATACAGCGTTTCCAGCGATCGGCCTCATACGGTATATAGTATATAAATCATAGTATATAAATTCGAAGTCCGTCAACATCATAACTCAAAATCTACTTGACCGATTCTTTTGCAATTTTAGACACTATGTGTAGATAATATGTGTAGATAATAAATCATCACGTAACCACGAAGGGTTTTTTAATTCCATTTTCTTTCCCATTTTTTAACAACAAATTCCCGAAATTGTATAGCAAAAATCGGTTTTCACTTCAAAATGCTGCCAAAAAAAAAAAAAAAAAAAAATTTAAAAAACTCTTCGTCACCTTTGAAACGTGTTTCGATTTTTTATTTCACATGATCCGGTAACGAGTTATGATGTTCACCGCAAAACAACAATGCCTCCGGAGATTCGCTGTCACGGACTTATTTATTCAAATTTTTAATTGAAATTTTTTTTCAAAGATTCTTCAAGTATAATGCTATAACGTATATATGAAATAAATAATCCAACATTATTCATATCTTCAAAAAAGAATTATGAAAATACGACTTTCTTTAACTTTTAAAACCTTACCCCCCTTAAGAAACTTTTAGGAACCTTGCTCGAAAACGATTTTTTTTTTCTATGCTATTCTATTTTTTTTACAATGGAGTTAGGTTATAACGAACTCGGAGGGACCGCCCAAATAAGTTCCTTATAGACCAAGTTCGTTATAACCGTAGTATTTTTTTGATTTGTCCGAAAGGTTTAAAAAGGTTTTTTAAGTGGGCATTTAAAAAGTTATAAAACATAAATTAAATTACTAAAAGGATACATATTAATTGTTTGTCTTCATAAGACTAAAATTACCGAGTTTCTATCAAAATAAAATATTTTTTTAAAATCATATAATATTAAAAACTCCTTATGTATAGAAGCAGAAAGTACAAAGCAAAGGTCGGCTACTGGCAAACTTTTACGAAAATATACATAAAAGGACCTTTTACAACACTTCATTTGAAAATCGAAGTTTTTGTTTTGTATTGAAATTAAATGAAAATAAAATTAAATTACATTGAAATTAATTTTTTTAAATATATAAAATATACGAAAATTCGGAAATGGAAAACAAAATTTGTTTGTTAAAGTCAATAGTTTGATATAACCACTGTTCGCTATAAGAGAAGCAATTTGTAAGAAAAATGTGATTAAAACTCTTGGGACCGAAGAAATTCTTCGCTATAAACAAAAATTTATTACAACCAGGGTTCGTTATAAGCGAACTCCATTGTATTAAATTTTAGTAATTTTGGAAATCTCCAATCTCCTCACTTTACCCGGCCTTCCCATGTTCAAGTCAAATTGATCACACATCCAATAGTCAAAAAATTGTTGAGCAACTGTCCCATTGAAAAATTGAAAGAGAGAATGGAAACGTATGATTGTTTAGTAAAAAAGAGTAAAAAAGAGTAAAAAAGTATGAGTGCATTACAACCTGAAAGCAAAAATATAACGTGTGAAGGCCGGGTAATATCTTAAATATATTTACGCTGATCCATGACTCACTGACTGACTGACTGAAAGACTGACTGATTCTGTAACGCTGACCAAAATGATACGGTTCTAATTCCTAGGATTGATCTCGCCCCAACCGACACCACATTACCTTTCATATTAAAACGCCGCCAATTTCCAGTAATTCCTGCATACGCAATTACCATAAACAAGACTCAAGGCCAGTCATTTGATTTGGCATTAATTTGGAGACCGCGGTATTTTCACACAGCCAACTATGTGGCTTTGTCACGATCAAAAGTTGCAAGCCAAGTTAAGATACGTATTCAATCGAACCCACAGCAAGGAAAACTATTAAATGACCAACGATATTTCACACGAAATATAGTTTTTCAAGAGATTCTAAATTGAAAAACTTTTTTGTCAAATATTTCATATCTGTTTTAATACTTATGTATATAATTTCTACAGACACAATCTTTTTCCACATGTACATATATAACAATATAATTTTCAATTTACTACTACATTAAAAGAAATATAATTTATTATAAATTTTTAGTGTATTTAAATTTAAACTGTTTTATTCATAATTTTTAAACGGGCGCCTAGGCGCCACACAATCAACTAGTTATATTATATTTGTTATATGCAAGCTCCGAATATATTCCTACCTTACCCTTTCGTAATTCCCTTCTAAACAAATCATTCAAGTAATGTGAATTAGTTAAATCATTTTCTGAAACGTAAATTATTTTATATTCGTTAAAAAAAGTAACTCAGTTTCCTTATCCTTATTTTTTACAATTCTGATTTGAGTTCGATATATATTAACAATTTTATTTATTATGAAAAAATGCTCATTTAAATTTTCTTCGGCACTGTGAATAGAATCTAATGAATTTTGGTTTATTTGAACTCTGCTTAAAAAATCAGCCACCCTATTGTCTCTCCCCTTAAGGTACTCAATGTCAAACTGAAATTCATCCAATAAAATTTTCCATCTTATTATACGCGAATTTGGTTCTTTTAATGTATATAACCACTTTAAAGGTTGATGGTCCGTTTGAACAAGAAATTTTCTACCGTAAAGATATGGGCGGAAGTATTTGATGGACCACACTATTGCTAACAATTCCTTCTCCAATGTCGAATAATTTTTTTCATGTCCGTTTAGTGTTCTGCTAGCGTAACTTACTGGTTTACCTTCCTGGCTTAACAAAGCTCCTATGGCTAAATTTCTCGCATCGGTTGTCAAAACAAACTTCTTATTGAAATCAGGATAGCAAAGTAAGGGCGGATTTGTCAGAATTTTCTTCAATTTCTCGAAAGCTTCAATATATGCTTGATCATTGGTATTTATCTTAGTATTCTTCTTTAAATATTTTATTATCGGGCTTGCTACCAAAGAATAATTCCTTATGAATTTCCGGTAATATCCGGTTAAACCAAGGAAGGATTTAATATCCTTTACCGTTTTTGGTAAATGCAGATTTTGTATTATATTAATTTTTTCCGGGTTAGGTTTTATTCCTTTATTTGTTATTATGTGTCCGAGAAAGTTGGTCTGCTTTGATAAGAATGTACACTTATCAATTTGGACTTTAAGATTAAATTCGTTGAGTCTGTTAAATATTTTTTGTAAACTTTCAATGTGTTCCGTTAAGGAGGTTGAGAAAACTAATATATCGTCCATATATATTATGCAAATGGTATTCATAAAATCCGATAAAACGTGATTCATCATTCTCTGAAACGTGGAAGGCGCGTTTTTGAGGCCAAAAGGCATTCTAATAAACTCAAAATGACCCTTTGAGGTCGAAAACGCAGTCTTTTCGATATCACTTTCGTACATCAATATCTGATGAAATCCTTTTGCAAGGTCAAGCGAGGAAAAATATTGCGCCTTACCCAACTTGTCAAATAACGATTCAATATTTGGAAGTGGGAATTTGTCATCGACTGTAATTTCGTTCAACTTCCTAAAATCTATAACTAAACGCCATTTTTGTATGTTTGAACCATCAGATTTCTTTTTAACTATCCATAAAGGAGAATTGTATGACGATTTGCTATGCCGTATTATATTTTGCTTTAATATGTCATTAATTTGTGATTCAATTTCATTTTCCAAAATTTGTGGGTGTCTATAATTTTTACAATATATTGATTTAGCAGAAGTTGTTATTATTTTATGTTTAACACAATTAGTAGCCGTCAAATTCTGGCCTTCAATATAAAAAGTCTTTTTATTTTTGTGCAAAAATTGTTCTATTAACTTGTTTTCTTCATTATTTAAATCCGTTGGTATCAAATCTCTAAATTTATTTATTTCAAATTTTTCTAAATAATTTATTTGTTCGTATGAAATATTAAAGCCATTATCAAAGAGTTTTATTTCATTATTATTTACAGTCAAAATATTATTTTTAAAATCTACTATTGCGCCTATTGGCCCTAAAACATTAATTCCTATTATACAATCAAATGTTTTATTATTGAAATTTGCTAATTTTATAGACATAGTATCATTGTTAGCATTAAACTCTTTTGGAACTTTAACTATAACTTCTTCTGTTATGATGTTATTACCAACCAAGGCGTTTAATTGAATCGGTTTTACTAAATGTTTTTTTATACCTATATCAGCGAAAAATGCGTGATTGCCAAGCGTAGTGGCAGCTCCGCTGTCAATTAAACATTTTGTCTTAATATGATTTATAGTAAGAGTTATTATTGGTAATGTTGATCCCGAGGCTGCAAATGAAAATTTCCAGTTGCATAAGCAGCATCGACTTCCATTGGTTCTTCAACTATATTATTGAAATTTCCATTTCGATTTTGTTGTGTATGTCTGAAGTTTCCTGAGATATAATTCTGTCTTTGCTGATATCTATTATTTAAATTTGAATTTTGAAAGTTTTGATTTCGAAAATTTTGGCTACTATATTCAAAATTTCCCTTATTATTTCCCATATTATTGTCATTAATTCGAGTGTTAAAATTACGCAAATTATTGCTACTTAAATTTCTCTTATAGCTAGAATGATAAAAATTGTTATTTGAAAAATTGTTATTTGGAAAATTGTTATTATTTCGAAAATTTTTATTTGAAAACCATATGCATGTTTATTATTTACCAACTTAATGTCATTTATCAAATTGTTTTCCAAATAGAACGTGTGTGCAGCATCTACAGAACTAATATGATTTTGAAGTAAAAGAGATTTTATATGAATAGGCAAAAAATTTACATAAATATCAAATATCAACTTATCGTTATTATCAGGTGTATACAAACTGTCTGGCTCCAAATTATACTTTGTGTTCATTTGACTTAATATTTTTCTTAATTTATAATGCAATTCTTCAATGTTTTTAGCATCTACGTTTAACGCATCGCTTCGTAAATTAAAAAAAGATATTTTTATGCCAAATTCTTCTTTTAGCTTAACTATGATATCATTCCATGTAGGGTTAATTAAAGTTTCCACAGCTTTCAATGCCTTCCCTTGCAATCTATTACTTAATACATTTTGTAGAGTACCTTGATGCTCTGGCGGTGTTAACTGCAGGACAGTAGTAACGTCTCTCAAATAGTTGCCTAGCGTGTACTCGCTACTTCCATTAAATGCTGGCAAGTTTCTTGCTTCGCGTAAACTCTCAGCTAACGTCAAAGCCATTGTTGTTGTTGTTGTTGTTGTTGAAATGTTATTTTCCTATTGTCGTTGTTGCTTATAAAGCATTAAGTATTCCACTTAGTTATGTTATTGTTGTTTAGTTGCTATGCTCATTGTTTTGTTATTGGTTTTATCAATTCAATTTTTGTCTCGGTCCCTTCCAAGTTACTTATGCATTAGCTTTCACTAAACTGTACTCTAATGCTGTTGTTGCATTCTCTTCAAATGAGGAACTACGCTTCCTTTAAAATAGTTGTAAATTTGTTGGTTTTGGTTTCTTCTTTTTATACCCTATACCACTATGTGGTTTGGGTATAATGACTTTGTGCTGCTGTTTGTAACAACCAAAAATATTTGACCTAGACCCATCTTTAATTATACCGATCGAATCAGAATCATTTTTTGAGTTGATTTAACAATGTCCGTCCGTCCGTCCGTCTGTGTGTCCATGTAAAGCTTGTAATCAAACTGCAGGTCGCAAATATGAATATATTTTGATGAAATTTGGTATATAAGCTTTTATCGGCCATGGGATGAACGCTATTGAAATTGGTGAGAATCGGTCCATGTTCAGACCTAGCCCCCATACAAATTACCCCTATGAAATCGACATAAATTGCCATAAGATCCAAATTGTCATATAGATCTTACTCAAATTGGGTTTATATGCGTTCATTACATCCATTAATGAGTAGTCCAAAAATGATCCCTTTGGCCCCATATAGGGCTGCTTCCCGATCTTCACTTAAATCTATTAAAAAACAAAAATATTGCACTGATTCTTCTCAGATTTGGTTTGTATATATTTTTGCAAAATACAAGAGACTTTTCCAAACATGATCAGGATCGGTCCATTTTTGGACCTAGTCCCCATATAGATATAGCATCCGATATCAACTTTTTTCATATCTATCCCACTCAAATTTGGTTTTTGCTTATTTTCTATGTCCAGTTAGTTGGGCCTAAGAGATAGGGTTTCTAAACGCATGGTATAGGGTATCGTATAGTCGGTCTAGACTGACTATAATTTTCTTACTTGTTATGGTTTGTATTTGTAAAATGTCACTTGAAAGTCACTTGAAATTTATGGTTACGTTTTATATATTTTTCTTTTTAAGTTTTGTAAATTTTTTTTTTCACAAATATTTTTTTGTAATTTGTTTGTATTTAGTTTAGTTATTAGCTTATAATCCTTGAATGTTTTTATACCCTATACCACTATGTGGTTTGGGTATAATGACTTTGTGCTGCTGTTTGTAACAACCAAAAATATTTGACCTAGACCCATCTTTAATTATACCGATCGAATCAGAATCACTTTCTGAGTTGATTTAACAATGTCCGTCCGTCCGTCCGTCCGTCTGTGTGTCCATGTAAAGCTTGTAATCAAACTGCAGGTCGCAAATATGAATGTATTTTGGTGAAATTTGGTATATAAGCTTTTATCGGCCATGGGATGAACGCTATTGAAATTGGTGAGAATCGGTCCATGTTCAGACCTAGCCCCCATACAAATTACCCATATGAAATCGACATAAATTGCCATAAGATCCAAATTGTCATATAGATCTAACTCAAATTGGGTTTGTATGCGTTCATTACATCCAAAAATGATCCCTTTGACCCCATATAGAGCTGCTTCCCGATTTTCACTTTAATCTATTAAAAAACAAAAATATTGCACTGATTCTTCTCAAATTTTGTTTGTATATATTTTTGCAAAATACAAGAGACTTTACCAAACATGATCAGGATCGGTCCATTTTTGGACCAAGTCCCTATATAGATATAGCATCCGATATGAACTTTTTCATATCTGCAGCCAAAAAAAATTAATAAAAATCCCACTCAAATTTGGTTTTTGCTTTTTTTCTATGTCCAGTTAGTTGGGCCTAAGAGATAGGGTCTCTAAACGCATGGTATAGGGTATCGTATAGTCGGTCTAGACCGACTATAATTTTCTTACTTGTTTGTTTTTCTTTCTTTTCAATGTACTGTGATAAAAATGTCTTAATTTTTTTTTATAAATTTCTAAAAATTATCACATTTTTGTGTTTGAATTTTTCTATTGTTTTACGAATTTCACAACCGCGGATAATTTAAGTGATTATATCTCGTTTTATCAGCAATCATAACAAAATTTTCACGCTAAATTCGATCACTGGATGTGTTTTTTTTAACTTCACATCCCATCCTCGCCGCCAGTTAATTTATTTATTAAACAATAGCCTGCACACTTTTACAATATTAATAAATTGTTTTTATTTACTCTCAGACTTTACATTTAGAAAGTTCAACTAAGACTGACTGGAGTAGGAGAAAAGCATAATAATATATAACTTGTATGTACATATGTATGTAACAATATAATTTTCAATTTACTACTATATTAAAAGGAATTTAATTTATTTTAAATATTTCGTGTATTTAAATTTAAACTGTTTTATTCTTAATTTTTAAACGGGCGCCTAGGCGCCACAAAATCAACTAGTCTGAAATAATAACTATTTCGTCTGCATACCGATATCTTCTTAAATACCGTTTAAGGTAATAAAACCGCTCGTAGTATACTCTGATACTGGCCTTAGTCCTGATTTACTTGCAAACTCGAGCTCAGTTACATTTATATGAAGAAGTTTTCAATATAAAAAAATTTGTCTGTAATAAAAATCAGCGTTTTTTTATGAAAAAAAGATCGCGAGGTGATAAGCGCCTCTTTGATTTTTGTAAATATTAAAGCGGAACATAAATACTTATAGTCCAAGCAATTTTTTTTTAGGATTTTTTATGATTTTTATGGTCGCAACAGGGTTGCTAAAATGATTTTGTCCAAAAAATTTACCTCGCGCTTTATTTTCACAAAACCAGGTTGTCTAATTTTCGCAGTCGTAAGCCAACGTATTTTTATTTGAACGTGCGGATTTTTGTACTTTTGGGATAATATATAACGAAATTTCTGATTTTGAGATTCGATAACGAGTGATCATTCGAATGCAACCTTGTGAAATTTTAGTCGTTAGCAAAATAGCATGCGAAAAGACAATTTTCTCCAATAAAGAGAAAAAAGAATATGTTGTGTAAAATAATGTAATATATTTGAAAAATATTAATTTTAGTAATATTAGGTCGAAAATAAATGTACCGGGTGATCCAAGTAGAGATACTTTTTTCAATAGCCTTTTTTGACAGATCACGTGTGAGTCGTGTCATGCTGTCATGTTATTTTTGTTTAGTATTGTTTGGCATTTCATCATGGAAAGACTTACGCCTTAAAAACATTTACAAATCGTTCAACTTTATTACGAAAATTCACGTTCTGTGAAGAATGTGTTTCGTGCACTTCGCTCAACTTATGGTCAACATAATCGGCCTACTGAGCGTACTATTCGCAACACCATCACCCATATCGAGACCCAGCATTCATTATTGGATAATATTCGACCGAATAGACCACGCCCAGCACGCAGAGAAGAAAATATAGCGGGCGTAGCTGAGAGTGTACACTAAAACCGTGGAGAGTCGATTCTGCACCGTTCGCAGCAACTCGGACTGACGTATGGAACGACTTGGCGCATTTTACGTCGAGATCTTAAATTGAAAGCGTACAAAATACAGCTTGTGCAAGAACTGAAGCCGCCCGACCTTCTCAAGCGACATCGCTTCGCTCCATGGGCTCTTGAAAAGTTCCAAGGAACTTGAGCCAAATTTTGTTCAGCAATGAGGCCCATTTCTGGCTCAATGGGTATGTAAACAAGCAAAATTGCTGCATTTGGGACGAAGAGCAACCTGAAGATTCAGGCCTTGGAGCAAAACATCACGCGTATCATTCGCCAGTTACCAGTCGAAATGCTCGAACGAGTCAGCGAAAATTGGACTCAACGGATGGACCATCTGAGACGTAGCCGCGGCCAACATTGGATAGACATAATCTTCAAAAAATCAATGCCAAAGAATGTTCTTTCAACTGATAATAAACATTCCCCATTAAATTTGATTTTTCTGTGTTTTTTTTTTTTCTTTAAAAAGGTAGGGTACCTCGAAATGGATCACCCTTTATAATAAAATTTTTAAATTTATATAAATTTGCAATCAGAGTCAATTAAGTTTATAGGCGTAGAAAACCCAACATTTTGTCAATGTGTTATGGAAAAATTTCAAAATTTTATTGTAAGATTATCTATGTGTTCTAACGAAAAAATATTTTAAAAACTAAAGAGTTTCGAAGCTTTTTTCTGCTAATTGGCCACGTTTTTGCAACATTTTTTTCCAAGAAATTAATACCCCGAAAAACATTAATCATGCGACTTCAACAATTTGTCGGATATTAACCACTATCTTCGGCCGCCATATTTTGCTTATAGACACAAAAAACTACCTCAACAAATTTTGAGACCAAGCAGTAGATCTCTGGTAGGACCCAGCAAAGAGCCTAATAATAACATATGTATCCTTGTCATTTCGTTGTTTGGCTTCGAGATGTGGTTGAATGTATTTTGCGCTGTATACAACTTGCCATCACCATCCGAGAGAAGCATATCTCCTTTACGACCGAATCGGAAGATGATGAATTAAAACAAGTAGGAGTTTAAATTCGGCTGTGCCAAATCTTTGATACCCTGTTGCCAATACTGAAACATTAAATTCGAGTACCAATAAAATTTAAAGTAAATTGTTTTTCTTGTTGGCCAATTTCTATTATAATTTCTTTTTATAAAAAACAATGATCATGTCTTTTGAAATTTATTATTTAACGCAGCCGGCGACATAATACCCAAAGTTTGATCCCTATGAGACTGTTTTGATACCTTAGAAGTCATACGATAATAAAAAAAATTCAAATGATTCTTGGTTTAAAATTATTTATATTAAAAAAGAAAATTTTAAATATTTTTATTTAATCCTAAAAATCAGAAATAAAGAATAAATTTTAAAATTTTTCAATTATCATTTTTAATTTTTATTTTGTTTTAATTTTTACTTTTTTTTTTAATATATGGTAATATTTGCTTAGGCCAATATGACACGTACAGTATAAATATACACACAACTACAATGACTTCAACAATACAATGAAGTATGTACAACATATCTTAAGAAAAACAACAAACACATTGAAAACTTGTATTTTTTCAAGAGTTTTTTTAAAAGTTTCATTCATATCTGGTGACGCTTTTAACCGATTTTGATGATTTTAAATAGCAACTCCTCTGAAATGTTAATAAATGATTTTATACAAAAACGAAAGGTCTAGCTTAGATATTGAGGGTGTGATCGTGATTTCCACAGACAGACGGACAGACGGTCGCCGCTAACCCCCAATCTCACATCACACTGAAATTGTAAAATCGTTGTGTACGTATTATCAACGAAAAATTGTTCGAATTAGTCGAATCCATCGCCATTAAATTTTATGCTCACACATCTGACTGCAATCTCATTATACCCTATACCACTATGTGGTTTGGGTATAATGACTTTGTGCTGCTGTTTGTAACAACCAAAAATATTTGACGTAGACCCATCTCTAATTATACTGCTCGAATCAGAATCACTATCTGATTCGATTTAACGATGTCCGTCCGTCCGTCCGTCTGTGTGTCCATGTAAAGCTTGTAATCAAACTGCAGGTCGCAAATATGAATATATTTTGATGAAATTTGGTATTTAATCTTTTATCGGCCATGGGATGAACGCTATTGAAATTGGTGAGAATCGGTCCATGTTCAGACCTAGCCCACATACAAATGACCCCTACGAAATCGATATAAATTGCTAAAAGTTCCAAATTATCATATAGATCTCAGTCAAATTGGGTTTGTATGTGTTTATTACATCCATTAATCAGTAGTTCAAAATTACTCCCTATAGGAAAATTCTTAGTCATAGGCCCCATATAGAGCTGCTTCCCGATCTTCACTTAAATCTATCAAAAAACAAAAATATTGCACAGATTTTTCTCGAATTTGGTTTGTGTATGTTTTTTCAAAGTACAAGTGACTATACCAAATATGGTCAGGATCGGTCCATTTTTCGACCTAGTCCCCATATAAATATAGTATCCGATATGAACTTTTTCATATCTGCAGCCGAAAAAATTAATAAAAATCGCACTCAAATTTGGTTTATGCTTATTTTTTATATCCAGTTAGTTGGGCCTGAGAGATAGGGTCTCTAAACGCATGGTATAGGGTATCTTATAGTCGGTTTAGACCGACAATAATTATACCCTATACCACTATGTGGTTTGGGTATAATGACTTTGTGCTGCTGTTTGTAACAACCAAAAATATTTGACCTAGACCCATCTTTAATTATACCGATCGAATCAGAATCACTTTTTGAGTTGATTTAACAATGTCCGTCCGTCCGTCCGTCCGTCTGTGTGTCCATGTAAAACTTGTAATCAAACTGCAGGTCGCAAATATGAATATATTTTGAAGAAATTTGGTATATAAGCTTTTGTCGGCCATGGGATGAACGCTATTGAAATTGGTGAGAATCGGTCCATGTTCAGACCTAGCCCCCATACAAATTACCCCTATGAAATCGACATAAATTGCCATAAGATCCAAATTGTCATATAGATCTTACTCAAATTGGGTTTGTATGCGTTCATTACATCCATTAATGAGTAGTCCAAAAATGATCCCTTTGGCCCCATATAGACTGCTTCCCGATCTGCACTTAAATCTATTAAAAACAAAAATATTGCACTGATTCTTCTCAAATTATGTTCGTATATATTTTTGCAAAATACAAGAGACTTTACCAAACATGATCAGGATTGGTCCATTTTTGGACCTAGTCCCCATATAGATATAGCATCCGATATGAACTTTTTCATATCTGCAGCCAAAAAAATTAATGAGAATCCCACTCAAATTTGGTTTTTGTTTATTTTCTATGTCCAGTTAGTTGGGCCTAAGAGATAGGGTTTCTAAACGCATGGTATAGGGTATCGTATAGTCGGTCTAGACCGACTATAATTTTCTTACTTGTTTTTAAAATGTTGTCGAAGCGTAAACTTGAAAAAATTTGTATACTTCTCTCTCTTATTTTATTTTAAGTAGAGTTACCGAGTTTATTATACAGGCACATGTTTGAGGGAAAATGTTTACATTTATTATTATTAGCATTATTTTAATAATAGTTAATAATATTTATGCTCTATAATTAACAAACTTGCGTTTTTGTATGCGCATTTCAAAAAATAAATCATTATAATAGATTTAACAAGTTAAAACTTTAATTACAATTTTACAGAATCCAGTAAATTTGCGTTAAATTTATAACAGGGTAACATTAATCATCGTTAGTGTCTGTCACTACTCGCACGAAAAATTTGGTGCCATTAGTGTGACCACTGCGGAAAATGTGTGTGTATTAGTAAAAAAAATGTGAGTGTATTGAGTTTTTCGAACCTGCAGTGTGATGTGAGATGGCTGGGTAAATCAACTTCCCTTGTTATAAGGATCAAGAAAATATATGGTTTTGGGGTCTCCAGAATTTGTTTCGATGCGTTACAAACGGAATGACAAATCTATATATACCCTCTGCACAGTGGTGTGGAGGACATAAAAACAAAGTTAAATCAATTTGTTAATATTTTACTTCTTTTTAATGACAATTTTTTCAATTTTATAATAAACATATGTTTTTGTTTACATTTTCTGTTTATTATGCTACAATTATGCAGTGTTGTAAAATATATTTATTTCTTTTACAATACTGAAACAATAAATCGTTTCGTTTTGTAACGGGTAAGGAAATTAGAAATATTTACACTATCGGAATAAATTTCAATACGAAATTATTTCGATCACGACTACTGAAATTAGGACCCAGGAAAATCACTTGTGAAGAGTACCTACCTAATAAAAATATTCACACAAAAATTAATTAGTTAAGGGGGAACTTTGATGACCCTTAAAATTAAAAATTCAGTATTTACCAAGTTCAAACCTGAATAACTCGAGAAATATGCAATATTTGTGCGTAAAATTAAATCCGTTAGATGGAAATCAAAACTAAATTTTTTTTAGTACTCTTCAGAAGTGATTTATCGAATTTTGTGAAAATACAAAACACACCAAAGAAATTTATTTAAGAGTTGCAAAAAACGGAAAATCCGTTTTTAGTGAACAACCCTAATATATGTACATACATAAATGTAAAATATTCATTTTGTTGTCTATCATTCCAGTCATTTAGCCGGTTTAATACGTCTGTGTCAAGCGCGGGCACGCATTGATTTCTCCTCCGAGGTTACAAAAGTACATGTACGCGACGTCATATGTCTAGTTAAACAAAGTAATGCCGATATAGCTTTAGGCGATTATGTTGATAGAAATCCAGCTTCAGCCATAACAACAACTAGCCAACGTTTCGGACGGGGTACACAAGGAAATGCACGGAAATTCGTAGAAATGCTGCAAATGCGTTCAAGTGCTTTAGCACGGCGTATATTTGATTTCGATGAATTGAAAGATATGGCCCGAAGAGTGGGTATACAGTGTGGTGTAACGAATTTAATAGACATAGTTAATTTACAGGGTATTTTATTAAAAAAAGGACCAAATATGTATGAAGTAATGATGGATTAAAGGAAGTAACATTATGTTGTTTTAATTTAGTTTTTTTTTATTGAATTTTTGTTGTTTTTGTTATTTTTTGTTTTTTACTTTCTTTTGTAAGTAATCATGTAAAGTTTACCTAAAACTTAAGAATTAAATATGAATTAATTGTTTATATTTTTGTTTCCTGTTTTTGTTTTTTTTTTATTTTTTTTTTTTTTTTGTTTTATTTAATATTTATAATATATTTTGTTCTTTTTAAATTAAATAGTTTATATTTTTGAATACATCTCTGTATCACTTGTGGCTATTTCTTGTAATTTAGTAACTATGGTGTTTAAATACTTAGATGAGGCAATCAAACAAATAATAATAAATAACTTTAAATTTTTGTTTAAATTTTATTTATTTCTTTTTTTAATTTTGGTGTGAAAAGTCATATTTACATTTTTTTATTTTTTAGACATTGTTTGCATTTTAAAATTCATGAAATATTAATATTATTGATTTACTGATGTCCAACTATAGTTTTTGTTTTTCTTATAATCTAATTCTAAAAATTAAAACTTAATCAAAAATAATATTTATTATCTAACTTTAAATATATATTTTTTTAAATGTATAAACAATAATACACGTAATATAAATATATTAAATTGTTTGCTCTAAATAAATTTTTACTAAAAAAGGCAAGTAATTGTTGTTTTTTTTTTTTTTTTTTTTTTTTTTTGTTATTTGTTTAACGAAATAATATTTATCAGTCATTAAAAATTTATTTTAAAATTACTAAATAGTTTTTTTAACAAAATAAAAATTCGCTTCATATTAAAGTATTAGCAAAATTATGCAATACTTTTCTTTTACAAAACTTAAAAACAAAAGTCAACATATTACAATATTTAAGTGCAGTTATGCCAGCAATTGGCAGAAATTAAAGTGCTTTTAAACGGGTGAAAGCAGAAATCCTTAGATAGAATTTCCAGTAGAAGATATATGTATGTAGTTCTTATCCGTCGAGATAAAAGAGAATTATTGCCGATGGCAAAACTTGACATTTTGCTCGACTTATAGCAGAGCTTGTTTCTCTCTCTTTTTAGTTATATTTTCTCTGTTTTCTGCACAGTTACGGTATGTCTGGTGCATAACGTCGTCTTGAAGTTTAGCGACTAGAAGCTAAAAAAAAAACAGGCACCCATCACAAAACTATCTAATGGGGCCCATTTCAGTCACAATGTCTGCACCAAACTTGGTGATTGAATTGTTAATATTGTACTGTAATTAATTGCTTTCAAGTATTGATTGAATATAACCATATTTTTTATTTTCTATTCCCATATATTTTTTAATTAAAAATTTTGTGATTTTTTTTTTCTAATCTACGTGCCTGCTTGTGATATTTTTTTTTATATAAAATATTATATTATTACAAAATGTGTGTTTTTCTAACAATTATTTATATGATGCCTGAGAAATAAACCCTTTTATATTAATTAAATAAATCTGTAATAATAAATAACTAATTTTAATTGTATTTTTTTTAGAGACAAAGGTACATATTTAAAGCATATATATTATATTTTAATATTTTGTATGCATAATAATTGATAATTTTTAAATATCTGTTACATAATTAAAAGGACGTGTTGTCTAATATTGCACTGGTTGAGTTTTTATTAATTTTTGCTTTAAAAAAAATGTAAAGTTGATGAAGTATTCAAGAAACTTAACGAATAAAAGATTGTAATGAAAAATCCAATAAAAATGGGGAAACGCCATGGATTAATAGGTCAGTGTACGGCTTTTTGCGACTATCATTGACAATAACGCTAAACGTAATTAATGACTATACATCGAACGAGTAATATCACGATACATTAGGTAAATAAAGTAAAGGTGTTATATTCAACTATGCCGATTCGTTAATACTCTCCACATGGGTTTTACGTTTACATCAATATTTGGACTTATTTCATATTTTCAAAAGTAAACAATTTGATAAACTTAATACTAAATTATTACAACAAAGACGTTCAATTTTTCAAATTTTTTAGAGGTGTCTTCATATTTGTGGACATATGTTGGCACAGTGACGCCTGATTTACTCCGTTTTCAATACCAACCTGCTCAAAATAATGACAAACAATATAATCATTACTTTACCCAAGTAAGTGGTTAATTTGTGAATGAGCGTGATTTTAACAAACAGACGGACAGACGGACATCGCTATATCGACTCGGATCAATAATTTATATACTTTATGGGATCGCAAATGCTTTTTTCGATGCGTCACAAATGGAATTATAAATTGATATATACCCTCTGCACAATGGTGTAGAGAGTTTAAAAATAACGCCGAAACACAATAGATTCTAACTGTTCCAGATGATGAGACAATTGCATTAATATAAATTCATATACTATATCGCACACATAGTTCAAAAGTGACTCAACTGAAAACTTTAATTTTTCAGAAATCGACAATTGAAACAATTAAAACATAAAGAAAGACATAACATAAATAAAGATATAACTGCTTTTTAGTAACAGTTAACAACAACAAAACACACAGATATTTTTTTTTATAGATAACCAACTGTATTGTGCATAATTTAAGCATATAAACCCGAAAAATGTAAATTTTGAGTTGAGTCACTTTTGAACTAGGTGTGCGATATATATTATCAAAGACAATTAATTCTAAAAACTGAAAACAATTATGAATGTAAAATTCCACTGTAGAGAAGTTTTGAGTGGGAAAAATTGTATTATTTGATCAGAAATCAAATGCCATATGAAATATAAGGTGCCTATTATGAGCAACTTTCGATTTTCGATTGTGGTCGAATTAACTGATCGAACGAATTTTTATTTGGTATTATGGCGGACATTCGATAAAATAGCGCTATTGTGAATTTCACTTAATTGGATTATTCAGAATAGTACATATTTAAAAGCTGGCACTATAAATAAACATTGTTTACAAATTTATTAAAGAAAAAAAAATAATTTATTATTTATTAACATGGAATTATGGTTCTATGATCGTCTGATGATAAATGCTTCGTCATGAGAGATGCTTCCAACATTTTAGAAATGTATTCCACTACGTAAGTATGAGAGGTTTTAACAATGGTACCATTTGTTTACAGATATATATCAAATTTTCGACTGCAAGGAGCCGTTTATGGAATTGCTGTCTACTATAGATGAACTGCTGCGGTAATACACACAATTCAGATCAATCTCATGAAATTAAAGTAATTTACATCTTATATTTTCAATAAGTTTTACAAACTGCCATCCAGCATCGAAAGCAAAATTGTGTTCGGTTGAAAATTCGTTGTACAACGAAATTTTCGACCGTGCTGCCAGCTCATAATACGAATTTGACATTCGATAGTGTTTTAGATGAAAATGCTTAAGATCAACAATGTTTTAACCACTATACTGTATTAATACTAGTAAACCCCGTCGTGCTGTTGGGAGGTGATACCGTCTATTCTGGTTCGACTACTTACATAACTAATAAATCACACAGTTTCAAGGCTCTTGCTCTCATAAGGGTCCAGATATTAAAATTTACTTTGGATGAAATGCTCCAAACCCTGAAGTCTGATCCCACTTTATACAAAGTTTTAAGGCTCTAAGTGTCATAGCATTTCAACTTGTTATACCCTATAATAGAATGTGGTCAGGGCATAATGAGTTTGTGCTGATGCTTGTAACTTCCAAAAATATATGGCGTAGACCAATCTATTATTATACCGATCGACTTTCAGTGCATGTGTGGACCTAGTCCCCATATAAATTACCCCTATGAGATCGACAGGCAAAAAAATTTATAAAAATTCCACTCTTATTTGGTTTATGATTATTATCTATATCCAATTAGATGGACCTAAGACCAATTACCTTAACACATCGTATAAAGTATCGCATAGTCGGTCCGGACCGACTACAATTTTCTTACTTGTTTACTTTGTATTGGATGTACCATACCCGACCATATTTAGTTGGACTAATCACTTATAGGCTGACAAAATGTTTCAAGTGCTTCAGAAATATGATATTCATACATTACAATGTATAGGAGGTGCCGTTTCCACTTGTTCAATCTCGTTCAGTTTTGGCGCGACTACTCAAATCAATAATTTATTGATCAACACAAGGCTACAATACTTTAGCTCTCCCAGGGCTCCACGCCCACCGGTCCTGTTAGCCCTATTTTAAGTATAACGGATCACATTAAAAACTCAAGCTCTCGCTATCACAATACTCCAGATATTTGATATTAACCAGACAGGCAGTAAGACTCTGTGATATGTGTTACCTACTTTAAACCACAAACAAACATACAAACAAATAAACTTTTCTTTTTTTATATATTGGTAGGGATGAATAAAGTTTTAAGCTCTACATTATAATCAGATTTGTTCACCAGCAGAATATTTGATACAAACTGTAACGCAATTGCCAAAATGAAGAATATAATCTATAGCACAGTGGTGTTGAGGGTATAACAAATAAATTTAAGTTAGTTCGATAACCCCAGTGTGACCCATGTATGTATAAAGAAAGTTTCTATAAATCTATAATCACTTATGGCGGATTTTAATATAATCCAATAGATTTGGATATGAAACGGTTGAAAAGAAAATTGTTTTAACAGGTTGCCTGTCCAATGTATCTTGTACCATGTTTACAGAGTCCATGTATCATAGACGATACAAATTTTTATGTGATTTCGAAACAGTTTTGTAAAAAAAACGCAAAATCTGGTAGTGAAAACCCCCTTTTAGTGATCCATATCATATATGATACATTTAACGTATAAGGAATCGAATTTCGTAACGACTCGTTCATGTATCTGATACATATGCCATATACAGAAATATATATGGGACGTGTAACGTTAAAAATTTATAGTTGTTTTAAAAATTAGGTTCTTTGTTTTAGGCGCAACTTTACAACAACTTTTCAATATATGTATGTAATTAATAAAGTGATATTTATATTTTTCAGTTGTAGCTAATAATCTTAAAACCAAAGCTAAGTGTTTCATAAATACTCGTAATATGAACAATATTTTAAAAACAAAATAAAAAAGAAAACTATTGTATGACAGTTATGTAGTTTTTAAATAATTATAAAATACTGTTGTAATAAATATATATATATATATATATATACATATATATTATATTAATCTGTTAGGAATGATTGATAAAATATTGTAAATGGAAAGGAAATATAGTATTATCTTTGTACCTATGCATATGTTTATGGAACAAAACGCGGAAAAATAATAATAGACTCAGTCCGTAAAGGTAAAAATAAATACAAGTAATTAACGTAAAAGGAAAATCAGTCAAAGTAATAAAAATAAAATTAAATTAATTACAACGTTATTTCTAAACAAGCAATTGCTTAGGAAATATTACATCTTTAACAATAAAATTGTTAAAAAAAATCTAATTCAGAATGGAATTTTAGAACTGCACATAATATTTCCTGCTTTACACTTAGAAATACTTTAGGTATTGATTAGGATGAGATTTTTTGAAAATAATTAAATAAATAAATAAATTTATTAAACTACATTTGTTGCTACAGCTAAAATTTATCATAAAATTTATATAATTTTTCTTTTAGGCTTAAATCTAAGTTTTAAAAGTAACATTAAACGTTAATATTTCCATGGGTTTTAAAGAGATTTCATTAAACGATTTTAAAAGTTTACGTTGTTGTAATGTTAACATACCAGTTAAACTTGTCGATTCTAAACTATACAAATGCAATTTATTAAAGCTTACTTTACCTAAGCCCTTTTTATTAAAAGGACACACGGTGGACAAATCTACCATATGATTTTCAACTGAACAATCATATCCTTGTCTTTGTAAAACCATTAATGCTGAAGAGGAGGGAAAGAGTTGCAATTGTTCTTCGGATAGGGTACGGAAATTCAATAGATGAACATCACATGGCCAAGCGCCATGATCTAAAAGTAATGCTTTCGTTTTTAATTGAGGCGGATTATCGAAGTTTTCGACAAAGTAAACGGATGGTGGGTAACGTAAACCATTACCCAGGTAATTTGTTAGTAAGCTGGGTACTTGATATGTATTATGTTTAGTGTTGGCCGACGTCATCTCTTCTATAAGTACCCAGAATTTGTGACGTGTTAGACGACTGTCTACAATGCCTTCTCCCATGCCACGGTAGTCATCATATAATGTTCTTCTATCTAACATTACCTCTAATTGACCAGGTTCATAACTGGCAGCTCCTTGCGCATGAGTAGTTAACAAGGTAAATCGTACTTTATCATCTTGCATAAAGGCTGCAGTAGTAATGGGGAAGTAATTGCCCTCGATGCCAATGGAAGGTACCTTTATGCGTCTGTAAAAAAAAAAACATAAAAAAACCTTTAACCACATTAACCAAAAAATCATAAATTATTCTCTACTTACCGATGATATTGGAAACCATTTTGATCAGTATAAAATTCAGGCAATTCTGGTATAGGATCACCCTCTTTCAAAGTATCCTTATTTACTGGAGCAATATTATCTATATCGGTTATAAAACGCATAAATAGTTCAGTTTCCCGATTTTTTGGTGGTGGTTCAAAATCTATATCATTTTCTATATAAATTGCGGCATCCAAATGAGTTTTGCTATTAAATATTCGTACAGTATGTGCCAAAAATTGACCGTATATCACGGTGACATCGCTGGCGATAGGACCTGATGTTATAATGATACGTTTATCTTCATATTGTTCTAGAACATCTTTTTCGGCTTCACTTTGCTCAGGATCGGTCTTGAAGAGATACGCACCAGAATGGAATTGTGCACTTCGATATGCAGCAAATTTAATTGCACACTGCATCGGATTCAGTAGTTGTTGATTGACACCCTTGCGGGTTATAGTTTTCATGAAGCCATTCTTTTCGTCAAATAACAAACGCATAAAGTTATTCTCTAGCTGGACATCTCCTGGAAAAAAATGTAAATTAAATTTATTTATTCCAGTCATCGTAAGTTCAAAATCATTTCTAGGAGTTTTTATTTTGATTCTGTTGCTTTAAAATATTTTAAAAATCCTTTAGAATTAAAATTATCTCTACTCAATCAGAATCATATGAATTTACCATTGTTACGAGTAACTCACCAGCGGGTTTAGATTTCACAACGAATTCCTCTTTTGCAACTGGTGCCTCAGTAGTAGCCTCCACGTTATCGGAGCATTCATCGCAGTAGACTGTTGACATAAAACGTTTAAAATTAACCTCATCTACAATTACTTGATAAGAGGTCAAAGATAAAGGTTCTAGTTCAGCTATGAACATTATCTCATATTGACGTTTAGAAATTCGTATACGACCAGCTGTGTTCGAACCCATCATACTCATACCCATTTCATAGGGATCGGTAATATTCCAAATGGGATTTATTTGAACATTCCTCAACTCCACACCTAGTTCATTAATAATTTTTATGGAAGGTGTCGTTGTGCGTACAGTCAAAGCCTCAACGCGTTTATGCGTCAGAGGATTAAACACTACAAATGTCGCTGATTTGCCATCGGCCGATGATGATGTAAATTCAATGGAGAAATCACTATTTTGACCGGATGAAACTGTTAAAGGTATGGGTGTCTTTCGAGGTAGCTTACTAAAGTTATCTCTCTCCAATTCACTCAATAGAAAATTATGTTTCTGAGTTCCATTTTGTATGAGTAGCTCTATGGCAGATTCTTGCATCCGTACCACATCTTGTAAACTTTCAAACAATCTCATGCCATAATCACGCATTACTGCTGCCTTTGAGGTTCCCGTAATGGCATCGTGATGTTGGAAGAGTCCTAAATTACGGCGGGCATGTATCATTTTCTCATAATTCTTTTCAAATATTTTAATAGCATTCTCATGATGTTGCTGACGAGCTGTATTATAGGCTAAGGTGAAAAGAATTTCAGCTATACGTAAATTTTGTTCTAAATCGGCACTTAGTATTTTATAGGAAGGCCGAGTCGTAAAATAACCAGACCAATATGCAGGTCTACCCTCGGAGAAAATATCAGAATACACAAAGAAGTCTCCTTTGAAAGTGGGAAATTCTTTTGTACGTTTTTTAATTTCGTTAAAGTAGTCCTTTGGAGTACCAAATGATATATCCACATTGTATAGTCTCTTATTGGCCATAATATGATCAATTAATTTTTTATAATTTGAATATTGCTGATCTACTTCACGCTCCCTGTTGTAACGAAAATCATCACCAACTGGTATGAGAGCAACATTGTGTGGAAACAATGAAGCCGTACGTGAATACTGTTCCAATAACAATTGAGCCTTCTCTTCAATATTATCATCATTTATAAATTGCGCCTTAATGGAATATTCTGTATATTCGCCAGGAATTTTACGAAAATCAAAGTTTAAGCATATAAATGGATGTGGACCACAGGATCCTTTAATGGAATATATATCAAAAGGCATATTATGTGTTAGCAAACTTCCTCTCTTATTACTTTCCTCTTCGTGCATCTTCCAATAGGGTGTCCATATAAAATCACCTTTTTGTTGTCTAGCAAACCACTGTTTCCAAGCATAATGGATGCGTTGTATTATGGCTCCTTCAAAGTTACTGCCAGACAATAAATAAGGTACTGTACTACCATGACCAAATGGATCAATAGACCAGCCCACTGTAGGAGTAACATTTAAATTATTCCTTAACCACTGATGACCTTCAATCAATTGATCTAACATAGCATAAAGATGTACATTAGCCTCGTCAGTCATTACCCAGCCTCCAGTGGTAATCTCTAGTCTTCCCGAATTTATGAGTCTTTTTAGAGCTCGCTGTTTCGTAGGATGAGCCTGATCCCACCACATTTGCAAGAAACTTATTTCCGACCATATAAAAGTCATATCGGTATATTCTTGCATTTTTGTAACCATTAAATTTAATATTTGTCTCGAATCACTTTGGAAGTAATTAACGAACGTTTTTAACCATCCCGGATCGTTGTGAGAATGTGGTACAACAATGACCTGAAAGATTGAAGATAGAATTTGAAAGATAAAAAAGTGTTAATAATAGAATTATGAGTTTCTGTAAAAAAAAAAGATCTAGACTTTCTTCAGGAGAGAAGCAATTTTAAATTAATTTAAGTAAGTTGGTTTAGGCCGGCTATACAAAAATTAACAATATGAAATGACAACCATATGGTGTCAACGAATTTTCACTATTCCGTTGTTAAGGATGAAGCTCGGCATTGCAAATGAGGAGTGTTTATTTTTAAATTGTTAAAATTCAAGTTGGCTATTTGCCAAACCTCTTGAAAATATGCTTAGTTTACATTTTAATTGTTTCAAGTGATTGTTTTTGATTTGGAAGATAAATCCAAGCCTACGAATACATTTTTTTCAAAAAGACAGGAAGTACTGTAGAATGTGTTCTTGAATGCTATTTGAAATCCTATTTATGTATAGTAAAAAATAAAAAAATAAAAAAATTGATGCGCGAAATTTTCAAGTTATTACCAAAAACATATGCACTAGAGATGCTGCAACAAAATGCGGTATGAACGTTAGTATGGTTCATAGATACAAGGGTCGGAATGGGTAAAAACCGGAAAGAAATCAAAGATGCCAAAAGTATATATTTAAAAAAAAGTCATAATAACTAGATCAAGAAGCTTGAAATAACCTTTAGGAACGAAAAATTTCAGGATTGTTATGGATGATGAAACATACCTCAAAGTAAACTTCAACAAACTTCCTCAATATTATACTGCATTTGAAGGAGTTTCTTTCAGATTCTGAAAATTATATTGGCGTTAAGAAGTTTGATTCAAAATATATTTTGTCTTGTTGGCTATTTGTCAATGCGGCAAAAAGTCATCTTCATTATAACAATAGGAACTATTAATGCACAAATGTAAATACAAGTGTGCTTCAAAATAGATCAATTTCTTTAATGAACACCGACGATGGACTGATTTAGATTCAACTCATTACGCTGCAATAAATTTAAATTCGTTCTGGGAAAATAATAAGGAATTTCTTTAAAAAAAAACATTAATCCACCAAACGTTCCATTTGCAAGATATTCGGCTCTACTAAAAAACCAATTTCAAGAAGCGTAAACAGACCACAAATGGAAAAAAAAAGATTTTGAAAAAATTAAGGAAAGTGACTCCAAAGCCATAATAAATAGCACTGTCAAAATCTTGATGACGCACATTCGGAAAATGCTGAGAACGGCGTGGACACGAAAATATAAAATTAAAAAAAAAAGTTTAAGTAATATTTTTGCTATATAGCCTATTTTGAATTATATTTAGTTTAGCCACTATATCAACTAGTTTTATAGTAATATTAAGACTTGAAACATTTGAAACGAATGATTTGCTAATAAAGAAAATTTTTTCAGTACGCAACCAAGAATATTTCAATACCAAAAATTTTCTTTATATCCAGCTTGGTGTTTGAAAAGACCAATTATTGGTATTTCGGAACTTCTTTCTATCTATTAAAAATAAATTGTCTGCTGATCTGAAGTGAATATACACCTAATTCTTTTTTACACGGTAGATACGTCCCAAAGAAAATTGTGTAAAAAAGAGAAACGTACGATATTCTTAAATCAGTGAAAAATTATTTTTTTTTTTTGTAAATATTTAATAAAAAAAAGTACAAGAAAATCACCAAAATAAATAATCAAAATTTAAGCCTAAAATAAAAAGCTTATTTAGGAATTATCATCACAAGTGGATAATAAACGTGCGCACTTTAATAATCAACTGGACCAACATTGCTTTAATCACTTAATACGAATATATATGTATGTCCAAAAAATTTGACGAATTTGAATTCTTTGGTAACTCCCGTTTAGTAATACCGTCCTTTGAAACTATTTTATGTTATCGTTTTTGGTTTCTCGAGTTCCTTATACAATTATTGGTATCATTTTCACAAATCTGTCAACTACGTTCAAATTCTAATTCTGATCTTGAATGAAGGACAAGGTGGACACAACTGACTTCTTGCAGAATATCCCAGATCGCATGGCCCTTGCCTAACCCAAGAAGAACGAAAACCTACTTATAGAAGTACTCACATAGGTCTCCCGAGAGCTGACTTTTATAGGAGCTATATTGATGTGGACGAGGAGGAGTCTGTGCAACATTTACTGTGTGAATATCCAGGATGGCGACCTTGCAGACTTTTTGAGGTAATCTGCAAATCTACTTTTATAATCTCTTTTGCTATCTCTACCTTCCGACACTTTCTAAAGGATTGATAAGATTGTCCAAATCTTCTTCTTCCAAAGGTTTCTCAATCATCACATCAACAACATCCAAATTTTGCAAATCCATCAGCATCAATTGTCTGTGATAGAGTTATTACTTCAAAAGACGATTGATTTATTTGTTATAGAGTTTCCACCATTGACATGTTCTAGCAACATTTTTCTCCAATAAGCATGAACTCAACGCTTTTGTTGGCATTTTAATTGAAACTTTGTTTCAACGACGAAAATATCGATGCCACTGTGAAAATGGCAGAGTTCAGAAAAAAAACACACACTGAATAAAAAACTCGTACATATATGTAAACAAACATAACTTAGACCAACACACACATATTTTTATTTTCATATCAATTATGTTTGTTTTTAAATTTTCTTCGGTGCCCAACACAACCACGACTGTGTTCGTTTTAATATTTCGTTATTTACACGAACATTTTTCTATCACGTACTTTTTTTTTCAATCACACATAAAGCACACATTTTTGAGTGTTGCTTTATTTGAAGTTGATGTTCTGGTACGTGTAGTGAAAAAAAACACAGAACATGTAAAATAAACAGGTTCGAGTTCAGTTATATTTTAAGTCGTGTTGTGGCTCGTGTAGTAAGAAACAACACAACATGTACAATAAACAGGTTCGAGTTCAGTTATATTTTAAACACGACTTAAAATATAACTGAACTCGAACCTGTTTACTGTACATGTTCTGTTGTTTCTTACTACACGAGCCACAACACGACTTAAAATATAACTGAACTCGAACCTGTTTATTTTACATGTTCTGTGTTTTTTTTCACTACACGTACCAGAACATCAACTTCAAATAAAGCAACACTCAAAAATGTGTGCTTTATGTGTGATTGAAGCAAAAAGTATGTGATACAAAAATGTTCGTGTAAATAACGAAATATTAAAACGAACACAGTCATGGTTGTGTTGGGTACCGTAGAAAATTTTGAAACGCACATAATTGATATGAAAATAAAGATATGTGTTGGCTGCTTTTGAACAGAACATTGTGTGTTTCGTGTGTGTATTTTCTGAACCTTGGAAAATGGTAGAAATGTGGTTTTGGTTGGAATAAAACATTTATTCCTTCAAAACTAATTTCGGCTCAACCAAAACATAAGTGCTGGTTTAACCAGACGTGCAGATCCAGAGAGGAAGCGTTCAGTAATTGCCACATAAAGAAAAATACAAATACTGATCTTCCATGCAAACAGGTGAGACTCGAATGCGGCAAGATGCTTAGACGCGAAAAGTTTCTCTCCGAACAGCGTCTTAGTTCTTTCTACTTCTCGGGGCAGTAAGACCTTCAGGTCATTCGGTAAAAGAGTAAATGACAACGCTAGTTCTTTCATTCAAAATCTTATAAAGGATGACATAATATTCACTGACCCGGTTAATAAAGCTAACCTTTTGGCTGAACATTTGCAAGTAATTCTTTCTTGCCGGAAAGCCATCAATCACTGGCCGACCTGGAAAGAGTACCTTATACCACGCCCAAGATATTCTTTCGAGCTCGTGCTGTAAAGAGGGTCCTTGCAGGGTTCAATGTAAAGAAGTCACTGGGATCTTTTGGTACATCAGCACTGGAACTGAAACAGTGTTCTTCGTCGCTATCGTCTGCATTGCCAAACCTTTTTAACGCTTCGTACCGTATGGGAAGATTGCCAATGTTCAACCAATCTCAAAAAAGGGTACAGCTAACAACCCTGCCCAATTGTAGTTTGGTCTGCGCTTTCAAAGGTAATGGAGAGCACGTTGAATTACCGTCTTGTGAACCACCTAGAGACCAACTTATTGCTTAACGAAAGACAGATCACGCCCCCTAGATTTTGCATAAAATCGTCTATTAACATCTATTAACATCCCAAAAGGGTTGCGAAAGGGTCACGAGATATGAATTAAACTCTGGAAAAATTATTGAAAAAATAAAACTGTTCAGTGCATTTCTTGTTTTTCTTAAGGGCAAATTCACATCAAGCGTTATGGTGGTATTAGTGAAAATTTTATTGGATGTGTGTCACCGACAAAATCTAAATTTTTTGATTTTCCATCAAGCATCGTCGGTGTCACACATCCAAACAAATTTTCACTAATACCACCATAATGCTTGATGGTTAATTTGAAAAGTGTATAGTGCCCTATAAGATATGTTGCAGTCATTGTAGTTGTGTGTATATTTATACTGAACGTGTCACATTAACTTAGGCAAGTATTGCCATATACATATATCACGCTATAATGAAGAAATTCGCCAATATGAAAAAAAAAAATATAATCCCTAATACCCCCTTTTGAAAAAAGTACACTTTTCTTAAAAAAGTTCCCTTTTTTAAAATTACCATTTTAAAAAAAGTACTCTTTAAAAATTAAAAATTAAAAATTAAGAATTAAGAATTAAAAATTAAAAATTAAAAATTAAAAATTGAAAACTAAAAATTAAAAATTAAAAATTAAATATTAAAAATTAAAAATTCAAAATTCAAAATTAAAAATTAAAAATTAAAAATTAAAAATTAATAATTAAAAATTAAAAATTAAAAATTAAAAATTAAAAATTAAAAATTAAAAATTAAAAATTAAAAATTAAAAATTAAAAATTAAAAATTAAAAATTAAAAATTAAAAATTAAAAATTAAAAATTAAAAATTAAAAATTAAAAATTAAAAATTAAAAATTAAAAATGAAAAATTAAAAATTGAAAATTAAAAATTAAAAATTAAAAATTAAAAATTAAAAATTAAAAATTAAAAATTAAAAATTAAAAATTAAAAATTAAAAATTAAAAATTAAAAATTAAAAATTAAAAATTAAAAATTAAAAATTAAAAATTAAAAATTAAAAATTAAAAATTAAAAATTAAAAATTAAAAATTAAAAATTAAAAATTAAAAATTAAAAATTAAAAATTAAAAATTAAAAATTAAAAATTAAAAATTAAAAATTAAAAATTAAAAATTAAAAATTAAAAATTAAAAATTAAAAATTAAAAATTAAAAATTAAAAATTAAAAATTAAAAATTAAAAATTAAAAATTAAAAATTAAAAATTAAAAATTAAAAATTAAAAATTAAAAATTAAAAATTAAAAATTAAAAATTAAAAATTAAAAATTAAAAATTAAAAATTAAAAATTAACTATTAAAAATTAAAAATTAAAAATTAAAAATTAAAAATTAAAAATTAAAAATTAAAAATTAAAAATTAAAAATTAAAAATTAAAAATTAAAAATTAAAAATTAAAAATTAAAAATTAAAAATTAAAAATTAAAAATTAAAAATTAAAAATTAAAAATTAAAAATTAAAAATTAAAAATTAAAAATTAAAAATTAAAAATTAAAAATTAAAAATTAAAAATTAAAAATTAAAAATTAAAAATTAAAAATTAAAAATTAAAAATTAAAAATTAAAAATTAAAAATTAAAAATTAAAAATTAAAAATTAAAAATTAAAAATTAAAAATTAAAAATTAAAAATTAAAAATTAAAAATTAAAAATTAAAAATTAAAAATTAAAAATTAAAAATTAAAAATTAAAAATTAAAAATTAAAAATTAAAAATTAAAAATTAAAAATTAAAAATTAAAAAATAAAAATTAAAAATTAAAAATTAAAAATTAAAAATTAAAAATTAAAAATTAAAAATTAAAAATTAAAAATTAAAAATTAAAAATTAAAAATTAAAAATTAAAAATTAAAAATTAAAAATTAAAAATTAAACATTAAAAATTAAAAATTAATTAAAAATTAAAAATTAAAAATTAAAAATTAAAAATTAAAAATAAAAAACTAAAAATTAAAAATTAAAAATAAATAAAAAAATTAATAATTTAAAATTTGGATACCTTTATTAATTTTTGATTTTTAAAATAATCGAACACCCGGTTTGTTTCAATTTTATATACATCACTATTTGCCTTTAATTATTTATATATATATTTATTTTACGATTTTTTTTTGGTAAAATAGGTGTGCTCAAAAAGAATTTAATTTTTTTTAAAAAATTATAAAAAAAAAAAAGTTTGTGTTGATGTTTGTAACTATCAACCATACTTTACACAGGCCCACTTCTTATACTAAAACGACTCTAAATCACTTTCTTAGTCGATTTAACAACGTTCGCCCGTCCGTGTGCCAGTACACGTAAATCTGGTACGCAAAGTGAAGGCCATTATACAAATATTTAGATGAAGTTTTGTATATAAACTTTTATAGGGTATAATTTTTGTCTGTGTAGAACGACTTTAATTTCTTAGCTGTTTTTATTGTTTTTGTTTTTTGTATTTAGATTTGTCTTTAAATTAACATATTGCAAGCTTATTCAGATAAAAATATTTTAAAATTTGCTTTGTTTAAAATCAATATCTGGAAGTTTTAAGCCGGAATCATTTGATTTTTTTTTTTTAAATTATCGTATGACTTCTAATATCTCAAAACATTCTTATAGGGTTCAAACTTTGGGTATTATAACGCCGGCTGAGTTAAATAATGAATTTCATTGGTGTTCTATGAAGTTCTTTCGGAACTTATAGGTTTTCTACTCTAGTAAAAGAAAAATAATGCAATTTTTCAAATAATAATTAATTCTTTCTATAGAAGACACGATCAACAAGAAGTTATAATAGAAACTGGCCAAAAAATGTAATTTAAAATTTAATTTTTATTCAAATTTAATGTTTCAGTATCGGCAACAGTTTCAAAGTGGTAGCCGTACCCAACATTGGTTGTAATATTGAGTTTAAGATTGAGGTGGAGGGTATCAAAGATTCGGCACAGCCAAATTTAAAACTCTTACGTGTTTATTATTATAATTTGCATTTTTCTCAAAATTTATGACAATTTAAATCATTGTTTTATGAGCCTTACGTCATAAAATTACGATACAACAATAAAGTCTTGAAATTGGTTAATGGGGGCAGACAACGTGCTAGATATACATACATACGTCTCAGAGCTTAATAGCGTGAGCCCAATGTAAAAAAATTTATATTTTTCCATCACTGTTAAGAGACAAAGCGTGTTGGATGTTATTGGAGTCGATATAAAATTGGTATAACACTGACCAATCTATCCCATTTTCAGAAATATTACCTATTTAAAATAGTTTTATTCCCTTTCCTAATTGACCTTGATATAAAATGAGACATATTTGTCCAATTTGTCATCAAAGATAAAAAACAGTACATAGTTTTTTTGTTTTTGTTTTTAATTTTCTGATTGAATTCAATTATTCAGTGAATTGCACTTTAAAAGAGAAGGAAAAATGAATTCATTTTAAATATATAAAAAATAAAAATACGGATCGAATTGTGATAAATTTCAAAGCAATTAGAACTTTTGTGAAACAAAAAGTTTTCTTCGAAAGCAACATTCAGCATATATGCGACCGTCTTTGCCATTTTTGGTACAAATATCGTATTGTGTTACGTTATCGATTCGAGTGAGAAGACGTCCAGCTAAAAATGGTAGTCAGGTACGAGTATTTTTGGGTGTGCGAATAGGAACTTTTCGAAAAGGTACTTTTTTAATAAAAAGTATTAAAAATTTTTTTTTGAAAAAATCATTTAAGAAAAAGAGTAATTTTTTATAAAAGGTATTTTTCTAAGAAAAGGTACTTTTTTAAAGAAAGGCTATTTTTTGAAAAAGGGTCTTTATAAAAAAAAAATAACCTTTTTAATTAAAGGTACTTTTTAAAGAAAAAATACCTTTTTAAGAAAATGTACTTCTTTAAGAAAGGAACTTATTTGAAAACGATACTTTCCGAAATTGTTGTTTTGAAAAAAGGCAATTTTTAAAAAAGGGATAATATTTTAAAAAAGGATACTTTAAAAAAAGAGAATTTTTTAAAAGGGCACTTAAAAAATGTACTTTTTTAGGGATTATTTTTTTCTTCTTTCATATTGGCTATTGTCTTTATTATATCGTGACACGTGCAGTATAACCATCCAAACACGCTCATGAAGCAAATAACACAGCTACAGTGACTACAACAATATTCATACCTCGTGAGCTTTTGGACCAATTTTGATAAAGAGTCTAGCTTAGTTATTGAGGGCGTGATCGTGATTTCCACAGACAGACGGACGGACGGTCATCGCTAAATCAACTACACTTGTTATAAGGATCAAGAAAATACATGATTTGGGGTCTCCGGAATTTATTTCGATGCGTTACAAACGGAATGACAAACCTATATATACCCTCTGCACAGTGGTGTGGATGGTATAAAGATGAAATTTTTTACGCAAAGAATGAAAGAAAAACACTATAATCGCTTTGATCTGAGAAAATTAGTCAAGCAACAAAAAAAAATCAAAAATTGAGTTATTGGGCAATTACTGTTTTTTAAAGGCAAACTACATCGTTTAATGCAAAAACAATTAAAATTTTGCCCCATGAATTGGTGGAGCAAAGTCGAGATATCTTTGTTTAGTGCAGAAAGAAGTCATGTGACAGTTTCTATGAAGTTTTCTTTTATTTATTCAAAATCAATAATTTGTTGCTTGACTGGTTTTTGAAATAAACGATTCAAATATGGTAAAGGTTATACTTCAAGAATTTTTTATTAGGGCTAGTTTAAAACATAGACCGATTCCCACCAAATTTTAATAAGTTCGTCATCATGGCAATAAAAATTTTATTTTTTAAATGTTAAAAATATATTCTTTTGTTTAAGAGTTAAATATGCAAAAAAAAAATTCCGGAAGAAGTCTTTGACAAAATTTTTTTATATAAATTTTACACTTAATTGAAATAAAACAAGGTTGTATCCTAAAATAAACTCCACATCAAAACAATAATAAATGATCTGAAACTCATAAATATCTTGTCCATTTATCAATACGACATACAGTATTAAACATGCTTTGCGATCCCCTGGGGATCAGCATTTTCTTTCATATATAAATATATAAATACGCACACACCTAAGCCTCGATATGTGTCGCTAATTAGAACCGGAGAAATGCGACGCAAATCGAAACACTTTTTTAAAATAGTTTTGTACTATTTTTTCTAATTAGTACAAGAAAAAAATATGTCATCATTAATTATAAAAGCATGTTATGTACTTAAATACAAGCTAAGAAGGGACCCGATTTTTACCATTAGAGAACATCTTTGCTTTGTAACCTGTTTTGATTGCAGTGCTGCTGGCAGCTCCTTAATTTGATTAGCATCTTGTATACAAATTGAGGTTACAGTGATACGAGTTAAACCAAGGATGCTCCCAATCTCAACAGCTTTTTCCCAAGATTTCAGACACTTCAAAATGTCCAACTTAAGTACTAAATGAATTTGTTTTCGCTTTTGACTCACTTTCATTTACTTTACAATTTCTCTACAAAAAATTGTTAGTAACGTAAATTCGAAGTCGGATTATGGAAATCGTAATTATAGCAAATCAACTTCGAAGCACGTAAAATGAATTAACGACGCAATAATCGAAACGACGCAAATCGAGGCTTTGGTGTACTTAATTTAATTCGAAAAACATATAAACATTCTTCAATAATTACCTTCAAAGGAGGCCTTTGTTTATCTTTCTTTAGTGTTTCAAAACGTTCTTCAAATCCTCTATCCCAATATTCCTTGGTACGTATCCATTCAGGCTGTTTTTTTTTTTTTTTTTGATAAAAATTTAAAATAAAATAAACGGTAGAAAACAAAGGAAATATAATTCACAAATATGCACAACATAAAATTGTTATCGCAAAAATCATTAATTTTTTTTTTGTATTTTCTTTTGCTGCATTTTACCTGAAAATCAAATTTTGCATATTCCTCTTGAGCCGTAATATTCGTATCACTCTCATCTAGAATGTAACATTTATCGCCCCATTGAGGATTATTGACATACATGCCAGAGGCAGCATAAGTAGTGCTACCACTTGTGCCACTGCTATCTCCTGCTGTTGCAGCTGTGTCAAATGCCTGTTGTTGCAAACTTGGGTCATTGCTGTATTGGGCTGCTGCAGCTTTGGCTATCAACTTGTGTTTCTGACGATATGTTGCTGAAGCAGCATTATCTTCGTTGTTATTATTATTATAGTTGTGTTGTTTCATTTTATGTGATGCATAATTTTTATTGTAGTGACGTTGCATTGTACCAACACCACCATTGGCCGATGATATTAAAGTAGCTTGTTGTTGCCCCGTTAACAAACTGGCCTGTAGTGGGTCTTTGGGTTGTAGGTTTGATGACGGTTGACCCATTGAAATATAGTAGAGACATAGTAAAATTGTTATAAAAGCTGATAGTAGACCTATACAACGTGCTGAACCACGTCGGAACAATTTGAATGTCATGCTGTTTGGTTTATGTGACTGTTTTGCTTCTTCTTGAATTTATAAATTCAATTTCGAGATTCAATTTGAACAAAAGAATTAAGTTCTTCTTTTGTTTGTGGGGTTATTCTAAGTGAGTTTAGTTAAATATTCATTTCGTTGTTCTTTTTTTCTTTTTGGTATTTAGTGTGAATTTTTATTTTTTTTTGCTGCTAATACTATACTTTTCTTTGTTGTTGTTTATTAAACAAGGGCTTTATGTCAATTTTGAAAACTAATTTAACTGCTTGTCAGCCATGACCAGAGATTCTTAGCAGCCACTTTTTTGTTCTGTTTATATTTTCTTGTTGTTAGTGTTAATTGTGTTTTGTGGTTTGTTTGCAGTACAATTTTATCAGCTACCGTCGCATATTTCGATATGTTGTATTGAAACTTTTTCTAAACGTTCTGAAATAATAAGAAAAATAACAAACAATTAAAGTAAATTATTATCCAGAAAATACATACAGATATAGCTTCAGATAATCTATTTTAAACGAGTAAGATATAAATATTTCTAAAATTATATTATACATTTAAAAAATATAATTATGTATCATTATCATCACATTATTGTTCTAATGGCAGTAATATGAATACTTAAAAATATATATGTATCAGCTTTTCAAAACAAACAACTTTTTTTGAAAACCATATTTAAACTAGTACCGATTGTGATTTAAATTGCAATAATATGTATGTATGTATGTATATTATTTAAAATAAATTTGACCAATTCTTTATAAAGTTATTTGATACCAATGTTTAATCGTTCCTATTAAAAGAGTAATTTTTGGAATCTAAAACAGAAAAACACTCTCGTATAAGAAAAATTCCCATATTCTTTTCTTTCTAATGTTTAAGTTAAATAGTTGATTAAGCGTGAGTTGAAGTAATAGACAGAGCAATACTGACAAGGAACAAGTCGTATTGTTACAAGGTAGCTACTCCATGTAGCGCTGTCTTAATTTTTTATTTTCCATACGAATAATTATTTTTTTTATTATTACAAAATATATGCACATAGAAAATAGATTCGTTGTGACAACCGAATTTGTTGCCAACCGAATCTTGGTAGTCATATGTACAATCACTTCAAACCAGAGTTCAGAAAAAAACACACACTGAATAAAAAACTCGTACATATATGTAAACAAACATAACTTAGAACAACACACACATATTTTTATTTTCATATCAATTATGTTTGTTTTTAAATTTTCTTCGGTGCCCAACACAACCATGACTGTGTTCGTTTTAATATTTCGTTATTTACACGAACATTTTTGTATCACATACTTTTTGTTTCAATCACACATAAAGCACACATTTTTGAGTGTTGCTTTATTTGAAGTTCATGTTCTGGTACGTGTACTGAAAAAAAACACAGAACATGTACAATAAACAGGTTCGAGTTCAGTTATATTTTAAGTGGTGTTGTGGCTCGTGTAGTAAGAAAAAACAGAACATGTACAATAAACAGGTTCGAGTTCAGTTATATTTTAAGTCGCGTTTAAAATATAACGTTTTACTGTAAAATTTTACAGCTAAACGTAATATTTTACAGTAAAACGTAAAACTTTACGATTTACTGTAAAATTTTAAATCTAAACAAATTTATCTTAGTGGAAAGAAACAGTCTTTTTTTTTAATAATAATATTAATAAGCATGTTTCTGTCGACCAGTGAGATACTTGCTAAGTTCAATAGCTTACAAAAATGGCATAGCAGGTTTTCTGCTTGCTTAAATTTCTAATATTTGAATTGTAGCAAACTGACAAATAATAATCAGAAACGTTTCAAATTGTAAAGCTCTCCATTCATAAGTTTCATTATTCTCATTGAATATATGTTCATTTAAAAGCTATTTTGAAACTTCACACTTTTTTTTCTTGAAAGAAATAAAAATTTTTAAGCTTTTGAGCGGCAAGCTGTATACTTAGCATATAGAATAAATGTCTGAGGAGTTATAGCTACAGTGTCTTAATTTCCCATACAAAATTTTTTAAGCAGGAAATAAGCAAGTACGAACGGGTCGATGGAAACAGGGCTAATAATTTATTTATTTGAAAACATGTCATAAAAATAATGGATTTATTCATCGGGGGTAAACAAGTTAACTTTTGTGTTATAATATATGAGCAAAAGCTTTTTCGAGCGGTCAAATGTTAATCTATTTCTCACATTTGAGTGGATATAGCCCCAGTTTGAAAATACGCGTTCTAATTGCGCCGATGATGCTGGAATATTAATCAACTTGGTGGCCAATTCAGCTATTTTTGGATATTTGAGAGAACAGATTCTCCAAAATAAAGCAGCATTTTCATTTAAATCTTTGTGACACCAAACTCTAAAATGGTCCTTACGATTTAAAAATAAATCCAGTTCAGCCAACCCTTGCCCGTCCAAATTCTGCATTAAAAAAAGTTGTTGCTGTTATCCTTCTGGTCGGAATTCAACATGCTTTGGTCGTAATAAGGATTTAAATAAAATGCAGTTATGTCATATTTATTCAGCGTTTGATTTGTTCTATGTGTAATTTTGTTTTGCACTTGTGGATCATATTTTCCATCTAGGGACAACAATAAATTTGTAGATTCTGCTAAAGTACAATCTGTCGATTGCACTTTGTTCAGCAGGATAGATACTGGATCGAGCAAGGTAATTAATTTATTGACATTATCTATAAATTCATCACTAAATAATAAATTTTTGACATTTGTCTTGATATTGTTAGACTCTATAATGAGTTGGCGCATGAATGTCAAATTTGTTTTTAAATATACGCAGCAGTCCCGATACGAGCACCAGCGGGTTTCTGCAGGTAGTTTTATTTTGGTTCCACCTTGCTCTAAAATCCCTTGCTGTTAATCAGCATGTCTAAATTCTTTGAGTACCGCCGTTAAATTTGAGATCGTTGTTTGGTCTAGCAGGTCTTTTGCTAACAAATAAGCAACATGTGCGCTGCAGTTGCTGTGCCATATATCAACTAATTTTCCCAACCGGACCATATTTGCTGCATTATCGGAAACAACTGCGTAAACATGGGTGTTGTACCTCTCATGACAAATTTTTATTGAAGCGCAAACAATTTCTGCCAATTTTTCCGCGTTTCCTGATTCACCAGAAAGGTTCCAAGATTCAAGGAAAGCTTTTTCACCGTTGGCATTATGTAGCGTTGTGACGACTGTTTTTGATTGCTTGCCGTATTTTTCCAACCATCAGTAAGGCATAACGGAGTCACCACTTAGCATTTGTTTTGAAATATTGATTTGCCTTTCATATTCTTTATCCAGCAGTGTGGTTGAAAGCATTTTTCTATTTGGAACGGCTTTGGCATAGGCTGGCCTTAATTTTTTCATCATTTCTTTAAAAGGCTCTGCTTCGACAACGTTTAAAGGACTGTTGCATCCATAGAAAAATTTCGCAACTACTTCAGAAATCTCGTCTTCTTCTTTTTTTGTTATTTTGTCAAAAAACTGTTTTAAACCGGTGGGGTGGTCTTTTTGCTTTTCGGATATTTGAATAGTGGATAGTCAGATTCACTACATGCTGATGAAGTTGATGGTGCTGTTGATGATGGTGTTGTTGATGATTGAGCTGTTGACGATAGTGTTGTTGATGATGGTGTTGTTGGAAGACTTGTCAATGCCATTGGAATATCAGCATGTGACAAGTTGGAAATATCCATTATTGATATTTCTCTGGAATTGTCAAAATCCATTGATGTCTCTGCATTATCGTTTATTTCGATAATGGTTCCAATATCAGGAATATGTTTTGGTTTTTTACAACGATTTCTAAAAAAAAAACAAGTCTCTTGACATGAAGAACGTAAAAAAATATCATATTACCCACCTATGACCCTGTAGCCTTTGAATGGCAGTGTTGTTAAAATTTTTTTTTGCAATAATTGCATAAGGCGTTATAGTTTTTGCCATCTTTTTTTATTTCAAAATTGAGCTGATTAATAATTTTTTTGTTTTCACTCATTTTGCTGATTTGCAAATGTGCTTAAGATCAACAGCTGATTGATATGCCAGATAAGACAGAGTTGCCTAGAACAAATTATTAAACTTATGAATATAAAATTAAATTATTACTATTAAATATGAAATTATTACTACAACATATAATCATTATTATTAGATAAATTTATTGATCAATTATTTTATTATTAATTTCAATCCGTGCATGAAATTTGTGTTGACTGTCCATCTGTTGAATTTATAAATAGAACGGGAACACTTGTTAAAAAAGTGAAAAATTTTACGTAAATGTGCAAAAGTGTAAAAATTTACGTAAACGTGTACAATTTTACTCTTCTGCGTAAAGTTTTACACTTTTACGTAAATTTTTACAGTTTTACACATTTTTTACGTGTAAAATTATTTTTGTAGTTTTCGCGTAAAAGCACAACTCTGATCTGTATTAATATATTTATTAATTTAAGCGTTTATAACTAAATAAATTATTATACACAATTATTTTTTTTTTTAAATTTAATTTCCAAAAATGACAAATAAATTTAAATTTATTTTGGTATTTACGGCAGAACTTGATTTTCCTTTTGGCTATAAATACATAACCGAAAACTAATTTCAAATAATATATTTTTCTAATATAATTAATTAGTTCTTGTCATCCCCAATATTTAGTTCGAACTATATTATAATGCTTTCAATTTAGTTGCATCAATTGAATTTGTTTTTTTAATTTGTATAAAGGCATTAATTGGTAAACTGAAATAATTTTGCTACCGAGAGTACTTTCATTTTAAAAGAATTCTGATTATAAGTTTTTTAGTGAGCACTATCTGTTGCATTTTAAAATAATTAACAATTAAAATAAATATTCGTATTACTTAAAATAAAATTTTTTCTGTGTATACATGACCTTTATAAAACATAAAGATAGCCCCAACAAAAAGTACTTTTTAAGAAAATGTGATTTTTTAATAAAAGTACTTTTTTGAGAAAAGGTACTTTTCTGAGAAAATTTACTTTTTTCAGAAACATAACTTTTTTAGGAAATCGCCAAAACCGAAAATCGCAAATAACAAAAATCGCGAATAACGAAAATCACCAAATTGAAAATCACGAATAATAAAAATTACAAAAATCAAAAAATCGCCAATATAAAAAAAAACAAAAATCGCAAAAAACCAAAAAGCCAAATTCAAAAAAAGCCAAAACCGAAAATTGCAAATAACAAAAATCGTGGACAGCAAAAATCGCCAAAATCAAACATTGCCAAATCGAAAATCACGAATAACAAAAATCATTGAAAGCGCCAAAATCAAAAATCGCCAAAACCGGAAATCGCGAAAAACAAAAATCGCCAAATCAAACGTCTCATAAAACAAACATTTCAAAAAACAATAATTGCCAAAGTCAAAAATCGACTAAATCAAAAATCGACAAAATCTAAATCGCAAAAACAATAAATAAAATAGCTTTCTACAAAATGTGTTCCCACTTATTTACTTTGTTACGATGGGTGTAGCGAAGCGCATCGGGTTACAGTTAGTTAGTAATAACAAAAGAGAACAATTCAAAATCAAATGTGCAATGCAAGGGCTGCAACAAAACGAAAGTAGTAAACTTTATAGTATCGAAGCATACACACTAAATCCCATGATAATGATAATGAACCAGCAAATATGTACGTGAATTGGACAACGAAATTATATCTCCATTCACTTTTGTAAAATATAACGGTGTTATAGCAGTTGTTATTATTCCAAACGTTGATGATTAAAACGAAAAATATACTATAGTACTCGATTTATGAAGCGAAAAATACATGAGCTAATAAATATTCGTGCATAAGAAATGATTTGGAGATTTATTCGGTATATACATATATACTCGTAATATCAAGAGACTGAATGAAGATGAAAATTTTTAATATTAATAAAATATTTTGAATTACGAACTTTTTACAATTGACACATTGGAAATTTTAATTATTTTTCAAAAATATTACGGAACGTTTATACTTAAATTTTTTGTTGATAACGCAAAAAAAAAGCAGTATGGCAACTACAAGTGCCAAAGAAATTATTCGTCCATTTACAATTAGATGCATCCCATGAATTTTACAACGACACACAGGTCTGCTACATCGATTTTATTTTAGTAGAAGACAAACTTGTTTATATAATGTTGATTTGAATTAATTATGTATATATCTTTTGGAAACTATATTTTGGGATGAAGTCCAATATCAAAGAAGTCGGTCCTAGATCTTGGAACCTACTTCTCAGTGCAGTACGTGGTTCAAAACTACAAATCCACCAACTCAATTTTGTCAAAACCTCATACTGGTCGCCCCTTCAAAAATACTGAGCGTGAAAAGCGAACTACTCGTATTATGGCGTCAGTAAAACATAATCCCTAAATTACTGCTTCCCAAATTAGTTCTAAAATCAAAGAATCCTTCAGCAAAGACATCCATGAAGATACATTCGCAAAATATTAAGAAATCTGACTATGACGGTCGTATAGCACAAGGCTGCAGAATTATGGACACGTGTTTTACTTTCAGATGAAAGCATTTTCGGCATGAAAAAAGTTAATTTGGCGAAAATTGCATTAAATAAACAAGTAAGAGTGCTAAATTCGACTTTGAACTTTTGCCGATATTGAATCTTTAAATTCGAATACCAATTCTAGAGGGAGTGGAAAAACCCATTAGTTCCCTAAGTACTTCATAGAACACAACTGAAATTCATTATTTAGCACAGCCGACGTTATAATACCCAAAATTTGATCCCAATAAGAATGTTTCGACACCTTAGAAGTTACACGTTAATTAAAAAAATACCAAAAGATTCTTCGCCAAAAATGTTCAGGCTAATTTTTTGAATAAAGGGTACTTTTATAATAAAAAATGGTACTTTTTTAAAAAAGGGATACTTTAAAAAACACTTTTAGTGAAAAGGGTACAAGTGGTACTTTTTAAAAAAAAGTACTTTTTTAAAGAAATGGTAATTTTTGAAAAAAGGCTACTTTTTTAAATAAGGGTACTTTTTCTAAAAAGGGAACTTTTTAAAAAAAATAGTAATTTTAAATGAAAAAGGGTACATTTTAAAGAAAAATGGTACTGATTGAGTTTGAAATTATTCAGGCTCAAGATCAAATGTTTTTACTTTAAATAAAGCAAAAACCATTGGCACATTTGTTTCAAAAATTGATCTATATTCTGCATGACAGAACATACTTATTAAATCTAAAGGGTACTTCTTTAAAAAAAGGAACTTTTTCTTAAAAAGGGGGATTTCAAAACAAATTATTTTTAAAAAAGGGGTCTTTTTTTCCAAAAAGTGTACTTTAAAAAAAAAACGGTACTTTCCGCACAGAACCTCTGATATAGCTGTTTTTGTTTCTTTGTTTGATTTTAACTATCTTTACTAAAGTCACATAAAGTATTGGTCTTTGCATGGTCTCCAGCGGACGGACTAAAAGAGAATCATAGAAATTGGCCTAAGTAAGTTTTACTAGTGTAAATTGGGCTAATATGTCAAAATATTTAAATGAGAGACTTCTTTAAATTGTTAATTACAGTACGACCAAATATGAACCCTCATCATTCCTATTTACTCTTGAAAACCGCCTAAGCATCTGCAGTTCGTCGTCAGAGAAGGGAAGGGTAATGGAGGAAGTATGGATAAATTTTTATAAAATTTGGTATGGGCTGTCTTTGGGATACAAAAAGCGTTTTAGACTTATAACTTGCCAAAAATTTTAAATTTACAAGCAGACTAACAAAAATAAAATATCGACTTGGAAAATGGTTCTGAAAATCATCTTGTTCTATTTTTTTTTTTTTTATCTTCATGCAGTAATAATGTGAACAGTAAATATTTTTTGTTTTATTTTTCATGAACCACTCAAGTTGAGTCAGTAATAAGTGTAATGGTTTAAAGAAAATAGTAAACTTCAATACTCGATAGCCTCATAAGCCATAATGAAAAAAATCATGTACTATTTTCATGAGTGAGATATTACAACTTCTAAGAAAATTTCATGTATGCATCGCAGACGAATTGAACAATCAATACTTATTGAAAATAAGTAAGACATACAATGAACACTGATTCAAACACACATATTGAACAATTTGGATATGTCCAGAATTAACATATTATTGGATTTAGAACTGCCCTATGAGGCAGTGCCCAGTGATAACAGCAACTACCGTTGAAATCTCCCCACTGGGGAGTGATAGTAGCGCACTAGTGCGCTTAAGATTCAGAGCCGTCCAGATATGTCTCGTGATCCTACACGTTGATCCATTAGCCCATCTGTTGTCCGTTATGCCAGCGGTGTGAAGCTGAAGTTCCAGCTTGCACAATTCCAGGGGTGTGCCAACACATTCCGCTGAAACCCGTAAGGTAGTGCCCTGTCTTGCCAGCTCATCAGCTTTACAGTTTCCCGGTATATTCCTGGAACCCATATGAGTCTGTTATCGAACTGCTTGGCCATCTCATTTAAAGACGTGTGGCAGTTAAGGGTAGTTCTTGTTTTCAGGAACATTGATTCCAAGAATTTTACTGTGAGCCTTGACTATTAGAGTAGATGTTGACTGCGGTTGTAGACAGAATATTCCGACCCAATCAGTCAGCAACTTCCTTTATTGCCAGTTCCTCCGCCTGATATGCACTGCAGTGGTCTAGCAACCTGCGAGCCAGATTTAGTCCAAGCTCCTTTGAATAGACTCCGAAACCAACTTGGCCAAACATTTTCGATCCGTCAGTGTAGAAATTTATGGAACGCCTGCTAGCTGGAGTCCTCCCAGACCAAGATTCCCTGGTCGGTATTAGAGTGTTGTAGTGTCGTTCGAATACACTCCTTGGAGTAGTGTAATCCACATTCAATGGTAAGTTCCTGTCAGTCGGGATAACTCCATGGCCACAATTATAACCACGTCATTGTAGTGTGCCCCTTAGTCAAATGGCCGCCAACTGCTTCCCTAATATGTCCAACGGTATTAGGTGAAAGAGGATGTTCAAAGCATCCGAATGTGCAGTACGAAGGGCACCAGTGATACACATGGAAGTCATTCTCTGTACCCTTGCAAGAAGGTTGGTATTGGAGGCCTTCTCTAGAGCAGGCCACCAAACGATGACCCCGTACAGCAGTATTGGGCGAACCACCTTATACCATGCGGATGCTATATTTACATGGGGAATGAGCCATATTTGATAAATCCACTTATTTTTTGCTAAAGCAAATAATGCAAACCAAATTTGAGTATAATTTTTGATAGATTTAAGTGAAGATCGGGAAGCAGCTTTATATAGGGGCTATGACTAATCCTACAGGATTTATTTTTGGACTACTGATTAAAGAGTGTAATAAGATATACGTAAACCAGGTTTAACCGAGATCTATCTGATAGCGTTCGTCCTATGGGTGATAAATTTTAGCCAGATATATTGATATGTGCGTCCTCTAGTTTGATTACAAGGTTTACATGGACACGCAAACGGATTGATTCTGAGTCATCGGTATAAAAAAAATGGGCTTGGTCGAATATTTTTGGTAGTTACAAACATCATAGTTGTTTAGGGTATAAAAAATATTATATTTACACCTTGTAACTGTAATGAAAATAATTTACTCCAGACAATTTTTTATAGAGTTGGGGTACCAAGAAATTTTTTTTAAATTACTAAAATACAAAACGGACGAAAATTGTGCGCTACAAAAGTAAAAAAAAAAAACATAAAAACTATTTATGCATCTATTGAAATATCGCTATCTGTAGTACAGTTTATTACAGTTTTTTAAACAATTATGACTAAGCACGATTTTCTTTCTTATGCAATTGATTTGTTTTTAATATATTCCTGGTCTAGTCTTTAATATACATATAAATGTTATAATGTTTTTCAAAACATAATTAACAAATTGTGAAAATCAAGTTCAAACAAACGTAAACACCATAGAAAAACTTGACCACATTGTAAAATAAATACTTATTTCTTTAGTTTTGCAACATTGTATCGGTAATACTGCAGCATACAATCATGCATATGTATGAATGGATGTATAAATTCAATGCTGAAACGTTAAATGGTTAATGAACCTAAAAAATAAATTACAAAAACAACAAAAAAAAAACTATAATTTTTTGTTTGATTTGTTTACAATACTATTTACCATTGATTTATCATATGAGCTTATTAACAGAGTAAAAAAGATTTAATTCTTATACATCAATAACCAAGCAAAATTAAATTAAGTTATAAAGAAAAACAGAATACCCCTTAAATACACCAAAGCCTCGATTTGGCGATAAATTGGACAAGATATAGACGAAGCAAATCGAAACAATTGTTTATACACATTTCAAACCAATTTCTTTTTAATTTCTGTCAGTATAAATATTTTTTTTTTATAGAAATTTCCAAATTGGTTCATATACGAAAACAAAAACCAACAATAATAACATTTATATAAGCTATTCTCAATAGTAAACCTGCACAGTTTGTGATTGGTGGATGTGAAAAGATTCGCCAAAACAGAAACGTTTATTTGAAATCAAAAAGGTCTTTCAATGTCTTTGCGTGGTATAGAATAACAAAGCACTTATGTTTCTAAAAATCGTAAATATTTTTATTAAGACCTGTTTCTCTCTTTGTTTATATTTTTAATGAAATAAAAATCAGCTTTTGAGGTTTAAATTTCAAATTTTATTGAAACCAAAAATTTTCTGTAGATGTAAAGGGTGTCCCAAAATATACGCAAGATCTGAATAAACAGAAACAATCTACTCAATTATAACATAATAATTATCACAATGTTCAATAAATCTCTGATGAAGGCTGAAATGCCAGAAACCGATCCGATTAAGAATACAGTGTAGTTATGAATTTTTTATATATATGATTTCTTCTTCTTCTTTTTTGACATTGTTATTTTTTATTAGATCATGCACACTCTTGTCGAAATTTTCCATGACCATTTTGCATAAATGTTGCTGAATTTCGTTGCTACAGCGTTGAATTTCTTCCTTCAATGCACGGGTGGTTGTGAGCTTGTTAGCATAGAACTTTGACTTCAATCATGTTAAATCATACGACTAGGAAATGTCTCCTGCTGTAATTGAATCGTTTTACGGGCTATATGGCATGTGGGGTACCGTCTTGTTAAGTTACAATATCATCCATTTTAGCCGGAAAGAGCTCTTTTATCATGTCGCGATATCGAGCAACAGTAACAGCCACTGCTGGACCAGTCAGCGAAAACTTCCAAAATTTCCACCAAACAGTGACACGAAGTGGTTGCATTTGTTTTTCGACAAACACATGTGGGTTCTGCGAACACCAAATACAGAAATTTTAACGATTAACGAAGCTATCGTGGTGAAATTGTTCTTCAAAGCTTAGGATGATTTAGTTCATTGGGCTTCAACTCTTGTCTGAATTAAACGTTGTAAACGTGAAGGCTCGGATCTTCTTCCAATTCTTGTCCAAGACGCCGAATTAATGTTCCTCTACTTTTACTAACAATCTCACTCACTGTTTCGATATTTACATTTGAATGGTTTGTTTTTGGACCAGCAGTGCGTTTAGCATCACGAGTTGATCCAATATGCCTTTATTTTTCAAATACTCTTTTCATAGTTGACTAAGTTAGATAAATATTCCGAATGTGTTTTGTAAGAAATTTTCGAACAAACAATGTTCAACAATGAAATCACGTTGTTCTATCGTATAATGCTCCCCTTTTACCAACCCTAAACTGCCAGCTTTCAAACTGTCTTTTCTTTTGATTGTCGAAACTTTTATGCACAAATGGTCAAAAAATTCAAATCTTGCGCGAATTTTGGGCCACCCTTTATAAATGAACACTGCTGAAGAGCATTTCAACAGTGTTGATTGATGTCAAAGAATAATTTCGTCGAGTTCTTTAGTTAGAAATATTGAAAGTATTGATTTATACACCTACTTATTGGCTATCACTTCTCCGCTGGGTACTTTTATTATTTTCTGAATATAATATAATGAATTTGTGGTGATGTATGTAACTACCAAAAATATCGGACATATATTGATGCGCGTCTGTCTATCTGTCCGTCCGTCTACCCGTGTGTCCATTTTAACTTTACTGCTGGTTGGATATACGAGTATGAATATATTTTGATGAAGGTTTGTATGCGAGCTTTTTAATGAGCGGGATTGAAATGAATAAAACCGTGCATGTTCAGACCTAGTTCCCATACAAGTGACCCCTATGAGAAGACTTAAATTGCATTAAGATAAAAATTATCATATGCTATAAATCTTCGAAAATTAAGGGACTTAACAAATATGCCCTTCGACCTAGTCCTCCCCATGTAAAAATAGCATCAGATATGAACTTTTTCATATCTACAGGTAACAAATTTATAACAATGCGATGAAAATTTATTTTATGCATATTTACTATATCCAATTAGTTGGACCAGGCACTATTTCTCTGGGTATCGTGTAGTCGGTATAGACCGACTATAATTTTCTTACTTGTTTTTAATTAATTCTAACGACACAATTTTTTGAGTGTAATTTTACCATAAATTTACACACAAACCTACTGAATGGAATTTGAATACTAAGTTACAAAAGAAAACAAACAAAAAAAAAACAATTAGCATTTATTTTAGGCCAAGTACATAACGATTGTTTTTTTTTTTTTAAATCTTCATAAAATTAATGACTTTTACTTATACTCATGGAAGAATATGACACTTTCTATGATTTGCTAGGACTAATTTATTTGTGTATTTGTTGGTTTTAATAATTGTGCGATACTGTTAATTTTACTTTTTATGTTTATGTCCAGGCTTCTTTGCATATTTAGTTAACATGTAATTAGCTTTCAACATTTAAATTTGCCAATTTGTTTAACGTTATGAATCCGGTTTACACAGTTCATGATAATTACTTTGAAATCAACACAAATGTATAAAACTTAAAATTATTGCAATTAAATTTTTGCTTAGGAATTTAGTGGTTTCCAGGCGGTTTTACTCAATTATTTTCAATGTAAAATCAATAAATGATCGACAATTATTGAGAAAAGTTTTAATTATGTAGTTTTTAAACGATTAATTAAAATGCCTAGTACTGTGTGGAGGAGGCATCCTAATTATTGCATTTTATGAAATTGATACCAAGTAAATAAAAAACAAACAGAATTTTTAAAAATTCTTGTTTTTTCTAGAAGATTTGCGTTTAATTAGAAGACCGTGAAAAATTACATACGTTTTTAAAGGCAATGTTTTGAATTAACCTTTTTTGTATGGTATTATCACATTATGTCTTATTTACTTTTCGCTTAAATTATAAAAAATAGTATTTGAAATTTTTTAACAATATATAATATAATTGCAAGCAGTTTAAATTTAAAATTAAAATAAAAGAAGTTCCAGCTGCAACTTTTTGCAATCTTATGTTTTTCTTAACTTTTTAAGTGCCAGCTGAAGTAAAAATTCAAATACTTTTTAACCCTTTCACGACCGAATCTAAACTGCTGGAAAATTTTTTTTTTTTTGTGGATTCGTGCTTAACGACCCAACATTTCTAAACAAAAGTGTCGTCAAAAATATTTTTTTTAAATTCCTTCAAGGAAGAAATCCATGGGCCATATATATCCCATTGGTCGCTCAAAACAAGTAAGTGATTTGTGTTTTTATTTTTTTCATAAATAACTGTAGCTTTGGTTTTGTATTTATTGTAGATTTTTAAATATAGAGCACAAAGAATCGATTACTACTTCTTTAGTTTGTACTAAAAATGGAAAAGAAAATCGTTCCTTTTGTAAAAAATTGATTTTACATTTTTGAGATATTTAGAACTAATCTTTTTCTAAAGGTGCGTTCAGACTACGCAAATATTTGACCAAATAAACGTAACCCCTAAATAATGTATAATTTTCCTTGTATAATTTTCATTAAGTTATACAATATATGATATAGAATATAGTTAAATATATTAAATATTACTAATGTAATAAAACATAACTTAATTTTGTCTTTTATATATCATGTAAGATTGAATAAAACTTTCATAAAATTAGGGGTTACGTTTATTTGGTCAAATATTTGCGTAGTCTGAACGCACCTTAAGTCTTTTTATTTATAGTTGAATTAATTGTTGATTTAGTATTATGATTTTTTTTAAATTTAATAAAAATATAAAACTATAAAACATCTTTTTTACCCGTACTGAATTTTGCTGAATAATAAACCGATTCCAAATATTGGTGTTTCTGAAAACCATAAATACTGATCCATGTTATATCAAAATTTTAATGTTTTCGGTTCAATAACGTCCGAGTTAATGACATCCAAATATCATTAAAAAAACACAATTTTCAGACTTTGTGGTCACCGTCTTAGGCCCTGAGAATACATGTGCCATTTTTTTTTTTTTTTGGTACGATCTGAAAGCTAAAACTATCCTCTGTCGACTCAAGTCAGCTTTAAAGAAGTCGGTTGGAAAATGTGGAAAATATAAGAAAAAATATAAATGGGACATATATGTCCCATTGGTCGTGAAAGGGTTAATATTTCGATAAATCCATACAAATAAAAAAGGAGCAGAGGTAGAAATTATTAAGTATTTGTGCGATGGAATAATGAAACAGGTAAGTAAGACTATACGATACCCTATACCATGCGTTTAGAGATCCTTAGGCCCAACTAATTGGATACAGAAAATAAGCATAACCCAAATTTGAGTGGCATTGTTATTATTTTTTTGCTTTGAATATGGAAAAGTTCATATATGGGGACTAGGTTGAAAAATGGACCGATTCTGACCATATTTGGTAAGGTCACTTATTTTTTGCAAAAATTATATACAAACCAAATTTTTGTTTTTTGATACATTTAAGTGAAGATCGGGAAGCAACTTTACATGGGGGCTATGACTAAGAATTGTTCTATAGGGGTTATTTTTGGACTACTGATTAATGGGTGTAATAAACACATACAAACCCAATTTGACCAATATCTATATGATAATTTGGATTATATGGCAATTTAAGTCCATTTCATAGGTGTCATTTGTATGGGGACTATGTCTGAACATGCACCGCTCTTCGCCAATTTCAATAGCGTTCATGCTATGGCCGATGGAAGCTTACATACCAGATTTCATCAAAATGTGTTCACATTTGCGACCTGTAGTTTGATTACAAGGTTTACATGGACACACAGACGGACGGACGGACATCGCTAAATCGACTCAGAAAGTGATTCTGAGTTGATCGGTATAATAAAAGGTGGATCTAGGTCAAATATGTTTTGTTGTTACAAACATCAGCACAAAGTCATTATACCCTGACCACATAGTGGTATAGGGCATAACAAAGTGTATTTTATTATAATTAGAATGAATTTGATGAAATCGTAAAACACAGAAGTAATACATAAAATATTTATACCCTATACCACTATGTGGTTTGGGTATAATGACTTTGTGCTGCTGTTTGTAACTGCCAAAAATATTTGACCTAGTCCCATCTTTTATTATACCGATCGAATCAGAATCAGTATCTGATTCGATTTAACGATGTCCGTCCGTCCCTCCGTCTGTGTGTCCATGTAAACCTTATAATCAAACTGCAGGTCGCAAATATGAACATGTTTTGATGACATTTGGCATATAAGCTTCTATCACCCAAAGGATGAACGCTATTGAAATTGGTGAGAATCGGTCCATGTTCAGACCTAGCCCCCATACAATTGACCCCTATGAAATCGAATAAATTGCCATAATTGTCCAAATTGTCGTATACATCTTAGTCAAATTGGGATTGTATGCGTTTATTACATCCATTAATGAGTAGTCCAAAAATGATCCCTATGAGACAACTGTTGGTCATAGGCCCCATGTAAAGCTGCTTCCCGATCTTCAATTAAATCTATCAAAAAACAAAAATAATGCACTGATTCTTCTCAAATTTTGTTTGTATATATTTTTGCAAAATACAAGAGACTTTACCAAACATGGTCAGGATCGGTCCATTTTTGGGCCTAGTCCCCACATAGATATAGCATCCGATATGAACTTTTTCACATCTGCAGCCAAAAAAATTAATAAAAATCCCACTCAAATTTGGTTTATGCTTATTTTCTATATCCAGTTAGTTGGGCCTAAGAGATAGGGTCTCTAAACGCGTGGTATAGGGATAGGTAATTATACCCTATACCACTATGTGGTTTGGGTATAATGACTTTGTGCTGCTGTTTGTAACAACCAAAAATATTTGACCTAGACCCATCTTTAATTATACCGATCAAATCAGAATCACTTTTTGAGTTGATTTAACAATGTCCGTCCGTCCGTCCGTCCGTCCGTCTGTGTGTCCATGTAAAGCTTGTAATCAAACTGCAGGTCGGAAATATGAATATATTTTGATGAAATTTGGTATATAAGCTTTCATCGGCCATGGGGTGAACGCTATTGAAATTGGTGAGAATCGGTCCATGTTCAGACCTAGCCCCCATACAAATTACCCCTATGAAATCGACATAAATTGCCATAAGATCCAAATTGTCATATAGATCTTACTCAAATTGGGTTTGTATGCGTTCATTACATCCACTAATGAGTAGTCCAAAAATGATCCCTTTGGCCCCATATAGAGCTGCTTCCCGATCTTCACTTAAATCTATTAAAAAACAAAAATATTGCACTAATTCTTCTCAAATTTTGTTTGTATATGTATATATTTGCAAAATACAAAAGACTTTACCAAACATGATCAGGATCGGTCCATTTTTAGACCCAGTACCCATATAGATATAGAATCCGATATGAACTTTTTCATATCTGCAGCCAAAAAAATTAATAAAAATCCCACTCAAATTTGGTTTTTGCTTATTTTCTATGTCCAGTTATTTGGGCCTAAGAGATAGGGTTTCTAAACGCATGGTATAGGGTATCGTATAGTCGGTCTAGACCGACTATAATTTTCTTACTTGTTTTCTTACTTGTTTTTTTTTATAAATGATAAATACTTACATATGTTTGGTAAGTCTACGATTAAATAATTGTCATTTTAAATACTTATTCAGACAATAAAAATTTATTTTGGAACCAAGTTCAAGTTGTGAAGGAAGGTCAAGAGTAGACTTTAATAAAATCAAGAAAATTAATTTTAGAATCCTTCGTACAATCGAAAACATTGCAAAATTAATTAATTTTAAATAAAATCTCGAAATATTTATTTCGTTTATAACTAATATATATAAAACTAGATGTAACCCGGTGTGCTTCGCTACACCCTCCCCCTGCCCCCCAGCCCCCTCCCCCACGAATCGTTATGAGAGGGCTCACGCAAAGTCCCAAGGCTCTCACTATTACCATAATTCAGATATATCACATTTAATATTAAGTTTGGGTAGGGGTGCCACGCGCATTTGTCCAATCCCGCCCATTTTTTTGTCTGACTACGCACGTTAATAATAGATGACCTAAGACAAATTTGCAAAGCTCACTCTGTCGTGGTACTTAATATATATGATATTTAAAATTTACTTTGTATGGGAGGTGCCACGCCCGCTAAAAATATTTAAAAAATTACAGCCTGTAGCACTCCCATATCCGCTGTAAGACCATGTGAAAATTTCAGGAAGGTCAGATGAGTATTTACGGAGATTACCTCCTATAGATTTTTTTATTCAAATAATTGCTGATATACAATGTTTTTTGATTTTTTCATTCGGTACAACAATTATCAGATTTTTCGGCATTCCTACCCTGGAGCAAGTTACATGTAGCTGCCCATGAGAAGAAGATGGATTATCAAAATTAGATCTGGCAACACTTAACTATTGGCCTTGAACTTAGAATATCATTTGGGAATTTTTCTTTTTAGCGATTTTTATTTTTCGCAATTTTCGGTTTTGGCGAATTTTTGATTTTGGCGATATATTTTCCACGACAAATCACATTGATAACTAATGTACTTGTCAAAAGACTGTTGCTATTATTTATATAGGAGGCCCACTAATCCCATCCCGCACAATTTTTGTTGGACTACTCACATTAATATCTGATGGACTCGTGCAAAATGTCGGGTCTTTCCCTTTGATAGAACACCAGTTATATGATATTAGATATCTACTTTGCATGGGCGGTACTACGCCCACTGCTACGATCACGCCCATTTTTTTGTTCGACTAATCATACACAGAATCTATGGGCTCATCTAAAGCCACAAAGCCCTCTCTTTTACAGTACTCCAGATATATGACATTAAATAATTACTTTGCATGGGGAGTGCCACGCCAATTTTTTGCCCGACTACCCATACTAACATCTGATGGTGTCGTGCAAAGTGTCAAAGCTTCCCTTTTTTAGTACAACAGTTATATGATATCATATATTTACTTTTTACGGGCGGTGCAACGCCCACTGCTCCGATCACGCCCATTTTTGTCTAACTAATCACATGAATAACTTATGGGCTCACACAAAGTCCCAAGACTATCACTATAACAGTACACCAGATATATGGCATTTTATATTTAATTTATATGGCAGGTGCCACGCCTATTGGTCCGATACTGCCCATTTTTTGTCCGACTACTCACATTAAAAATAGGTGACACCAGAAAAATTTTAAAAGCTCTCTCTATCACAGTACTCGAGATATATAATATTGAATTATTACTTGTATGGGAGGTACCACGCCCACTTGTCCGATCCCGCCCATTTCCGGCGTAGCTACTCACACAAAGTTGCAAAGCTCTCCCTATCATAATACTCAATATATGTAGATGATATTAAAAATTTACTTTGTGTGGGAGTTGCCACGCCCACTAAAAATATTTAAAAAATTATAGCCTATAGCACTTCCCATATTCGCAGTAAGACTCTGTGAAAATTTCAGGAGTATCAGATGGGTAGTTACGGAGATTACCTCCTACAAACAAACAAACAAACAAACACACATTACCTCTTTATAATATTAGTATAGATTAAATTAATGTATAATAATAATATTAAAAATAAAAAGATAAATAATTTATTAAAATTTAATCTTAATTGAATTAGATCCATTTATATCATAACTATTTTTTTACTTAATTTATTGTAGCTGATGAAGTATTTAAGTCTTGTAAATTTTTAAATGCCCAGTCTTTCATGCAGCTTTTTTGTCGCCTTTATTTACTGCGTTTTTTTGTCAATCCTTTCTTGGCGGTTACTAGGTTCAGCTGTTGATTTCGCTGCTGGTTTATTTGTTGTCTTTGGAAAGAAATCGCATTGAATAGAGGCAGAAAACTTTTTCAACTTGAGTCTTCTATCGACAAGCGGTATAAAAGCATGGTATTGAGCGGTGCCATCGATTGTTACCGCAGCATCGAATCTGCTCTTCACTGTTTTCAATGTTTCCTGATGATGCTCTTTGCTACTAAAAACTATTTTAGTTTCTTTACAATAACTCTTTGCCCAATGGAATAGAGCAGTCGCATCTAAGATGCGATCTTGATGAGAGCACTGGATGCTATACTCCGCTGCATTTCGTTTAAGGTTTGCTCCAATACCATCACATGCTCCTTTACCATGAGCAGTAGGATGAAAATGCCACTCAGCTGGCATTCCAAAATATTTTTAATGGGCCATAAGATTTGCCAAGCTACTTTTGTTTTTAACATGTTGACGAGCTCCGTCCGAAACGTAGTATACCTTCTTTACTGTAAATTTAGATTTTAGAAATTTTAGTATTCTCTTCTGGTACTCATAAACTGCAACGGTATCATGTTTTAAATCGTCGGCTATGATTGCCATACTTTTGTGTTCCAGTTTTTCATCTTTCATGTAGTAAATAACTACTGTGAATAAATATAGTTGCTTGGTCGTTATTGAAGTGGAATGTTTGCATCCTGAAGAACATATTTATAGTTTTCTGCGAAATCATATCAAATAAGGAATTCACCAGAGTTCAAATTTATCTTCAAATCCTTGAAGAATGACCATCGCTCTTTGACTAAAAAGTTATGGTTTCTCAAGTTTAGCAATCCTGTACACATTTCTTCCACAAAATCATCCACATTTAAAATGATTGTTTTCAATGTGCATCTGTCAGTCTGAATCCAAGAATCAAATTTGACCTCCTCTATATATTCTCGATCTAAAGAGTTGATTAAATTTTCTTTGATGAATGTGGTTTTCGGGCAATTGGTACATTCACCTAAGTGGCAAGAAGTTGTTGCATTAGGACACATAGTCAATTTAAGGCAATCGCGGTAATCGTGTAAATCTTCTGCCGAATCATCTGTTAAATACTTTAAGTTGATTTCCTTCAACATCAGTTTAACATTTTCATGGTAAATGCAAACGCATACTGTGTGAGTTCCGCTGCTTTCTGCCAAAACGCAATGTTTTGGCCTCATTTGGGTTAATTTCGTGAAGCCAATTCTAACATCCTCGTGTTCAGATTGAAATGTTGCAAATAACTCTTTCAAGTTACAGATAACCATTCTCTTCTGTTATGTTATGAAGGTATGTTACATACCTTCGGAAAGGTTAATTTGTCTAGTTTCTCAGTATAAGTTTTATTTGTAAGGTTTTTCACACAAATAGGAAAAAATTCAAAATAGTGCATTTGTGAAAAATTGAAAAACCGTTGTCTTGAGTTACAAAACATTTATTTTGATAGATATCCCACTCCCATCCCACTAAGCGACCAAAAAGCTCTTAAAGGAAAAATCCTAAGCTTTCTTATGAAAAAAAAAAATGCCCTTTTTGAAAATAAAGGCAAAAAATGCTTTAATTTAGCAAAAAAAAAAGTCTACAAATTTTTTTTTTTTAAGTATTTTTTTCCGAAATATTGAAGAAATAGCTATCTAAACTATTTGGGAGAAAATTTTCTAAGAACAATAGGTAATAAGTTACATGGATGAGAAAAAACACCTGTTTGGCCAAAATATCAAATTTTGATCCCCTCTAACTCAGAGAGATTTGAACCGATCTTATAGAAAAATTGTGTCTAAACTACTATCCAATAGGACTAACCTTGGTACGAATTTCATCCCGATCGGAAGACATCGGTTTCAAAAGTTGGTGCACTTGACATGAAACCCCCCATATGTATATTCAGGGTGTCCCATTGGGCACCAAAAATTAAAATTATCATACTACGAAAAAATAAGAAAGAATTAACTAATCTGAATTATCATTTTTTGCTAGAGCAAATTTTACGCAAGTACAAAACATTAAAATAATTTATAAGAAAAAGCTGTAGTACATTTGACATTTTAATACAAAAACAAGTAAGAGTGTAAATTCGGCTATGCCGAATCTTTGATACCCTCCGACTCGGTTTGAGTATTGATAATAAATGTAAACAAAATATTTGAAAAAGTAAACAATTTGTTAAACTTAATACCTAATTATTTCAGCGAACTCTTTGGTTTGATCTGGATTTTTGTTTATTCCAAGAGTTGGTATATAAAGCTCTCTCACATTAGTAATTCGCGCTCCAACGAGGAAAGATCGTTTTCGTCTTTTCTATTAATTCGGATAAAAGAAAACACGTTTCGGTGTTTGCTTTTTGGTCATCGTGGCGCCTATTGGCATCCATTTAGGTTATACACCTATATGCATGCGTTTCCGGTTATATGACATAATTGGTTAATTAATTTAGTTTAAGTTTTTGCAAATTGAATAGCTCGCCCTAACCTCCATTGCGAAGGTAATGGTTGTGTATGGTATACGCGTTATATCGTGCTAGTTGGAGATGGCTTTATATTTTCTGTTAACTGGCCAAGCCGTTCTTCATTGCGGCCGTATAGGCCGGATCGAGTAACAAAATAATAACAAAAGAAAAAAAGTTCTCTCAATTTTTTTTATACCCTATATCACTATGTGGTTTGGGTATAATGACTTTGTGCTGCTGTTTGTAACTACCAAAAATATTTGACCTAGACCCATCTTTTATTATACCGATCGAATCAGAATCACTATCAGAATCACTATCTGATTCGATTTAACGACGTCCGTCCGTCCGTCCGTCCGTCCGTCTGTGTGTCCATGTAAACCTTGTAATGAAACTGCAGGTTGCAAATATGAATATATTTTGATGAAATTTGGTATTTAAGCTTTTATCGGTCATAGGATGAACACTATTGAAATTACTGAGAATCGGTCCATGTTCAGACCTAGCCCCCATACAAATGAACGCTACGAAATCGACAGAAATTGCCATAAGATCCAAATTGTCATATAGATCTTACTCAAATTGGGTTTGTATGCGTTTATTACATCCATTAATGAGCAGTCCAAAAATGATCCCTATGGGACAGCTCTAAGTCATAGGCCCCCTATATAGCTGCTTCCCGATCTTCACTTAAATCTATCAAAAAACAAAAATATTGCACTGATTCTTCTCAAATTTTGGACCTAGTCCCCATATAGATATAGCACCCGATATGAACTTTTTCATATCTGCAGCCAAAAAAATTAATAAAAATCCCACTCAAATTTGGTTTATGCTTATTTTCTATATCCAGTTAGTTGGGCCTAAGAGATAGGATTTCTAAGCGCATGGTATAGGGAATCGTAAAGTCGGTCTAGACCGACTATAATTTTCTTACTTGTTTTTTGTTAAAATATTGCCATATTTGGAAAATATTTTTTTTTTTTCATACTCAAGGGGAGTTTATAATATTTACACAATACAATACGAAATCTAACCCAGTGGTGCCAACTTTTGATTTTGAATTAAATTATGTTAATAAAATATATTTTCATTTATTGACTCCAATACTACTACCTGGGAATTATTATCAAACTTCAATTTTTTGGGTTTTATTTTGCCTACCATGACGTCAGATTTTGAAGTCATCATGAACACTGGTTCAAATTAGGGATGCCAAACGCAAAAAACCAAATGTCCCAAAAATTTTAAAATAAAATAATTTGTTATCTTTATTTTCTGAAAAACTTAAAATTTTCACCCAAAAAAATTGTGAAAAATAATATTTAATTTATTTAAATTAAAATTTTCTTATCCTGAAATGCTATTAATGTCTCCTCAATCGCAATATTTTTTTTTAAGTTCATTTGATTTTTTATATGTAAACATATTTGGTATTTTCTGAATCTCAATTTGTGTTTAAAGAATACAATTTATAATTTAAAAGTTCAATTGATATCTTCTAAATTTCAAGTTATTATTTCCGACGTTTTAATATGAATTTTGAAATTCAATTGATATTTTCTAATTTATAATTAAAAATCTGAATTGCAATTTTTAGAATTGATATTTCCTTAAAATTGAGTGGGAAATTTAAAAGGTGTAATTTTGTATTTCTGTCAATAGTAATTATAAAAAATTTTTAAAAATTATATGTAATCGCAATCAGATATTTTGTAGGTAAAACAAAATAATAATTTCATATAACTTTGTAGAACTGTTTTGAAAGCAAAAAAAAAAAAATAATTGTTGAACTCGGTATCTCTATTTTGTAAACACAACAAAAAATTAATACGCCAAACTTTTGGTCATATTTGTAAAAGAATAATGGAAAAAACGTATGAAATAAAAGAGCAGTCCTGTGTATACTCTTAATATTGTTGTGTTTGATATCTAATTGAAAATGTTGACTTTCATGTTAAAATAGATTGCTAAGCTAATTAGAACAAAAATAGTGGCGCCATCTACTGTGGCATAGTAACACTGAGCAAAATGAAGTCACACTCTGTTTGTTAATACAAAAGAAATGTATTTTCCCTAAAACAAAATACATATTTTAGAATTTTATATAAATTAAATAATATACCGATTTATTTCTAACATGCGGTTATTATGAATATACAAGTATAGAATAGAATATATGTATATTATTTTATTATTTAATATCTTATGTATGTATGTATGTACATATACATACATATGTAAATATTACACAAAAAAATACAACAATACAAAATACAAAATACAACATCAGTTATTTTCGTGTTTTTCTTTAAATAAATTAATACATAAAGTTTTGTTTTTTTTTTATTAACAACTAGGTAGTTTAACATTATTTACTTTAGATGTTGGTGAATTTTTACACCCTTTATATGTATTAACTCGTAGTGTCTGCTTTTCGAAAAAATTTTGGATTGATTTTTAACCCCTTTCCCGTGACCCAATCGATCCGAAACTTTGCAGGCAGGCTCGCGGCGATGAAAAAAATTATCTAACAAATTTTTTTAGTGATGCCAAAACAATGGAAACTTTAAAATTTTTCTACCAGAGTTGATAAAAAATGTACAAAGGGTAATTTTTTATAATGTTATTACCACAACGATCACAAAAACAACAAGTGCAGCTATGACAACAATACAACATTAAGAATAACAACAAGAACAATATAGAAACATCATATTTTTAATTTTTTTTACTTTTTCAGAAATTTCCCTGGACCTGTTCCACCGATTTTAATGATTTTTGAAACAGAAATCTTCCCTAGCTGTCCAATTGAGGCCGTGATCGTGACAAGAACAACATAGAAAATCATATTTTCTCAAGACTTTTTTTGTTCTTCATTCAGATCCCGGGCCCTATTCAACCGATTTGGACGATTTTAAATAGCAAACTTCTCAGAATGTGTCAATGAATCATTTTTTATGCAAACGAGCATCCTAGCTACCCGATTGAAGTTGCCATTGTGATTTCCACAGACGGACAGACGGACATCGCTATATCCAGTCCGCTTGTTATAAGGATCGCAAATATATACCTATATATTATGGGGTCCAGAATTGTTTCTTATTATTACAAAGAATGACAAACTCATATATATCCTCTGCACACTGGGGTGGAGGGTATAAAAAATCTAAATTTATATAAAAAATTGCTTAAATTAGTAACTTGTAGAATATCGCGTGTTTAAACTTTTTTCCTTTAATGCTGAAAATTCATATCTTTGCCGAAGGATTCTTTGATTTTAGAACAAATTTGGGAAGCAGTAATTCTGGGAAGCTGTTTTAGTGACGCCAAAATTGTTCGCTTTTCACGCTCAGTTATGTCGGAGGGGCAACCAGAACGATTACTCCCTCTTATTAGCAGTGGTATGGTATAAAAAACAATATTTTCTTACAATAATTATAATAATTGATAGTTATTTGGCTTTTATTGTTTGGTCAAGTGATCAAGTTTTAAAATTCTTTCGATTAATTGATTAAATATCGAATGAAAGGAGAAATTTTAAAGTAATCAAATATTTTTTATTTAAAAATTAAAAGGTTAATAGCCTTTTAATAAATAAATTTAAAACAATAAATTGATCTCATATTTTATATTTTTGTTCTCAATATACCAAGTTATCTTCTTTTAAACGCATTAAAATTTTTCGATATATCCGATTAATCGACATAATCGACGAAAATGCCACTTTTTAAGTTGTACGATCGAAGTTGTTATCGATTTCTTAAATAGTTAGCAACAATTCAAAAAAGGTGTAAATGACGATGTTTAGTCATCTAATATTTTAACTAGACTTCAAATAAAACTCAAAATTCTTAGCCACAAAAGCTTTTTGTAAAATAAAAACACAAAATAAAACAATCACAGCGAAGGCTCTTTAATGGTTGCATTTCTTTATTCTGCAATGCTTATGTATCTATGTATGTATGTATGTTAATGTACTCTTATTACCGAAACATTATTTGTGGTCAATATAGCGTTGGTTCGTAGAGCGTAAAAATTTGCATTTATTTGTTTTAAATTACTATCACTTTACCTAATGACCGGAAAGATAAATAGTAGAAAGCAATTTAACTGCATAACAACAATAACATTAATACGAGTAATTTCCGAATGATTAAGTTTTAAAAACTTTTATTTAGTACAGAGCTGTGAAATAGTAGTTGTTACGAGTATGTATATGTTCGAGTAGTATATTGCAATGATAAATTTTCGAGTTAATGTTTCAAGATATACATTTAGCGTGCTTTTTCTGAAATAAAAGGACATACATACAAGGAAAATTTATATTCATAATGACTTAAATCAAAAATAAAATAATTTTGCTATTTAATTTGCACTGTATGGGATAGAGCAGGAAACATTAACGGACTCTTGTTTATCATTAGATGTCCAATGTCATATTTTTTTGTTTTAATATTTTATTTTTCTTTTGATGGTTGTTTAAATGGTCATAGCATTTTAGGTGAACAGGTGACCTTTGTTTAAAAATAAAAAAATATTTATTTAAAATCAAACTCAATTTCACCTCCTTCAAAGTAATCGCACTCCCCCCCTTATGCCAAAGTTTTTTCCAATCCTCGAAATAGTTGTTAAAGACAATTTCCTGAATGGCGTTTAAAGCGCGCAGTGATTGGCATTTTGTAACCTCAATTGATTCATAACGGTGTCTTCGAAGTGTTCTTTTCAAACGAACACGGTGGGTGTGTTACGATTTGGGTGAAATTTTTAGCGAAATGGTTTCGAAAAACCAATACTGTGTGAAATGGTGCATTAACGTAGTGCACAAAACCAAGATTAGTTTGGTCTCTTTTTGCGAATAGCTTCACACAAACGAAGCATAACACTAAAATATGTATTATTCATTGCTAATAGTTTGGCCTGGGTGGAAGGAATTCATAATGCATCACACCACAATAATCGAAGATGACTGACTTTGATTTTTAAACTACTTTAGCGTGATTTTTTCGACTTTGCTTACGTTTTAAACGATATTCGCTCTTTTGTTTGATTGTTTCGGGGTCGGAGGCATTGATCTAAGTCTCATAACCCATAATGTTGTATTTCGTTTCATTCTGTTAGTCAGAAAGCATGAATTCAGAAATATTAATGCGTTGCTAATTTCAAAAAAAAAAAAAAAAAAAATATTAACAGTCGAGATTTGTCGCATATGAGGTCTAAAATATCAATCAGATCCTTTTGAAATGTCAACAGTATCAGCAAGAAATCTAATATTTTCCGGTCCGAGACGCGCTTTTTCTATCTTCTTCTAATTGTTTGTTCCACTTGTAACATTTTTTGCCATAGCCTAGTAAGCGAAGTCCTTCCCCATTTTAACGTTTCTGAAGCAGAAATTTACTTTCACAACTTTACTTTCAAGAACTTTTTTCAACAAAATTAAATAATGTTAAAATCGCTAAATTCACCTTTCGTTGAAGCGTCAATAATAAACCAATGAAGATATAAATATGAAATTTGTCACATACATATATACAGTGACTTCCAAAACTGTTCATAAAAACATAGAATTTAGAATTTAGAAAGTTGTTTATAACAACAATTTATTAATCTTTTTTATATTGAATTCAATACATATTGTCTTAAAAATAAGTGATACGAAACTAAATTAAAAAAAAATTGCTTTCTTAATATATAAGTAAAACAAGTGAGAAAATTGTAGTCGCTGTTTTCCCGAAATCCGCTGAAGTTAAATCGCTGCACTAGCCAAATGAAAAGAGAAATACCTTAAATTTTTGGAGGTTTTAGTCCTTAATATGTGCTTCATTAAACCTTAAAGTTCGATCGTTAACTTGTTTAAATTTCTTTTAAAAAATTTTTGAAACTTTAAAATTGGAGATTTGAAAACTGTGTTTTAAAATTTAAGACATTTTGGCTTTAGTTTAAAACGAGTTTGCAAAGCACATGATTAAAAACATACCAAAATGTTTTTGCATTACGAACTTCTTGATTAAGCGTTTTGTAACACATTAGTTGCCCGAGCCAATTGTAATAACTTGGCTTTTTTTTAACCGATTTTGGTTTTTATTGCCCTATTAGAAAGATAATTTAATGTTTATTACGATTTTGTAATCCTTTTAATTTAAGATCAATTTAAAATATTAAAAATTTTAAGAAATTTGAAAAAAATCATATTTTTCCCATGTAACCGTTTTTCAAATTTCAGGGTCGTTAAGGCACGTGTTAGTCTTATCCGACTGTCCTAATTTTTTGGGAGACGTTATTTTACACCCAATTACATATTTTTAGGGGGCGGCCCAGTCAATAACTCACAATTTTTTTTTTTGGAGCACCCTAATGCAGATGTTCTGTTTCGTATGTCATTCCTCACCTATTTGGTCTAGAGGATCCAAATTCAATACCAAACTGCCGCAGATATTCAGGCTGGCAGACAGACGCACATCGCCAGATTGCCTTCTCCATTTAGAAGGATCAAGAATATATATAGTTTATAGGGTCTCCGGAATTTATTTCAATGAGTTACCACTCTGCATAGTGGTTTGGAGGGTATAAAAACACTACTACATTATGCGCCTAAAAGAAATGCTTTTCTTACTTAATTACTTTTCTCCTTTTCATTTCTACACAAGATGAAAGAAAGGTTTATGTGGGGACATAAGGGATCTCTTACATATATAAGGTACTGGTAAATTTTTCATAAATGTTCTATAAAATGTAAGTAAATATCAGAAGGTAACAAATATTTGTACTCGATTTGACCACGATACTTGCGTTCGTTCAAACTATCTTAATATTTGCAAACTGTACTTTGCGTAGAGGGTTTTAGGGGCACATAGACAGACAGACTCAATTTATTAAGAAAGTGACTCTGAGTGTAAATTAGTATAGTTAGTGTGAAAGCACAAACTTATTACCGCCTTTCAACACAGTGGTCTGGGGTAGACAAATATTTGAACTGTAAAACCACTTTGGAATTTCATATTATGACACTTTTAGTTCAAGTTTATTAAAACAACTAAATTCGTAATACCTTTTATTATTTGTTTATCAGCTTTTTCTCTCCATCGTTTTATTAAACTTTTATGTTTATATTTATTCATACACATAAGTAAGTTTTATGCACATTCATTTTAGTAGCAACCACAACAACTACAACTGGCTAATCCATATATTCATGCATCTAACTATCTATTCCATATATATAATATTAAATATATTCGTATATGTTTATTTTAATAGTTTGTTCATGGTTTCCTTTTACTGATATAACTTAAACACACCAGAGCATAAAACCAACATTCAAACATATCTAGGAAGTTAAATCACTCAAAGTTAAAAAAAAGTTACAGTGTTGAAAATGGATTCTCAAGCAGAGATGGTTTTCCAAACTCTGACTCCAAAATGCGATTTGTTTACGCAAAATGTCGAAAATACACTTACGGGAGGTGGGCACTAAAGATTGTTTTATAGTACTTTACTATTTTGAAGCAAGAAATAGAAAAGTTATAGCTTGTTGTTTTCAATTTGGAAAAATGTATATAATAATATTAAGAATTTCTTTTTCAAAAACGAAATATCCTCTACGGAGATTATTTTGTAAAAATTTATTAATGTGTCTGATATTACTATACACATTTTACAAATTCTTTTCATACCCTCCATACCAATGTGCAGAGGATATATATCAGTTTGTCATTCCGTTTGTAACGCATCGAAAAAAGCATTTGCGATCTCATAAAGTATATACATATATATTTGATCCATATACCAACTCGAGTCGACATAGTGGTGTCAATCTGTCGATCTGCCTGTCTCACTGTCTGTCTGTTGAAATCACGCTCATTCACAAAATAAACCATTTACCTGTGTAGAGTTATGATAATATTGTTTTCCATTTTTTCGAGCAGGTTGCCATTGAAAATGGGGTAAATCAGACATCATTGTGCCGAGATATGTCCAAAAATATGAAGACGTCTCTAAAAAATGTTAAAAATTCAGTGTGTTTTTTTTTGTAATAATTTAGTAAAAAGTTCATCAAATTGTTTACTTTTAAAATATTGTTATAAATAATACAATAAGTCCAGATATTAATGTACACGAAAAACCCATGTGAAGGTTATCAAAGATTCAGCACAGCCGAATTTTGTTTTTTATTATTTGACCTACTTTTAAAAAAGGTGTCCCAAAATTCACGTAAGATATGAATTAAACAGAAAACCAGTTCTTATCTTAACATTGTTAGTTTTTTATTGAATCAATAAGTACACGGGAAAGGGCTATGTATGGAACAAAATATCGAGAACGGCTTTACTAGCTCATTTTTTTATCGAAATTTTCCATGACCATTTTGCATAAATGTGGCTAAATTTCATTGATACAGCGTTCAATACGCGGGTGGTTCAAATAATCCCATAAAAAGAAATCCAATGTTTCAAGGGTTGTATGGCATGTGTCACACGTTGTCCATATCAATATAATACAACTTAGACAAAAAGAACTATGTTATAATGTCGCGATATCGAGCAATAGTAACAGTCATATCTTGACCAGCCAACGATGCCCGAGCTCAAAATCTGCATCAAACTGTGACTCGGTGTTGATGCACTCGTTTTTCGACAAACACATGTAGATTCTTTGAACCCAAAATGTGGCAAATTTGATGATTACCGAAGTCATTAAGGTGAAATGTGCTTCATCACTAAGGATGATTTTGTTCGAGAAATCAGCATCCACTTTTTAATGTTCGATTATCCATTCAGCGAACTCTATTTGCTGTGCATGGTCATTGGTCTTCAGTTCTTGTGTCGATCGAACCTAAAAAGTGTGGAGACTCAGCTCTTTAATGAGTATACGCTGTGGAGAACTCCTGAAATTTGCAATTCTTTTCCAGACGGCGCACAGTGAACCATTTCACGAGAAGGCGGTCAAATATCCATAACTTTTGATTGGATTAGAATTTTGGTATGCGCTTTTTTTTCTCTGTTTGGTAGGTGGGACCTTAGCCTTTAATTTTTGCTATAAAACGTAAATATCGACCAATAACAAAAAAAGTTATGGAGGGTTTAAAATACATTTTCATTTTTAGTTGAATTTTAGTAAAAAATTAAAGTGTTAAAAAAGGTTAAAAAAAGGTTTTTTTTTTAGGTTTTAGGTTAAAAAAAGGTTTTTTTTTTATATTACAACTAATACTTTTTAAAAATTTTGGAAGTTAACTTTTGTCAGAAAATACCAAACTTTGGCCCCCGTAAACTCTTTAGTCCTAATGTTCAAAGAGCCAAAGGTTGGCTTTTTTGAGCCCGATTTAAAATATAATTTATTAAGCAGCGAACGTAAAAGTTATCTGATATTGGTTCAAGATAGAGATGTTTCAATGAAAAAGTCGTTTTTACTTTAGGTACAAATTTTTTTATTGTCTTTTTAAATATTTCTATATAAATTTTTATTGTAAATTTATAAAATACATAAATTTTTTTTTTATTTGTATTTGTATTTGTATTTATTGATATTGTAACCAGTGCAGTAAGATATAATATCTTTTCGATTTAGCACTGGAAAAACCTTTTTTTTAAATATTTTGTATAGAATGGGGTAATTGGTTCCAGAGACGGCTTGCATAAAAGAAAAATTGGCGCTCTGAGAACAGATATTGGATCGTGCAAAGAACAATTTTTGGAGCAAATAGTTTGGATGTCTTGTATAAACAATTTTATGCAAAAATAAACGGCTTCTGCATTTCAAAAGATTGTCAAATGGTATTCCAAAAAGTTTTTTTTTTCGAAAAGTGAGACACCTATCATATCTTTTTAAACCAAAAACATGTCTTGTAATATTATTGTATGTAATTGTTAATTTACGTTTATCGGATGAATCACAACCAGCAAATAATTCACAACCATATAAAAGCGTAGGTATCAAATACGTTTTGGCTAAAAGCATCCTGATCTTTAGTGGTGTAAAATATTGGTTTATCCATAACGTCCTTAGCATACCATATGTTCTACCTGTTGCAAAGTTAATTTGGTCTGACCACGAAAGTTTTTCATTAAAAATAATGCCCAAATTCTTTGCCGATGGTACCATATCAATGTGAGAAGATCCAAGTTGTATACTTAAACTATTTATGGATTCTACAGCTCTTCTAAATATAGGAATGTATTTTGATTTTAAAGAATTTAAGCGTAATCCATTAGCAGTTGCCCATTAGTAGACTTTTGATAGAACAGAGTTTATCTTTGAAATACAATCGTTAATTGCAGAAACTTTGCAGCCAACAAAAAGTTGAACGTCATCAGCATACATTTGTATGTTCATAAAACTCAAATGCATTGGTAAGTCGTTGGAGTATATAGTAGTGGTCCAAGGATTGATCCTTGCGGAACTCCTCTTGTGACCGGTAGCCATGTTGAATAATGCGAGTCATTAAAAACAGCTTGATGTTTTCCATTCAAATAAGTTGAAATTACCTTAACCGAAGAATATGAAAAATGAAAAAAGGAGCTTAGCTTTGGACAAAGTATTCCATGATGAACTGCGTCGAAGACTTTTGAATGTTCTAGAAGTAATAAAATCGTGACCTGATCATCGTCAATATTACTCCGAATGTCTTCAATAACATATGCAAGAGCAGTTATGCAACTATGTTTTGGCCTAAAGCCAGATTGGCGACTAGCTATTAAACCTCTGTCAATTGTTTATGGATTAGTTTTTCAAAAACTTTTGAGAAATATGGCAAGATTGCAATTGGCCTAGCCTTCGGTACAGGAACTATTTTGGCGAATTTCCACCTTATAGGGAATGTGCTTGTTGTTATTATAGAATTAAAAAAGTAAGTTATATATATTAACAAGAAAGGCAATATTAACTTTTTACCGACAGAATTAGATTTTATGGACAGAAAACCTTGAAAAACATCTGATTGACTGAAGCAATGAAAGTTAAATAGATTTTCATCAATTGGGGCAGTTTGATTATTGTAGAACGAAGAATTGACATCACCCATTCCTATATTAACATATTTTTCATTGAGTTCCTCAATGTTCAAGGTATCACTGTTACGATCAGCTTGCTTTATAACTCCAATTTTTCTTATTTCTTAACTCCAATTTTTCTTATTTCTTTCCACGTTTTATTAAAACCGACAGCAATATTAAATATGTTTTCATAATAGGTAGATTTGTCCTACCTTATCTTGGACACTACAGCTCTTCTCTTCCTGCGATATATTTCATGTAGTTCAGGTGTTTTGTTGCGTTCTTCTATTAAGCGTTTGGCCCCTCATTTGAAAACCAAGGTCTGTCTTTAGAGGACATTTTCCTTGTTTTAATAGGAACATGTTCATTGTAAAGGAAGAGAATATTGTCTTGTAGAAATTGACATTGGTCATCAACATTTGGCATGTAAAAAATTCGTTCCCGTCTAATCATTTGTAATTCAGACAAATTATCAAAATCACGGTATGAAAAAGTGTAAGTTTTACTATTTGGCTGGACGTTGCACAGTGGCGCCAGTAGAGCAAACGAGGTTGCAAAAATCAAAATTTTCATGTGCGCCGACGAAGTTTTGAATAAGCCCATGTTATAGGAAACTTTTCAACGATTTCAAATATGCTACTCTTAATAATATCACATTTTTATTTTAGAAGATATAACCGTTCAAAGTTAACCGACTTTCGGTTTTCAAAAAAACACACAATTTTTAGTCAATTTGTTGCGATTTCAGGTGTAATATCACGAAAAATAGGTAACGAATCGCCTTATTTTTTATTTGTATTGATTGATGTATTTATTAAATGTATAACGATAAAAAAAAATTAACTGTTTTCTTTGTGTTTCTCCTGGTAAATCACTATTTAAAAACTATCCGTTTTTTTTCACTATTTTTCAACTTTGACGGAAAATAAAAAAAATCTATATTTTTCTATATTTGCCATATTTGCAAAACATGTTCTTTGATTATTTCTTTACATAATTCAAAAGGTTTTATCTGCCCGTACGTGCCCGTTTGGCTTCTAGAGGTAAAAAAGATTAAAAAGACATGGTTGCAGAAATTGTATGGCGTGCATCCCTTACATGTTTTGACTGACAGTAGTTTGATCTAATAGTTTGAAAATTGCATTTTAAGTCGGTTGTCTACCTGTGAGCCTCTGCCAAAGTCTACTCCCAATATTCTGTTACAGACACAGAATGCACAAAAAACTACTCATTGAAATTCGCAGGTACGCACCTCACTTAAAAATTACTTTGGAGTACAAATGGTCAAGAACAATATTGACTTATGGACCCTCCAGGTAGGCACAAATCTTATTTAGACACGAGCATAATATCAAAATTGCATAATTCAGCCTAAATTCATATGTATGCAGAGAACAGGTAAATTTTTAGGCATGGTAGCATAAGCCTATATATTGCAAAATAAGCATAATGCCTGGATTAGTCTACGACTGAAAGTTGGCGCAACAAGTACTGAAACCATGGCGTTAAACAATTTAAGTACTGAAAACATGGCGTTGAACAATTTAAAATTATTTGAACTATTTAGGAGGTCAACCGCACCAAAGTTTTTCATGGAAGCTGCTTTAGAAGAACTTGATAGCTTATACGGAAATATTGAGAGAAGCGAAATTATAAAAAATAATTTTTATCTGATATATGCAAATATTAAGCCTACAAAGCTGCAAATTGGAGAAGGAAAATATATTGAATGCAATTACGAGTTCCACCTGACCATGGTTGACGGAAAAGTCGTAAACGAACTGACAGGAACAACCTCAACATTGTCATGCCCGATTTGCAAAAAGAGTCAGAAGAACTTTGGTAATTTAAACGATTCTACAAACGAGGAGAATTACGAATATGGAATGTCACCATTGCACGCAAGGATAAGGTGTATGGAGTTCTTGCTAAAACGGACGTATAACCTACCACAAGAGGAGGAAAACTTCGATGAAAATACATCAATAAAGGATAAGGAAAAGATCAGAGAGACGCAAATGCAGGATGCTTTTTTTAAACAAGTTGGACTAAAAGTAGACTGTCCCAAGCTCGGATACAGTAACTCAAACGATGAAAACACTTCTAGGAGATTTTTTGAAAATGATGAGGCAGTAACTAGAATCACTGGAATTGACAATCAAATCGTGAAAAGATTGGGAGCGATCTTGAATGTTTTAAACTGCAAAGAAAATGTCAATTCTGCAAAATATGGAGAATATGCATCGAAAACTGCATCTCTTTTAGCAGAAATGTATCCACAGAAGAAGTTGACCCCGACCGTCCATAAAATATTGGCGCATGGCAAAGATATAATTGAGTACCACTCTTTGCCAATTGGAGAGCTTTCTGAAGACGCACAGGAGTCTCTTAACAAATTTTATAAAAAATATAGATTGCAGAACACATTCAAAGCATCAAGGGTAAGGCAAAATGAGGACCTCTTCAACATGTTGGCAGCATCTTCCGATCCACTTATTTCTTCCCTGCGGCATGTGAAGTCATGAATAGAGTTAGAAAATAATTATAGTTTAGAAATGATTAGTCTTTCAGATATACCTTCTCTTACGAATTGTGATGAATATTTTACAGAAAATTGAAAAAATAAATTTAAAAAAGAAGTAATTTTTTTTAATTTGTTGGGTAATAATTTAAAAAAATAAAACCCTAAAGAAAAAAAATAAAAACAATCTAAAAATGTAAAAATAATTTTTTTTAGTTACCATAAAATTGATTTTTCTACAAATTTTAACTTTGATAACCCATAAGTAGGCCCCTACAAAGCGTAGCACCCTTTCCAAACGCTCATTTCATAGGCTGAACAGTTATCTATCATATGCTGTTTAAACTGTTCAATTATGTTATTCGGTTCAAAAGATATGATTTTTGCAACGAAAAAACTCAAATGGCGCCATTGTGCGTTGTAGCTCAATTAGATCATGCTTCTGTTTGTCATTTACAAGGAAGACATCCAATAATGTTTCACTCGTGTTTGTAAAATGCGTGGGTGTAGAAGGATTTACAGGTGTAATATTAATGGATTTCATTGGATCGATAAGGTTGGTCTCCACAAGAATATTACTATTGAAATCTCCAGCTATGATAATATCAGTGTAATTAACTGTAAGATTTACAAGTTCTTCAAACAGGGTGACCATTCTAATTTCCTTTTTTGGTCTATAAACAGTTCCTGGCAACATCTTTCTACAATGAGATGTTATATCTAAGAAAATGTACTCCACATCATGTTCAATATTTGATTTGAAAATAACCTTTCCATTGATACCTTTCCTGGGGAATATGGCAACTCCACCACCACGATCTGTTCTGTAAGCACGAGCTACTCTATCAGCGCGAAACAACTGGCAGCCATTAATATTAAGTGTATTGTCATGTATATCCGGATTAAACCACGTTTCAGAAATACATATTTTTTTTTTGTTAGCCAACACTCAGGGGATGCAGTGCATTGTGTTGATTTCAGGAAAATAGGTTATGGGAAGGAGGAGAGAGGGAGTAGTGTTTGTGGATATTTGACTTAAATTTTATTAGATTATAACTGTCAGAAAAGACCTCTGCGGGGAGTTTATTCCACATACGCCTAGTTCGACTGATAAACGAATTCTCTCTGTAATGCGTCGTGCGGTCAACCGGACAATAGACACCAAACGGATGTGATCTACTAGAGAAGCGGGTAGAGCGAACCGAAACTCGGGCACTTGGAATAAGTTCGCTAATCTCAGAAGAACATTTCCCATGGCAATATCTATAGAACAGTGCTACACAACCCACATTCCGACGGTGTTCCAATGAATCAATAGAATTGGATACCCTACTGTCATTGATGAACGCCAATGTCCTCCTTTGCACACGGTTCAGTAGCTCCAAAATAGACTTCGAAGCCCCTGCCCATATATGGGAGTTGTATTCCATTTTCGATATTGCATCTATACCAGAATTTTCAAATATATAACAAAATTCGTCTAATTTGTTACCTAGACTTTGGGCATTAATATGGCAAATATTAAAACCATCGTGATATTTGGCCAAGACACGAACCATACTACTCAAACAGATTCTGGCACCCAATAGTCCATTATGTTGCCGGTTTATAACCATATTGATTTAATGCAGCGCAACAGAATTTGTACAAATTGTTTAAAATTTTTATTTTTATACAATTGGTAAAAGAATTTATATTTAAGAAAGGTTTTTGAAAATTTTTTAAATATTTTAGTGAATTTTAATTTAAGAGAGTTTTTAGAAAATTATTCGAATATTGCAGTGAATTTTTATTAATATTGTTTTTATCTTAAGTCTAATAATGGCAACTCTATATTATCAACGGTAAGACCATTATTGAGCAATATCTGATTCACAGGTCGTCTATACGTACTGGTTCATCACTGTTAAGCCGCTTGATATTAACGATTCCTCGAATTGTATATGCGGTTTTTATACGGTTATTATTTCTCAACCCAATAGCAGTTTTAAAAATATTATAATTTGAAGACGTTAAATTTTCGTTAATAAAAAATAGTTTATCGTTTTCATAACCAACGTGCCGTAGGCAAAACCTAGTTTTGTGAAAACGTTTGAAATCCGCACATTTTCTCAGGAAAAAATTATTTACATACGGCATAGTAAGTCTTATTAATATCGGGGGATCAGGAATATTACGAAAGTTTTTGAAGTTTTTAACACGAAAAATGAATTTGATTTCAGGTGGTGCAATATTTATAGTATTGCATAGTCTCTTAAAAAATATAGGTAGGTTTTCATTTTCACAAAATGGAACGCCAGTAATTCTTATATCAGAGGCAACAGCTGAGTTCTCATGAAATTGTATTTTTGACTTTAATTGTTTTATTTCTTTTTTCATCCCAATTACATCCTCCGCCACTGCTTCAAGTTTATGCACTCTATCTCTTACTTCAATTAATGATTATTTTTAAATCAAGAAAAATTTTTAAATATATAAAAAAGAGTATAACTTATTGGTAGTGTAATGAAAAACTACTTTAGTAAATATTTCTTCTAAATAGCCTTGATTTTCATCTTCTAGAAGTTGTTTTGTTTCTTCGTATAATTCAATAGAGGTAGTTTTCCATTTTTGTCGAATGTTAGACATATATGGATCTGAAGTGCACAAAAAATAGTGATAAGGTCTTCATTAGTGCAACATCTGGACATTTTTCTTGTGTTGTGCTCGCGAAAGAATGTGTAGTCTTTGTTAATTTTTTCTTCAGATAGATCTCTTTGTGACATATTGTTTTGAATTATTTGTTCCCCATGATACAAAATTTTATGAACTGTGGATGGCATATATCTCCAAGAGTATTTTTCGTTATAAAGTGTAGCTGTTTTATTGGCGTACTGTCCAAACTTGTAATATGATTTTGAATCGTCTTATTAATTCATGATCTACACCTGTGATAGATGCTGCAGTTTCTGGATCAGAAAAAAATCTCCTTGCAGTATTTCCATCATTTGAGATTCATTCACCTTGTTTTGGTTGGTCGATTTTGAGGCTTTCTTTTTTCTTCATTTTTGTTTTTTTTTTCACTGTTTTGCATAACGGACCAAATTCCAAATCATAACCCAATTTTGAGAATATGCTCCATAAAACGTATTCTAGCATGAAGAGGGGACATTCCAAATTCGTAGGCTTCCTTAAAACTATCGTCTTGTGGTGGGGGTTGGCTTAATTTACTTGATGTCTTTTGGCATATAATGCAGCTTGACGATGACTTTGTTTCGGTTAAAGCTTGTTCAACTTTTCAACCAATCATTGTGAATTTAAATTTAAATATTACTGGTTGAAGTTATTTAATTTGATCTTTTATTTTTTGAACTTCTTCAGTCAGTTGTAGTTTCCTTTTTGAATGCAAATTTTATTGGTCTGCAATATTCTGTTGAAGACGGAATTTCATTTTTCCATACATCAGTTTCTGTGGCTACACTAGTTGACGGCTTTAAGCTGCTATAAATGTTTGTTAAGCGCAATGAAAAGAAATTTACCATAAATAAATTAGCATCTGATGAGTTTTCGGCATTAAATTGCTTGTACTGTTGCTGACCAGAGGATCCATCACATCCCCATTTAGAAATTAAAGCAATACTGCCATTTCCAATTGTTTTTTAATGATCAGTATCAAGCGTATTTAGCAATCGTTGTTCTCGTATGTTCAAAGAGATCTTGCAATTTTATTTCCGCTGATAGCAGATTGTGAAGGTAAGCACTCTTTTAATCCAAAAACTAAATCTCGATACTCTGGAAATATCCCACAATTATTTTCATTGGTTCGCTTCCGCAATTCCTTATATTGATTTTTGGCCAACATCAAATCCAAAAATAGGACAAACGCTTCTTCTGGAGTAAATTTCTTATCTTCAATTAGTGTAGGAATGCTTTTCAAAATCCTCTTTGTGTTTCTACTATTTTTTCAATTATTTCAATTTTATTTTTCTTATTATGTGTTGGTTGGATGTGGTGCAAAAATGAATCCTTAGTAATTCTTTGAGAAATTTCTACATTGATATTCTCCAGCTTGCGCCTTCGAGATCTTTGACTATATCCATTAATTGGTTTTGCTGGTCAGCCCTTTTTACCACTTTTTTTAGCAGTTGTAGATGAACTCTCAAAATAAGGTCCTTTAATAACCAGTCTTGGTGACGTTTGTACATCTTTGCCTTGCTATAAGAGCATTCAATGTACCCTTTTCCAAATTTGTTGCAGAAGTTCTAATTTTTTCTTTGTGTATTTCAATTTCTTGCAGTTTACAATTCTTAAAGAAATGGTTGCCCAGTATGTGCAAATTTATATCGTCTACATCTTTATAAATTAATAGGCTAGGCGATTTCTTGTGACTGATGTTTTGTTCTACCATTTTACTCCGATTTTAACCAAACGTATATTATTTTAAAGGTATTTCTTTTTATCCGATTTGCAGATTTATAGATTTTTAAATTTGTTCCTTTATTTTGAGTAAATTGCATTTAAGTTTTCTACTAACACATACATAAAATTATACATATGCTATGTGTGTTTTATTAAATTTGTTAATGTGTTTGTAATAATAATGAGTTTGTTTTTTGTGTTGATTTTTGAATTGGCTATAATTGATTAGCATACTTTTAGGGTCTTTATGTAATGAAAAAATAAAATTTCCTAGAATTTGTGCTCGAATTTCGAGAGTTGGAATCTGCTAGTCTTTATATATGCATTATTATAAATGCCCTTTCTTTCATTTATGTAAAATATAATTTTTTATCTTTTATTACCACTTTTTGAAGCATAAAAACCCAAACCTAACCCCTTTTAAAAGGTGAAGCATACCTGCTCATATCTTAAAAGGGTGTGTCGCAACTGTTTTTTATACCATTTACCTGGTATTTAAATTTTTTCCCATTTTGTCGGGTATTTAAACTACATAACTCAAGTTCCGACTATTGATATTTTGGAAAAATACCTATGTAAATGTACCTGTCAAAATAAAGAAGATTTTAACCATTAATACAATTTAACAATTAAGCGCATAATGTCTCAACCCTTTTTTACAAGTATATAACAACTCGTGTCAACTCTACCGTTTCCGTTTTCTGTCAGTATAAAGAACAAATAAACTTACGCAAAAAAGATACACCGGTACGACCAACTTTTGTATTTATAACACACAGACGGACGGACGGACATCCTTAAATCAACTCAGAAAAATATGGGTATAATAAAATATAATAATAAAAGATGGCAATATTTTTGGTAGTTACAAACATCAGGGCAAACTCATTATATCCTAACCACATAATGGAAAACTTTTGTATTCATAAATTTTGCAAGAAATATCTGACGTTGGGTCAGAAAAATTGTTCTGGTGCACCTGGCGGAAACTGGCGGGTATACAATGGGGTATAGAAGTGTAGGGGAGGGATCGTACTACAGAAGAATGCAAGATTTTTTTGATGGGCAGGAGTTATGCTCTATTAAGTAGGAGATTTTTGGGAAATTTGGACCTCTTTAAATTTTTTTTTTTAATTTCTAAATGACTCAGTGACTTTATGTTTCTAACTTTAATAACTTAGAAGTTACAAATTTATACAAAATTTATTTTACTTTAAAGTGTTTTAAAACAAAAAAGTTACAGTCATTTAAAAATTAAAATTTACAAAGAAATGTTTAATTTTAGCAAAATACTGCAAAATAAGTCCATTTTCGAAGACCCTGTTCGCTAAGATATAGTTGAAATAGAGTCGCAATTTTTTGGCTCCCGATGTTCACTGCTATTTGCTTTCAAATGAATAACATAACTTTAAAATCGGTAACCATAAAAAAGATGATTTTTGGCCGCCTTCTCAAAATATGGTACACAATGCGGGGCAGTGTTTCGATATTATTATTAAATTTATTTGTGAAAGTACATTTTCATTTATTTACAAATTTTAAATTATCTATATGGGGTAAAGCGTTTTTGTTGTAAGTCCGTTTGACATTATATTCTCAGTATAATCTCTGTTGCAAATTGTACACAATATATTTATGTTGTTTTTAAATGACCTAGAATTTAAGTCCAGTAAACCACCTCGTGCCTTTTATATTACGCTCTTAATGTGCGACACGAAATTTAAAGCATGTAGGGGAGTCACGTTAAAATTGAGTTGTTTGTACATATCATGGTGCTGCGAGTCCGTTGGAATTCAATACATTATTTTCCTATTCTTTCAATTCCAATAAGTTTAAGACTTGTTTGCAGTGTACGCCAAGCGGTTGATTTGTATTGACAGATGTAAACTGTAGAGCTTGGCATAGATTATTCCATACGTTTTGTAAAATAATTTCATTTGCTAAAATTTATGGTATCACGTCAGATATCCTTGCTTAAAATTTTGTTCATGTAATCAACATGCACTTGAAGTGTGGTAAAGTATAAAGATTCAAGACCAGTTTCTAGATACATTAAGTAATTGGTTATTGTTGTTGGTAAATAGAGCATTTTTTTTTTTTGATAAAAACGATCTTAACAGTTTCTCTACTTCGTCATATTTTTTTAAAGCGCATACTTGTACTGCTTCTCCAAAGTTCCACTTTAATTGTATCGATATTCTTGTAGCTGAACGAAATACCAATATTTTTAATTAATTCAAATTGATTTATTCAACGCCGCAATTAATACAGTTGCTGTATTAGCCATCAATAATGCTTTGCCAATCGGTTGGATTATCAGATAATATAACGATATCGTCTGCATAAGGCATAATTTTAATATTTATTTTCGCCACATTAACACACCAGGCAGTTCATTTACGTATAGCGAAAATAAAACAGGACTTAGTGTGCAGCCTTGTTTTACCCCTATATCAACTTCAAATGATTCGGACAAAGAGTTGCCATACTTGTACTTTTCATAGGCATATTCATATTTTTTCATAGGCATAAATAGTTTTGCTGTTTAATAAATTTGGATTTACAATTTCTACGAGGTTCAAAATGTTATCCGCAAGCCTACTTGATATTCGTTTAATAACTTATATTTATACCCTATACCACTATGTGGTTTGGGTATAATGACTTTGTGCTGCTTTTTGTAACTACCAAAAATATTTGACCTAGACCCATCTTTTATTATACCGATCGAATCAGAATCACTTTCTGATCGAATCAGAATCACTTTCTGATTCGATTTAACGATGTCCGTCCGTCCGTCCGTCCGTCCGTCTGTGTGTCCATGTAAAGTTTGTAATCAAACTGCAGGTCGCAAATATGAATATATTTTGATCAAATTTGGTATTTAAGCTTTTATCGACCATGGGATGAACGCTATTGAAATTGGCGAGAATCGGTCCATGTTCAGACCTAGCTCCCATACAAATGCCCCTATGAAATCAACATAAATTACCATAAGATCCAAATTATCATATAAATCTTAGTCAAATTGGGTTTGTATGTGTATATTACATCCATTAATTAGTAGTCAAAAATGATCCCTATGGGACAACTCTTAGTCATAGGCCCCATAAAGAGCTGCTTCCCGATCTTCACTTAAATCTATCAAAAAACAAAAATATTGCACGGATTCCTTTCAAATTTTGTTTGTATATATTTTTGCAAAATACAAGAGACTCTACGAAATATGGTCAGGGTCGGTCAATTTTTGGGCCTAGTCCCCATATAGATATAGCATCCGATATGAACTTTTTCATATATGCAGCCAAAAAAATTTATAAAAATCCCACACAAATTTGGTTTATGCTTATGTTTATGTCCAGTTAGTTGGGCCTATGAGATAGGGTCTCTAAACGCATGGTATAGGGTATCATATAGTCGGTCTAGACCGACTATAATTTTCTTACTTGTTTTCTATTCATTTATTTATTCTATTTAAGAGAGTAAGCGATACGCTTTGGTAATATGTAGTTAGAGAGGGATCGCTTTTCTTAAAATTAGGGATCAACATAGAGCTGCGAAATGTTATTGGTATTTTTTTTAAAGAAATATTTTATTGAAACTGGTAATATTTCATTTATAAAGCAGACAGGAGCCTGCTTGTATAACTCATAAGTAATGCCATCTTGACCAGAAAAATCAATTTGTTCTTAGGATTTAATTACTAATGAAATTTTTCATTATGGTTTGTAATATTTTTGTCGTAGATACGTGGACTACACTCTTAAGATAGAATTGGTTATTTTGTACATAAAATGTGGCGGCAGGAATCAAAACCAGAAACTTCTGGTTGCAGCGCCTAAGCTATTGCAACAACATTCACAAAAAAAAAGAGTAAACATTTTAATAACCATTTGATTACGATTGTCACTTCACCCAAAGTATTGTGTTAACGTACTCTCTTTCAATATTCTTATTACATTCACGCAGTTAAAAACTATGTTTATTTTATAACGAGGATTCGACGTTTAACGTTTATGTCAACAGCAGAACTACTTTACGGACGTCAACAGCAACATACCAGGGTATGTACATACCTTTTGTATGGGGAATGGAATGCCGTTAGCATAAAAATGCTAACTAGCATATTCCAGCGCTCGAAATTCGAGTGCAATTTCTAGTCAACTTTATTTTTCGACTTATCCAATTCACAAATCAAAACACTTTTTTGGTTTATTATTATTGTGAATGAAGATAACAAACTCATTAACAAACACATTAGCAAATTTAATAAAGACACACATAGCATTTGAATAATTTTATGTATGTGTTAGTAGCAACTTTAAATGCAATTTGCTCAAAATAAAAGAAAAAATTTTAAAATCTGTAAATATGGTGAACAGCTAAAAAAATACCTTTCAAATAATAAACGTTTAATCAAAATCGGGATAAAACGGTAGAACAAAACATCGGTAACAAAAAATCGCCTAGCATATTAATATTATAGATATCTAACTCCGTTTTATTAATAAATCAGTTTCTAAGAAAATGCATTATTTGCAATACATATAGTCATTTTTTGTTGAAAAAAGTAGTTGTATAGGTAGACATAGGTACGTTTGATGCCTTTTCTTTGTAGCTTGCTCTTGTATTGATGCAGAAATTTCATTCTTTGTAGTTTCGTCAGCAAATTTAGTATACATTTCTGATTCAAAGTAAAAAGACGTTTCTGTTTATTTTGTGGAAATAAATAAAAGTGAAACTGCAGATGGTGAATGGCTTACTTCATGATGACTAAGCTCACTTTCGTATGAAGAACAACAAGCATATATTCGTCAAACGCTTGAAGAGCGCCAAGAAGAAATAAGTGACCACGATTCAATAGTTGGCGACGAGGCTTTAGGTGAATGTGTAGGTGATATTAGTGGTGATGACTCAGACGTTGAAGAACCCACGTTATCAGAATATGACCCAGAGGACGACATTGATTCTGATGAAGAACTTGAAGATGCAGGAATTGGAGCTGGAGAATGTTTTACTGCAAGAGCCTACCAACCTGTAAGATTCCGTACGCACATCATTCTAAGAAGTGCACACTCTGGACCAGTACGGGCAACGCAAGGTTTGACCATTGCAGAAATGTTCCAATTGAAATGTTCCAATTGACGAAATATGCGCCATAATTATTCATGAATCAAATCGAAAGGCAAGGCAATGCTATGATAACGACAATGCTAAACATCCAACAGAGAACCGAGTTCATGAATGGCCATAACAAAAAGTGAATTTGTTGCATATTTGGGCCTACTTTTTCTAAGTGGCGTTACACATTCTGGTTACGTACACACGAAAGATTTGTGAAAAACTACATCACATCCATTATATCGTGAGTGTACGACGATTTTGGGAAATAAGCCGCTTCATACGTTTTGATAATGGAAATACACGCCAGCAACGCAAACTGACAAAGCAGGAGCAATATCGGACGTTTTTTTTTATGCTAAACAGCTGCCTTCGTAGATATTACGTGGCAGGAGCCAACGTCACCGTAGATGAACAATTGTATCCTTATCGTGGTGGAATTGGCTTCACGCAATACATACCACCAAAACCTGGCACATATGGTGTAAAAGTGTGGTGGGTACAATCAGTATTGTTGAAAATTGTTGAAAAGCTAAATAACTAAATTGAATTTAATTTTTCAATGCAGCGACAAATCTATATAGGAATGGAACCGTCTAGTGAAAGAAACGTTGGCGAAAGAGTAGTAAAGGATTTCTGTGTCAACCTTTTTGGTGGAGGTGGAAGAAATATTTTATGTGACAACTTTTTCACTAGCTACAACTCTTTGATGATAGACAACAATTTATTTACTCGTATATTGGGTACTTGCTACAAAAGGCGTATATTCGTGCCAGCAGCATTTGCCAACCCCAAACGATGTGTTCCTGAATCATCAAGGTTTGGGTTCTATAATAACGTTACGATGTGCTCGTACGTACCCAAGAAAAACAAGACAGTTGTAATGTTGTCCACTACTCATTATAAAATAGAAACGGCCGGTCCTAAGAAGAAGCCATTGCTTATATCTGTGGATTTCTAGAATAACCGCGTATGTCATAAAATCAAGATGTTCAGGAGAGCCAAAAAACGTTATATTTGAAATTATGGGCTCGATATAAAGTTTTTGGAGCTTTTTATTTAAGAGTCCTGCAGAGGAATAGATCCTGGAGAAGGGCGAAAAAAATAATATGTAAATAACACTTAAAGTGTGTGCAGATAAAACAACTTATGTCGACAAACGTCGTTTTCTTTGAAAAAGAAAACTACCAATGCAACCACAAATGTTGTTGTTGTTGCTTGAAAAATGGATTTTTTTGTTCGTCAACAAAAAGTTAACGGGACTTAGGATGAGAATATAACAACCTTTCAAGAATAATAGTGACAAAAAATTACAGAAATAAACATAAACAAATAAGTGGTTCTGAACTGAAAAATAATCCAAAATTATTTTGCATTTTTTTCATTAATAACAACGTATGTCGCTATGTGTCGTTTTCTGAGAAAATAATTTGTCAGCGATCAAACGTATGTTGACATACGTCGATAGTGGTGCAAATTAATTTAATAAACATTTTAGTTACGTCGTTATTTAAAGAAAAAAACTCAGAAATGGTCAATATTTAAAAAAAAAAAAAAAATTAACACATATAAAGAGCATTTTTTCGTTAACTCAAAACTGACAAAAATGGACATACAGGGTTATTCCAGAAAACCATAGATATTGGACTACAACAAAACCAAAGGTGGCATTGACAAGTGCTTGTCCGAATTTATTACCAAGCAGTGCACAAATAGATGGCCTTTGGCTTTCTTTTATAATATTGTGGACGTTGCTGCGTTTGCTGCGTACGTAATATACGTTGACAAACACACTCACCTTAAGGCATCTATAAACCGCCGTAGGATCTTTCTCCATCAGCTAAGCGAGCAACTATGCAAGCAAGAAATGGAGACAAGGGCGAATAACAGCAGAACATCCAGAGTTTAACGCGCAACGCCATGGAAGCCATGAAAGGTGGGCCCATTGGAGTTGTGGATGCTGTAGCCCATGAAGCGGAGGAACGTGGTAGTACGGGTCGCCTAAAAGTAAAGCATGCACAGAGCATTCCAAATGACTTGCCACAATATGATAGATGTATTTGAATACCAATAATTTTAAATTTTTTCGTAGTTTTTTTTAATATTTTGTTCATAAGTATTTTATAATTTATAATAATTTTTATACCACATTGTATTTTTTCATATATTTTCAATAATAATTACAAACATTAACTCAAAATAAACTATACTTTTCAATTATATCATCATATTTGCATGCGTTTTACTATACATACACAGCTATCTATACTGTTGACATAAGGGTGCAACTTTGTAAATGGGCTTTATCTTCCAAGCGGATAAACCAATCCTAACCAGTTCAGAGCTACAGCATTTTAAAAGCGCAAAACATACCCAGGTATGTTGCCGTTGACATAACGGTTAACATAAAGCACTTGTAAATACACTGTTTTAAATTCCAGACTGTTTTTTTTTTGTTTTTTTTTTACATATACGTAAATAAATCTAGTGTCTTCTAATGAATGTAAACATTATACCCACAACATTCTCTACTAGTAGTTAGAAGATCAAATAGTAATTGTTAGTTTATGTTTATAGCATTATTTATGTTTTTTACTCAACCGTTCTCTATGTTTTTACAGCATTTCGTACTATGAATACTCGTTAATAATAAAAGACAAAATAGAGGGAAATTTTGTAGTTACACCATTTCTAATATGAATAAAACCAAAAACCACCAAATTTTATTTTAATGTTGATACTTTTTTTCAGTTATCGGCTTAAATTTCATGAAATGTTTTTTTTTGTTTAAAAGAAGCCATTAAAAATTTAATGTTTATTCTTATCCATTTTATAAATAAAGCGATGATTTCGAGGTATAATAAAAATGAGCCCAAAATCTATTCTAATTCATATCGACTTAAAAAGTAATTCTCCTTAGATCGGTAGAATGAAAAGTAGAACTTATAATACACTGTACAGTTGAGAGACATGGAATGTACATACACATGGTGTTATAATAGAGACCCAATTATATTTTTAACTTTAATAACAAAACAACTATAATAACAGCACGTGTTCATAATAAAGCCTTTGTTGTTTGTGTTAAAATATTTATATATGTATGTATGTATATATAGTTATGTAAAAGAAATTTAATTATTTTTGTCATTAAATTGTTTTGTGATACAGAGATCAAAAATCTTGACTTAAAAACAAGTAAGAGTCTTAAATTTGGCTGTACCGAATCTTTGGTATTCTCCACATCGGTTTTATGTTTACATTATTAATATATGGACTTATTGCGCTTTTTATAACAAATGTAAACAAAATATTTTAAAAAGCAACAATTTGATAATTAGATAAACTTAATACTAAATTATTTCGACAAACCAACTAAATTTTTTAAATGTTTAGAGGTGTTTTCATATTTTTAGATATATCTCGACACAATGATACCCGATTGACCCCATCTTCAGTACCATCTGCTCGAAATAATGACAAACAATATTATCATTACCCAGGTGAATGGTTGATTTTGTGAATGAGCGTGATTTCAATAGACAGACGAACATCGCTATATCGACTGGGGTTGTTACAAGCATTAAAAATGTATATTCTTTATGAGGTCGCAGATATTTTTTCGATGCGTTACAAACGGAATGACAAACCTATATATACATATAAATAGACAACCACCAATTAATTAGTATTGTCTTTTTCGTTTGCATTACGCGTTTTTTAAACGTTTAAAAACTGTTTAATTGCTCGATAATAGTTCCTCATATTAACTGAGAAATTATAAAAGCCAATGTTTTTACTATTACAAGTTTTAATCACAAATATTTTGTCCTACTGAATTTATTTTATTGGTTGGTAATAATTTGGGATAAGAAATAAAATAAAGTCAGTCCGTCTGGCCGTTCTATCCAGCCGATTTCCTTCATTTTTGTTTTAATGAAAGGTATTTAGACACAGATATATCATCAATCATTGAAATTTACTCAACTCCCTACCTTACTCAAGTTATACTCAAACGCGATTCTTCCCTGTACATTTCTTATGGGACACATTCACTCAAGCAATTCGAATTCTCATAGCTCCTCTTCTAATGAATGGATCTTGATCGTTTCGCCCTCAGAACACCCAGTGGATCAAGCTCTTTCTTTTGAGCTCTTGACTGCTTAAATTCGTTGAGTTTGATGAAAGTTATGCGTGTACAATCAACTTTACATTATGCAACACGAAAGTTAACGTACAGATTTCATTACAATAATTGCATATAACATACCCTGTGTTGAATTGTGAATTGCCAAAAATTTGAATACCTTTAGGTTGCATACAAGATGGCCTTTATTTGTGTGTGTTCAACAAATATTTATAATGAAATAAACTTAATGAATTAAATAGATTAAAAACATTGAAAGAAATAAATTGAATGATAAAATAAAATTTCCTAGAATTTGCACTCGAATTTCGAGGGCTGGGCTCTGCTAGTAATTATATAAAAATTGTTTGTAATAATTAGGATTTAAATAAATAATTTTTAAGTTTTATAAAAAGTGCAGCAACTATCATATACATACATAAGTATGTATGTACATATATTTTGATATATATATATGTGGCGATTGTAAGTTTGACATTATGTTTATACTTTATAACACTCTGTGGTCAGGGTACCATGAGTTTGTGCTTATATGTTTGCAACTACAAAAAGTATCTGATCAAGACCCATCTTTTAATATACCGATCGACTCAAAATCGTTTTCTCAGTCGATTGAACGATGTCCATCCGTCCATGCAACCGTCTTTCTATCTGTGTGTCCATGTAAGAGTTGTAAACGAACTATAGGTCGAAAATGAGAATATATTTTGATGAAAATTTTGTATATTAGCTTTTTTCGGCCATAGCATGAATGGTATTGAAAATGGTGGAAATCTGTGCATGTTTAAGATCAAAATTATCAGATAACTCTCGGTAAAATTTGGTTTATGTGTGTTTATTACATTTTCAGCCATAGTGTCCATAGAAAGCTGTCTCCCTATCTTCACTTTGTTCTATAAAATAACAAAATATTGCACAAATTTGTCTCAAATTTGGTTTGTTTGGTTTAGGGCGTGTCAATTATTTTTACTCCATGGGCTCATCGCGATTCTGGTACTATGGGCCATAACAATATATTTGTCCAAGGAACCATACCTCTAAAATCATTTTCGAGCCCTGCAAAATTGTCATGAAAAAATCGATTTATGTCGTATACGGGTACCCCACATTATTTTATATCCCACATAATTTTATATGGAGTCTAGACCGACAATAACTTTCTACTTAAACTCAAAAATCAACAAATGTTGGTAGCCTTTCACATTCCTTACCCCGAGTTCAAGCCCAGCTGAAGGCAAAACTACATAATTATTTTATTATTTTGCGCCATTTCTTGCGTTAGACTTAAATTATGTTATAAAGTATAGTTTTATATTTTGTTTTTAAAGTTTTTTATTAATTAAATAAAATAAAATTAAAACAAAATTATAATATAAGAGAAAATGACTTGTAGAGCGTCGTCAGGATCCTTCTGTCTTTTACTTCAACTCAAGCTAAATCAACTATTTAACTCAAATCTTATGCCTGGTTTTCACTATGTCATATAAGCTGACAACAAACAATTGCCTCAACTGACATCTAGTAATTTTTTATTCATTACGTATTCATTACATTTTATAAACGAAAAAAAAAAAATCCGGCTGTCAAACACAAACAAATTGCCAACATGCTGGCAATTTCATTTCAGATGTCAAATTTTGCCAGGGGTTGTAAATGACAAGACATTAAAACCCGTTTTCATACAACTGACAATAATTGACAACAATTGTCATTGAAAATGACATAATGAAAACCAGGCATTAGAAAGAAAAGAACATTTTTATTTTATGAGAGTTACTAGGAACAAGCTGTTTTCCAAATTTTAGATTTATCTACGTTGGCATAGCAGTATCATATTGTGAAAAAGCTTTTTATAGTTGTCAATTTATTACAACCAGTTTTTGACACAAGTGCTAAGTTTACATTTTTTCCATACAATGAAACAACTGTTTTTAAATTTTATAGTAAATATTAAAAAAAACCGTTTTTTGCCTCTACTGAAAATTTGTAAATTTTGAGTTGAGGTACAGGTGCGATACATATAATCTTGAACCGAACAAAAAACTAATTATTTGTAAAACATAAAGATAAACAATACATAACCAAAACTAATTAAAATTTAAATTACTCTATGTCTGCTTTTCTTATTTTTTTAACTAAAAAAAGTTATAGTTTTTTCTTACAAAATTTATACTTTTGCGACTTTTTGGCGTTTTCTTTTTATTGTTTTGAGGATTTTTGTGTTGAAATATAATAAATCTGGGGATTATTTACATATTTATTATATTTCAGCATAAGCAAGAAAATAAAACGCCGACAAAAGTCACCAAATGTAAACCGTTTAAGAAAAACTAAAACTGTCCAAAACTATATCCATAGCGGATATACTTTTGAAAAACTTACTTACTGAACAAAAACAAGTAAGAAAATTAGACCGACTATACGATACCCTATACCATGCGTTTAGAGACCCTATCTCTCAGGCCCAACTAACTGGATATAGAAAATAAGCATAAACCAAATTTGAGTGGGATTTTTATTAATTTTTTCGGCTGCAGATATGAAAAAGTTCACATCGGATGATATATCTATATGGGGACTAGGTCCAAAAATGGACCGATCGTGATCATGTTTGGTAAAGTCTCTTGTATTTTGCAAAAATATATACAAACAAAATTTGAGAAGAATCAGTGCAATATTTTTGTTTTTTGATAGATTTAGGTGAAGATCGGGAAGCAGTTCTATATGGGGCCTATGACAAAGAGTTGTCCCATAGGGATCATTTTTGTACTACTGATTAACGTATGTAATAAACACATACAAACCCAATTTGACTAAGATTTATATGATAATTTGGATCTTATGGCAATTTATGTCGATTTTATAGGGGTCATTTGTATGGGAGATACGTCTGAACATGGACCGATTCTCACCAATTTCAACAGCGTTCATCCCATGGCCGATAAAAGCTTACATATCAAATTTCATCAAAATATATTCATATTTGCGACCTGTAGTTTGCTTACAAGGTTTACATGGACACACAGACGGTGATTCTGATTCGATCGGTATAATTAAAGATGGGTGTAGGTCAAATATTTTTGGTAGTTACAAACAGCAGCACAAAGTCATTATACCCAAACCACATAGTGGTATAGGGTACAAAAATAAAATATACACATCAAATACATAGTGATATATGTAGAGGATATTTTGGCAATAATAAACGTAGATGAAAAGGACGAAATCGTGACTACATTAATAAATATATATATATAACGCACAATGGAGTTGGAGACAAGGGAAAAAATTGCATATTTGGATACTAAAATATGTCGACGAAATAATAAAAAAAAATATTTGACTGGTTACGCAAAAGAAACCGCATCTGCCAGAATTATAAATTTAAATTCTAGTCAACAAAAAAAAATTAAAATAAATTACGGTGAATAATTTTTAAAGTTCTTAATATTAGCGACCAACAATTTTACAATAATAATTTATGAAAAATAATCAAAGACACATACTCAAAAATAAACAAGAAAATTAAACAAAATACATACCATGAGTTAAGAGAAAGGTTCCCAGGTCCAACCAATTGGATATAGAACATGATCATAAACCAAATGAGAGCGTCATTGTTACGAATATATTGCACGCAGGAAGGATTAGGGATTAGGTCCAAAACTTTAACATCAGATGCATAAATTCTGAACATGTTCATATTAATGATCTACCATCATATTAGGTAGTTTTAGTGTTAAGTGTTTTTATAAAAAAAAAAAAATCAGATTCCAGCCCTCGAAATACGAGCGCAAATTCCAGGAAATTTAATTTTTTCATTAAATAAGGACCCTAAAGGTATGCTAATTAATTATAGCCAAATCACAAATCAACACAAAAAGAAAAACAAACTCATTTTTATTGCAAACACATTAATAAATTTAATTAATTTATTTATTTATTTATTCGTATATTGGTCTATGGAATTAATCCTTACAGACTATTTACAAAGAAAAACATTTTAAAATTAATTTTAGTACATAGCTATTCACGAATTTAGAAAGCATATTATTTTACTTTTAATTAGATTAGTATTTAATGAGAAATCAATAAATCTATAAAGTTCATTAAATTGAATACACATTCTCCTAAGAGATTCTGCATTTGCATAATTAGCTCTATAGAACTGTACAGATAAAGGTGAGAAGTAACGTGTTGGACGTTGAGGAATGTTAAATGATATATTGTTAATCACGAAACCAGAACAAACATCACCATTAATTATATTAAGAAGAAATGAAACATTTAGCATAGTTCTCCGGCTTTTTAAAGTTGGTAGCTTAATAAGGGCAAGTCTGCTGGTATAGGATGGCAGATTGAAGTTTAAACTCCGAAGACAAACAAAAGGAATTGTTTCTACACAGATTCCAGACTGTCGGCATAAATTTGGTAGATTGGGTCCCAAAAATAAACACACACATAGCATATGTATAATTTTATGTATGTGTTAGTAGCAACTTTAAATGCAATTTACTCAAAATAAAGAAACAATTAAAAATCTGTAAATCTGGTGAACAGTAAAAAGAAATACCTTTCAAATAATATACGTTTGGTCAAAATCGGGATAAAACAGTAGGACGAAACATAAGTCACAAGAAATCGCCTAGCCTATTAATATTATAGATTAAAAAGTCAAATAGGTTTTCGTGAGTTTTTCCTCCAATAAAATTATGTATATTTTAAAATTTTGTAAATTACGACTAATTATACCCTATACCACTATGTGGTTGGGGTATAATGACTTTGTGCTGCTGTTTGTAACAACCAAAAATATTTGACCTAGACCCATCTTTAATTATACCGATCGAATCAGAATCATTTTTTGAGTTGATTTAACAATGTCCGTCCGTCCGTCCGTCCGTCCGTCCGTCCGTCCGTCCGTCCGTCTGTGTGTCCATGTAAAGCTTGTAATCAAACTGCAGGTCGCAAATATGAATATATTTTGATGAAATTTGGTATATAAGCTTTTATCGGCCATGGGATGAACGCTATTGAAATTGGTGAGAATCGGTCCATGTTCAGACCTAGCCCCCATACAAATTACCCCTATGAAATCGACATAAATTGCCATAAGATCCAAATTGTCATATAGATCTTACTCAAATTGGGTTTATATGCGTTCATTACATCCATTAATAAGTAGTCCAAAAATCATCCCATTGGCCCCATATAGGGCTGCTTCCCGATCTTCACTTAAATCTATTAAAAAACAAAAATATTGCACTGATTCTTCTCAGATTTGGTTTGTATATATTTTTGCAAAATACAAGAGACTTTACCAAACATGATCAGGATCGGTCCATTTTTGGACCTAGTGCCCATATAGATATAGCATCCGATATGAACTTTTTCATATCTGCAGCCAAAAAAATTAATAAAAGTCAGACTCAAATTTGGTTTTTGCTTATTTTCTATGTCCGGTTAGTTGGGCCTAAGAGATAGGGTTTCTAAACGCATGGTATAGGGTATCGTATAGTCGGTCTAGACCGACTATAATTTTCTTACTTGTTTTTAAGTTGATCTCTGTAAAAAATGTTTAGTAAATTCACATATTTTTTTTGCAAAAACATATATAAACTGAGTTTCAGAAAAATCAATTAACAAGTTTTTTCTGATAGATTTACTTAAATATCGGGAAGCAGCTCTATATGGGTACTATAACTAAAAATGGTCCTACAGACTTTATTTTTGGACTGCTGATTAATGGGTGTAATAATCATATGTACGAGTATGTAGCCAAATTTGGCCGAGATCAATATAACAATTTGAATCTTAAGTTGATATAATAAAGGTCATTTGTATGGTGAATAGGTCTGGGCTTGCACCGATTTTTACCAATTTCAACATGGTTCGTCATATGTCCAACAACAACGGATATACCAAATTTGATCAAAATTGTTGCTACCAAAACTACAAGCTTTTCATAGTCACACAGACAGACACACAAACGGATGGACGTCTCTAAGGATTCCGGACCTAGGTCAAATATTTTTTGTAGTTATGCCAGCCATACACTACACAAGTTCAGTGCTCAAGTCTAGCACTGTACAGTGCGTTTGTGTAATGTATGGGTGGCGCTATTTGCGTAGTTTAACTGCACTTGAGCACTAAAATTCTGTAGTGTATGGCTGACACTACAAACAACACAAACTTATTATACACCAACCACAGAGTGATATAGAGTATAAAAATGACTTAGTCAAGAATAAATAAATGACATCGGTTTGCAAATGCCAAATAGTTCATCTTTAAAGTGGTTATTTTACGTACAATTCTGGATTGAGAAGTAATAATAACGTTATACATATCTGGACTTTTTTTTAAAGACTTTGATTAGAAACATGAAGGTGAGTAAAAAAAAAAACTAACAAGTAGCCATATTTATGGTTTTTGACTGGAGCAACCAAATATCTTTCCTAGGGTAATTTGGTGGGCTGAATTCGAATCTGTAATTGGTTTTTCTCTATCACGTCAGATTTTCGAGATACGAAAAAAATGTTTTTGTTCGTTATTTACATAAGAAGTCATTAGTTTATTTAAAAATCAATGAATTTTCAAAAGTGAATGGCGTTATTTGAACGTCACACAGTGGCGCCATTTGAGTTTTTTCGTTGCAAAAATCATATCTTTTGAACCGAATAACATAATTGAACAGTTAAAACAGCATATGATAGAACACTGTTCAGCCTATGAAATGAGTGTTTGGAAAGGGTGCTACGCTTTGTAGGGGCCTACTTATGGGTTATCAAAGTTAAAATTTGTAGAAAAATTAATTTTATGGTAACTAAAAAAAATTATTTTTACATTTTTAGAATGTTTTTATTTTTTTTCTTTAGGGTTTTATATTTTAAACTAGTTGATTGTGTGGCGCCTAGGCGCCCGCTTAAAAATTATGAATAAAACAGTTTAAATTTAAATACACGAAAAATTTATAATAAATTATGTTCCTTTTAATATAGTAGTAAATTGAAAATTATATTGTTACATATGTACATATGAAAAAAGAATGTGTTTGTAGAAATTGTATACATAAGTATCAAAACAGATAAGAAATATTTGGCAAAAAAGTTTTTCAATTTAGAATCTCTTGAAAAACTATATTTCGTGTGAAATATCGTTGGTCATTTAATAGTTTTCCTTGCTGTGGGTACGATTGAATACGTATCTTAACTTGGCTTGCAACTTTTGATCGTGACAAAGTCACATACAGTTGGCCGTGTGAAAATACCGCGGTCTCCAAATTAATGCCAACGTAATCAAATGACTGGCCTTGAGCCTTGTTTATGGTAATTGCGTATGCAGGAATTACTGGAAACTGGTGGCGTTTTAATATGAAAGGTAATGTGGTGTCGGTTGGGGCGAGGTCAATCCTAGGAATTAGAACCGTATTGTTTTAGTCAGCGTTGCAGAATCAGTCAGTCTCTCATCAGTCAGGGAGTCAGAGATCAGCGTAAATATATTTAAGATATTACCTGACCTTCACAAGTTAAATGTTTGGCTTTCAGGTTGTAATGCAGTCATACTTTTTTACTATTTTTTACTAAACAATCATACGTTTCAATTCTCTCTTTCAATTTTTCAATGGGACAGTTCCTTAACAATTTTTTGACCATTGTATGTGTGATCAATTTGACTTGAACGTGGGAAGGCCGGGTAAAGTGAGGAGATTGGAGATTCCCAAAATTATTAAAATTTAATACAATGGAGTTCGCTTATAACGTACCCTGGTTGTAATAAATTTTTGTTTATAGCGAAGAATTTCTTCGGTCCCAAGAGTTTTAATCACATTTTTCATACAAATTGCTTCTCTTATAGCGAACAGTGGTTATATCAAACTTTTGACTTTAACACACAATTTTTTTTTCATTTCAGAATTTTCCTATATTATATATATTAAAAAAAAATTAATTTTAATTTCATTAAATTTTAATTTAATTTAAAAAAGGTCTTTTATATATATTTTCGTAAAAGTTTGCCAGTAGCCAACCTTTGCTTTCTACTTTCTGCTTCTATATATAAGTTTTTAATATTATGTGATTTAAAAAAAAATATTTTATTTTGATAGAAACTCGGTAATTTTACTCTTATTAAGGCAAACTATTAATATGTATATTTTTAATAATTTAATTTATGTTTTATAACTTTTTAAAATGCATCAAAATAAATAAACTTATTCAACTAAAAAAAGTTTTTAAACCTTTAGGACAAAACAAAAAAATACTATGGTTATAACGAACTTAGTCTAACTAATTTGGCCGGTCCCGCCGAGTTCGTTATAACCGAACTCCATTTTACTGTAGAAAAAATAGAATAGCATAGAAAAAAAAAACGTTTATAGCAAGGTTCCTAAAAGTTTCTTAAGGGGGGTAAGGTTTTAAAAGTTAAAAAAAGTCGTATTTTCATAATTCTTTTTTGAAGATATGAATAATGTTGGATTATTTATTTCATATATACGTTATAGCATAATATTTGAAGAATCTTTGAAAAAAATTTAAATTAAAATTTTTGATAAATAAGTCCGTGACAGGGAATCTCCGGAGGCGTTATTGTTTTGCGGTGAACATCATAACTCGTTACCGGATCATGTGAAATAAAAAAATCGAAATGCGTTTCAAAGGTGACATATTTCCTGAGGTAGTGAAGAAGAGTTTTTTACAATTTTTTTTTGCAGCATTTTGAAGTGAAAAACGATTTTTGCTATACAATTTTGGGAATTTGTTGTTAAAAAATGGGGAAGAAAATGGAATTAAAAAAAACTCTTCGTGGTTACCTGATGATTTATATTTATATAGTATCAAAAATTTCAAAAGAATCGGTCAAGTAGATTTTGAGTTATGATGTTCACGGACTTCGAACATTTATTTGCGAGAAAATCGGTTTAAAGTTTTTTAAAAACTAATTTATATACCGTATGAAGCCGGTCGCTGGAAACGCTGTATCTTCTTAAGTTTCGTTCTGATTTACTTAAAATTTTGACACAACACGCTCGACATGTTGTGCATTCTTAAGGAAGTGCAAACACCAATACACCTAAACAAAAGAGAAAAAAATATTTCATATTTCATCATACATGTAAACTGAAAAAAGAGAAATACATTTTTTGCAAAGTTATCTATAAATCCAAAAAAAAATAAAATATAAGGGCGTATTAGTTTTACTTCAAAAAAAACTTATTATTCCAAATCGCCTTTAATTCTTCCATGATAATTTCAATAAATTATTCAAATTAAAATCTTTAATATACCTATTTACGTAATTTATGTTTGTCTAAATTTTTGAAAGCAAATTATGCAAAAATTAATATTATGAGTGAAAAAAAAATTATTTTCCCACCTCTCTTCTGATTTTACAATGTAATTTAATTATGTAAAGTTAGAATAATTTAAATGTTAATCATAATATTGCACTATTTTTTCAAGTGTTTTTCAATACAGAGCTTTAAACGAAATCATACGTTGGACAACAACAAAATCCACATTGAAGACCTCTTTTTTCTCAAATATTTATCAAAATAATCATACACTTTGGTAAGTGCTGGCCATCAGAGAACCTGAACGAAAGCACTCCAAACAATACGAAACAATTTTGAGATGAAAAACAAAACAGACAAACGGAAAAGTTTAGTTTAATAAAAGAAGTATGTATGCATATCTGACGACGTTAAATGAGAAAAATAAAAATGTTTAAAATTTCATTCATTACTTTTTTTGCAGAATTTTTTTATTGACCATCACAGGGAATTTAAAGAAGAATTTGAATAGATATTAGTTTTTTGATGCATTTTTTGCATTCATCTTATTCCATATGTAACACGAAATCTGCATATGTAGTGCTATTGTCGTTAGCAGTGCTGCCAATTTTGGCAACTTGTTGTAATTTCGACGATTTTTCAATTTGTTAAAATGATTTGTTAAATTTGTTAAAATGATGATTGAAGATTTAAAATTTTCAGTAGTATAAAAATTACGATTTCAATTGTTAACAATTAATGGGTTGTTTATCGAAAATTGATAGTATTTGTTCAGTGTAAATGTAAATTACAAAATATGTATAGATTTAATTCTGGGTCAAGTCATTTCAAAACGGAAATACCTTGAATATCATCTCCATTTAAGATTTAAGTTTTAATAAAGGCTATACTTTAAACCTATATTATATGTTTCAGCTATAGATATATATCAATAAAATTATTTAGTTGATTGCTGTGTTAAATTTTTTTTCGTTGAAATTTCATCACTAATACATTTTTATATATAGAAATAACCAATGCTGTAATAATATTCGTAATATGAATGATATAGATAAATTTTGTTGTTTCCTTTTGTAATATTTTTTCGAATTTTATAAGCGGTAAAATTTTCTTGGCAATTTCTTGTTTTAAAAATGACGATTTTGGCGATTTAGTTTCAAAAATTGTCGATTTTCAGAAGCTTTTATTAGCAGCACTGGTCGGTAACAAAGAAGAGAGAAAATTTTGTGTGGGTTTGTATCAAATGAGAAAGATTAAATTTTGTTTGTGTATTTCGCATGGCTTTGTATGGAGTGCTATGTGTGTGTATTATTTCGGCGTTACAGAATCAGTCAGTCAGTCAGTGAGTCAGGGATCAGCGTAAATATATTTAAAGAAGAAGAAGATAAATCACGATGTAACCACGAAGTGTTTTTTTTTAATTCCATTTTCTTCCCCATTTTTTAACAACAAATTCCCGAAATTGTACAGCAAAAATCGGTTTTCACTACAAAATGCTTAAAAAAAAATTGCAAAAAACTCTTCGTCACTACCTCAGGAAACATGTCAGCTTTGAAACGCATTTCGATTTTTTTATTTCACATGATCCGGTAACGAGTTATGATGTTCACCGCAAAACAATAACGCCTCCGGAGATTCCTGTCACGGACTTATTTATCAAAAATTTTAATTGAAATTTTTTTCTAACATTCTTCAAATGTTATGCTATAACATACATATATATGAAATAAATAATCCAAATTATTCATATCTTGAAAAAAGAATTGTGAAAATACGACTTTTTTTAACTTTTAAAACCTTACCCCCCTTTAAGAAACTTTTAGGAACCTTGCTCTAAAACTTTTTTTTTCTATGCTATTCTATTTTTTCTACAGTAAAATGGAGTTCGGTTATAACGAGCTCGGCGGGACCGGCCAAATTAGTTAGACTAAGTTCGTTATAACCGTTATAACCGTTCGCTATAAGAGAGGCAATTTGTATGAAAAATGTGATTAAAACTGTTGGGACCGAAGAAATTTTTGCTATAAACAAAAATTTATTACAACCAGGGTACGTTATAAGCGAACTCCATTGTATTAAATTTTAATAATTTTGGGAATCTCCAATCTTCCCACTTTACCCAGCCTTCCCACGTTCAAGTCAAATTGATCACACATACAATGGTCAAAAAATTGTTAAGGAACTGTCCCATTGAAAAATTGAAAGAGAGAATTGAAACGTATGATTGTTTAGTAAAAAATAGTAAAAAAGTATGACTGCATTACAACCTGAAAGCCAAACATTTAACTTGTGAAGGTCAGGTAATATCTTAAATATATTTACGCTGATCTCTGACTCACTGACTGACTGAGAGACTGACTGATTCTGTAACGCTGACCAAAATGATACGGTTCTAATTCCTAGGATTGATCTCACCCTAACCGACACCACATTACCTTTCATATTAAAACGCCACCAGTTTCCAGTAATTCCTGCATACGCAATTACCATAAACAAGGCTCAAGGCCAGTCATTTGATTACGTTGGCATTAATTTGGAGACCGCGGTATTTTCACACGGCCAACTGTATGTGACTTTGTCACGATCAAAAGTTGCAAGCCAAGTTAAGATACGTATTCAATCGTACCCACAGCAAGGAAAACTATTAAATGACCAACGATATTTCACACGAAATATAGTTTTTCAAGAGATTCTAAATTGAAAAACTTTTTTGGCAAATATTTCTTATCTGTTTTGATACTTCTGTATACAATTTCTACAAACACAATCTTTTTTCATATGTATGTACATATGTATTAACAATATATTTTTCAATTTACTACTATATTAAAAGGAATTTAATTTATTTTAAATTTTTTGTGTATTTAAATTTAAACTGTTTTATTCATAATTTTTAAACGGGCGCCTAGGCGCCACACAATCAACTAGTTTGTCTATAGTTTTCAACTCTTATTGTGTCCAAGAAAACTGTCCACGATGCTCTTGAAAGATTTCCAGGCTGCATATTCTTTCTCCAATAAACAATAGTTTTCTTATCTGAGGGCCAACAAATATGCCATCTTTGATTTTAGAATATGAAATTTTAGGAAAAACCGCTAACAAATATTTGAATGCTGCATCATCTTTGTCCAGAGCCTTGATAAAGTTCTTAAAAAGACTCAATTTTATGTGCAGCGGCGGAAGAAGAACGTCATTTGGATCAATTAATGGTTTATTAGTAATGTTTTGTTTTCCTGGTGAATATTCAGTTCTTTTTGGCCACTCTGTTCTGACGTAATGATGACATGTAGCGCGACTATCCCATAGACAAAGGAAACAACAATATTTTGTGAAACTTCCTTGCATACCAGTCAACAATCCAATGACCTGTAGTATGATTCTGTAAATTTTAACGATCCGACAATCGCAAAATATATCGACAGCTATTGTTGTTTGCACTAAGTATTAAGTGATTCACTAAGTGCATACATCTTAACGACAGTCGACAAATCTATTTTTCTATTTATTTAAATTGTAAACGAGTGGCATCTCTGTCAAAATAAGCGAAAAACACAAAGAAGATGACAGCATGATTTTATGTTTATCTTTAATTTCTGTATTTTTTTTTTATTAATATTTTTGTTTATTTATTTGAAAATAAAATAATGAATTGATTATGTTATTTAATTTTTTTATTTATATAAAAAGTTTTTATAATAAATGCAAAATATTTTCACTATTTTATGATTTTTATTTATGTTTGACCACATTTCGACCTAAAAATTTAACTTTTTAACGATTGAATAAACAACACAAAAATGGTTGTCTTTTAGATAACAACAGCTGACTTTAACAATAGCGAATATCGTTTAAAAATTTGACTGAATACCAAAATCGATAATTTTATTGTTTCTTTTTTTAACGATTCGATTATCGTTAAAAGAAGTTACTGAATCGCGCTACTGAAACAGATTAATTTACAGTTATTTACGATGGTCTATACTATATATAAAAAGAAATTTAAAAATCACACACCTTAAGGTCACCACAGATCATTTATTATCGTTTTATTTGAGTAATGTCAAAATTTCTGTCATTGGTTCGTAATTTTGCTTTGCATTAATGGCATGAGCAGTTGGTATGTATGGTTTTTCATTCCCATTATGCAAAAGAAGAGCCTTTAAACTTTATTTAGAGCCATCAATAAATAATCTCCATTCGGTTTTATCATATGGCAGCTTCATATTTTGAAATAAACCATCAATATCAGTACAGTATAGAATAGAGTATTTCTTTTCAAAATATGCAGCCAGTTCCAAGCTGCTATCTCTGAAGATTGTTACTTTTGTCCTAACTGAAAGATGTTTCCACTCTGCATGCATGAAGCTAGTAATTCTGCGTCTTGCTTCATTAAATTTAAAACCCGAATTAGATCATTCAGCTCAGCATGAGTCATTAAATGACGTACATCATCAGCCTCATACAAACTACCACTGCTGGTGAAAGATGTTTCGGACTCACTGTTTGTAGCACTTGGAATGACTGGACATTCGCGTAAGTAATATTTTTTCGATTTTTCATATTGAATCCAGCAACTTTTGTTAAACAGAAATAACAATCGGTTTGGTGGTTACTTGACTCTCTCCAAAGTACTGGAATTGAAAAATCGAAATAGATCTTCTTGCCATTTGACCACTTGTATAAAACAGTTCTGCAACTAATGCAAAACATTGTCGATGTCCACGGTTTGTCCAAGTTTCTGACAGCAAAACCAAAATAATGTAAATATGCATATTTTAATGATTCTAATATTACATATCCTTTTTTTCCAACCAAATATTCACCACATACAAAGCAAAAATAGCTTGAATCAGTAACACACGATCTCCCTGACATGCTTAAACGCTACTATTATGAAGATTTAGAATGAATGTGGGCTTCTGTCAATTTAATAATTGTGAAATTGTAGTGTCAGTATTGACTGTTTTATAGTATGGCCAGCATGCGACAAAAAATGAACAAGACGTGATAGCCCAATTTAGTTAAAAAACATGCTTCATTTCTGCAGTCATTTTTATACCCTATACCACTATGTAGTTTGGATATAATATCTTTGTGCTGCTGTTTTAACTACCAAAAATATTTAACCTAGACACTATCTGATTCGATTTAACGATGTCCGTCCGTCCGTCTGTGTGTTCATGTAAATCTTGTAATCAAACTGCAGGTCACAAATATGAATATATTTTAGCGAAATTGGATGTATAAACTTTTGTCGGGTATAGGATGAACACTATTGAAATTGGTGAGAATCGGTCCATGTTCAGACCTAGCCCCCATACAAAGGACCCCTCTGAAATCGACATAAATTGCCATAAGATCCAAATTGTCATATAGATCCTACTCAAATTGGGTTTGTATGCTTTTATTACATCCATTAATGAGTAGTCCAAAAATGATCCCTATGGGACAACTCTTATCAAAAAACAAAAATATTGCACTGATTCTTCTAAAATTTTGTTTGAATATATTTTTGCAAAATACAAGGGACTTTACCAAACATGGCCAGGATCGGTCCATTTTTGGGCCTAGTGTCCCCATATAGATATAGCATCCGATATGAACTATTTCATATCTGCAGCCAAAAAAATTAATAAAAATCCCACTCAAATTTGGTTTATGCTTATTTTCTATATCCAGTTAGTTGGGCCTAAGAGATAGGATCTCTAAACGCATGGTATAGGGTATCGTATAGTCGGTCTAGACCGACTATAATTTTCTTACTTGTTTTTTTTTTTTTAATTTGTAGACCAGTGTAATTGGCATGCATTTTAGTATGCAGGCCCAGAAATGGCCCTATCCTAATAATATCGCTGTGCTAGTCGACAATTTCAAAACAGATGGGCATATAGCTGGCAAATCTAATTCAAGTATGCTAAATCTAATAGTATCAGCTGTTTTTAAAAGTAAGTGCTTGTTTTCGATAATCCGATTATCATCAATTTCAATTGGGTTCGCTCATGGTTTTAAGAAGCCTATTTGAAAAATTCTCTAAATTGGTTTGCATGGACGGGTTTCAATGAATAAATTTTAATATTTAAAAAGTTCAAATATGGAAAAATATTTCATTTAAAAATACCAACTTACCCACATAAATTTAAATTTTTTCCGTTAACCTGAAAGAAATGAAAATGTTCGATATTAATAAAGATCAAATCAAATAACTCAAGGTATAAAGTTCATAGGTGATACCGTACAGAATTTTTTATATTATGATTTAAGCAAACATATTTGGAATATTTATATAGAAAAGGATGAATTGTTAACAACGTATAGCCATACCCAAAATATAGGAACAATTACAACGAAATTCTTCTTAGAGATATTATAAAGCCAATAAGTTCTAATTAATTAAAATGGGCAAATTTAAAACACTGCTTCTAAACAAGGAAATTCAGATATTCGTCTTAAAAAATTATTCATTACTTCAAAGTATTGTGAAATTTCTCTTGTTTTTTAGAAAGTTTTTGCATGAAAAAAATTTAACTCAACTATGTTTGTTTTTCTATATTATTTAATTTTATCGATAAGTACCAATTGTACATAGTTTTTAGGCTTTGTGGTCCAACAAGGCAACCTATAAATTAAGAAAGCCAAAAATATGCGCGTATTTACTTCATCTTCCGTGGTTGCCTAAATATTTTGGTGCAATCCTTGATTCTAAGTTCACTTGCAAAGGTGATCCTATAGGGGCCATCCACAGATTTCCATGAAACTTGGATATGTCAGAATACGGTGAGTGGCAATACAATGAAAACTTATAGCCAAGTACATATGATCCATAAAATTGGATCATAAAACTAAAAAATTTTATCAATTTCCATGTTTTCTTTCCATCTTTAATAATTCTTTTGTTTAAAGGTGGAAGTAAACTTGAAGTATAAAACTATAGAGAAATAGCTAAGCTGAATGCTATTCCTAAACTTCTAGAAAAGACTTTAACTGATAGCCTCTCACAACAAACGTCTTTGCTGTTATCTACGTGTTAGCATGGTTTCTGCAAATCTCGTTCCACAATAACTAACATCCTGGGACTTACCACTATGGTAAACAATGGATTTTTAAATAAGATTGAAACGTATTTAATTTACACGGATTCGACAAATTTAACCATGATATTTTACTTTAAAAATTATAGCTTATGGGATTAAGTTTTACAGTCCTTATGTGGCTGAGTTCCTACCTATCTAATAGAACACAACAGGTAAAGTTCAAATTTTAGTGCAGTCGGATATTCAAAAACTTCATTAATGGTATAGAATAGATTTAATGGATCTAAATATTAAATAATCTAATCTGAGTTTTGAATCTCTCCGTGACTGTGCGTGACTTTGCGTGATTATTTTAAAATTAATCTTTGGCCACAACAAATCTATGGACCAAATTTCAGATTGATTGGATGAGGAGAAATGGGGTTTAAATCACTCCGTGACTCTGCGTGACTAAATCTTTTTTTCACAGCAAGCGTATGGACCAAGTTTCAGATCGATCGAATGAGGGGAAATGACATTTAGATCACTCCGTGACTGTGCGTGAATATGCGTGACTGTGTGTGACTACCCCAAAATTAATCTGTAGTCACAACAAGACTATGGGCCAAGTTTCAGATCAATTGGATAAGGGGGAATGGGGTTGACCCAAGACAGATTGATAGACAGATAGCGAGTATGAGTTAAAAGAAAGGGTTTTAAAATATAATCATATCGCACCTGTACCTCTAAAGTGAGTAAACTCAAAATTTTTCAATTTTCACTTTTTGCAAGAAAACGATACACAGTGGTCATATCTATCCACTGTAAAAATCTCACATCGGTTTTTCTAGTCTTTTGCAAAAAAAAAAATACAGTTGTAACCCTCTTTGTGCTATATGAGTAGCAACTTTAGAATCCACTAAATATACATTTTGAGTTGCACCCAAAAAACTTGTTATTTTTGATGATCACTGAAAAATCGGAAAAACAACTACTGTTGTATATTTATTATTCGGAATTCTTTACAATGAAACAACTGTTTTTAAATTTTATAGTAAATGTTAAAAAAAACCCGTTTTTTGCCTCTAGTAAAAATTTGTAAATTTTGAGCTGACTCACTTTAGGGGTACAAGTGCGATATGTCATTCTTCAGAATTCGAAAATTTTATATTATATTAATGATACAACACTGGTAAAAGTTCACAATATTATTGAGCTTGGTATTTTGTTAGATCACAGGCTTAATTTTCTTGATCTCATTCCGTTAACTGTCAACAAAGCTAATGGTGTTCTTGGTTTTATGGAACGCTGCACAGTGGTCAATTTCGCGAGATAGCGGTCAAAACTCTATAACTTTTGACCGGATTGGTATTTTTTTACGCAATTTGTTTTGTTCAATAGGAGGGACTTAAAGCTTCAATTTGCGTGTTCAAACGTAAAAATCGACTGATAGGAACGTAAGTAATTTGGAGTTAAAAATGCATTTTAATTTTTTGTTGAGTTTCCATGTAAAAGTTGAATATTTTGACATTTTAAATAGGTATTTTTTTTATAATTTCTTATTTTCTTCAATCGTATTTTACAACCAATACTTATTTATTATTCCTAAACTTAATTTTGGTCAGAAAATGCCAACATTTGGCCCCTGACATTTATTTAGTCTCAATATTCACAGGGGCCAAAGGTTGGTTTTTTTTGGAAGAAAGCTAATTCTTGTGAGGATTAAACTGAAAAATAACACTGAAATTCCCAACAATATCAATACCATTTGGATATATTATATACAGAACACAACATCGATAAAATTTTAAGTAAACTTTTACTATTGATTTAAAGTGCACATATATTTTATTTAAATGTATTAATAAAAATTTATACTAAAATTAGAAACAAATTATAATCTTTAAACTAGTATTAATTAAACAATATTAGTAAAAATTTCTTCCAAATAGCTTTGATTTTCATTTTGCAGTAGTTGTTTAGCTTCTTCATCTAACTCTAATGAGGTTGATTTCCATTTTTGTCGAATACTGGACATATATGGGTCTGACGTGCACAACAAAATATTAATAAGATCTTCATTAGTACAATATCTGGAAATTTTTCTTGTGTTGTGCTCGCGAAAGAATCTGTAGTCTTTGTTCCTTTTTTCTTGGGCTTCTTCTGAGAGATCTCCAATTGGAAGCATATTGTGCTGAATTATTTGTTCCCCATGGAACAAAATTTTGTGAACTGTGGTTGGCATATGTCTCCAAGAATATTTTTGGTTATAAAGGGTTGCTGTCTCATTAGCATACTGACCAAATTTTTTTGCATCTATCTTTTTGCTACATGCTATAACTTGTAATATGATTTGGAATCGTCGTATTAAATCATAATCTACTCCAGTTATAGAAGCTGCAGTTTCTGGATCGGAAAAAAATCTCCTTGCTGTGTTTCCATCATTAGAAATTCCTTCTCCTTGCTTTGGCTGGTGAATTATAAGGCCTATCTCACGGTATTTTTCTTGAATATCTTTTTTTTTGCTTTCTTTTTTCCAAATTTTCTTTGTTGTTTCTCACTGTTTCGCCTAACGGGCCAAATTCCAAATCGTATCCCAATTTAAGATTATGCTCCATAAAACGAATTCTAGCACGAAGAGGTGACATTCCAAATTCATATGCTTCATTAAAACTATCGTCTTGTGTTGGTGGTTGGCTCAATTGACTTGAAGTTTTTTGGCATATGGTGCAGCTTGACGATGACTTTGTTTTGGTTAAAGCTTGTGCAACTTTTCCATCAATCATTGTGAGACACATTTTAAAATTTACTTCAATGTCTTGGTCATCAAATTTAAATGTTACTGGTTGAAGTTCTTTAATTTGATCATTTATTTTTCGAACTTCTTCATCTATGACATCTTGAGTCTCCTTTTTGTAAGCAAACTTTATTGGTCTACAAAATTTTGTTGACGAGGGAATTTCATTCTTCCATACATCTATCTCTGCAGCTCTACTAGTTGACGGCTCTGAACCAATATAAGTTTTTGTTAAACGTAATGGAACGAAAGAAATCATGAATAAATTGGCATCTGATGAATTTTCCGCATTACATTGTTTGTATTGTTTCTGGCCAGAGGACCCATCACATCCCCATTTAGAAATTAAAGTCATGCTGCAATTTTTAAACTTCTTTAAATAGTCAGCATCAAATGTCTTTAATAATCGTTCTGCAGTGTGTTCAAGAAGATCCTGCAATTTTATTTCTGCTGAACTTGAAGTTACACTAATAGCAGTTGGTGAAGGTAAGCAATCTTTTTTGGCAGAAACTATATCTCGATATGATGGAAAAATTCCACAATTTTTTTCATTGGTTCGCTTCCGCAATTCTGTATATTGGTTTTTAGTCATTTTCAAATCCAAAAATAGTGCAAATGCTTCTTCTGGAGTAAATTTATTTTCTTCAGTTGGTGTCGGCATACTTTCTAAAATCCTTTTTGTGCGTCTGGGGCTTGCTTCCACTATTTTTTCAATGATAGCAATTTTACCCTTTTTAGTTTTCGATGGTTGAATTTGATGCAGAAATGAATCCTTTATGATGCTACAAGAAACTTCTTCATTGATATGTTTAAGCTTGCGTCTTCGTGATCTTTCACTACAATTATCAATTGGCTTTGCTGGTCGACCACCTTTTCCAGTTTCCGTGGTAGTTACTGATGGCTTTTTACAAATAAGTTTATTTCTTAGCCATTCTTGGTTGCGTGAGTAAAACAATTTCTTGTTTCTGGAACATTGATTGTACCGTTTTCTTAAAGTATTTAAAAAGTTTTTTATTTTTAAGTTATGAATTTTAATTTCTTGTTTGTCGCATATTTTGAAGAATGGATTATTCATTATATGTAAAATAATGTCGTTTTCATCTTTCCGTTCAAAATATATATCAGATAGAACACTATAACTAAATTTAGCCATTGTTTAAACAATAATGAAGAAAAAAAATGAATGCATGGATTAATATACTATTGCTCGAAGTTTCAACATGATCTTTTTTACCTCTTTGAAACATAATATAACAGGTAGTTGGTCTTACCAGTTATTTCCATTGGTTTTAAATTTATTTGCAATTTTCACGTATTTAAGTTGTGTAATATTAGATGGCAATAAAATCTTTTTACCTTTTCCAAATGAATTGCCAGATACCACATAATTTGAGAGTTCTATTGTCATTTTTGTCAAAATTTTGATACACCCTTCTATGTGGACTAGGTCCAAATATGGGCAAACTTCTCCTAATTTCAACAGAATTATTTTTTGGGTCAATAAGAACTCTTGTACAAAATTTCATCAAAATATATGCATAATAGCCACTTTCACATACAAATAACTTTTCAAAAAATATGACGTGCATTTGTACCGAATATCTTACCTTGGGTCAGAAAAATTGCTGTAGCTCAAAAAGTGCAGTCCCGATGCATGGACATGTATATATAGGAATGTAGGGGAGAGTTAGGACTACAAAATAGTAAATCTGTGTTTTGACTCAGCTTGACTCACAGGAGTTGTGCTCTATGAAGTAGGAAATTTCCGGGAAATTTGACCTTTATTAAAAAAAAAATTTAAATTGTTCTGAAAACAGTAGAGCTTCAATTTTTTTACCAGTAATAGGAAATAAGTTAAGTTACAACACAGAATTTATTTCGTCCAAAAATCTTGAAAAACAGAAAAGTTATGATCATTTAAACTTTAAAAATTAACTAAAAATATCATAAATTTACTAAATTCTGAAAAAGCCCATTTTGGACCACCCTGTTCTCAGTGAAATAGTTGAAATAGAGTTCTAATTTTTTGGCTCCCGAGGTTTACTACTGTCTACTTTCATATGAGTCTAATAACTTTAAAATCGGAGAACAAAAACCAAAAGGAGTTTTGGCCGCTATCTCAAAATATTGACCACAGTGCGCTGGTCCAATGAATTTTCATCTTTAGTTCGCCCTATTCTTGAATAGGGATCAATTTCATGGGATCCATGCTATACCATTCAGATGAACAATATTGAATCAGTGCAAAAATAGTTTTTAATATTTGGTTTATGAGGTCTTGGATGGAATTCATATGTTTCATCGTCATAAGTTAATGGATTTGATCTTATTAATTTGTCAACTTTAAGAAGTCGCTGAGTGATGCTGAATATGTCATTTCTACTTTGATTAATTCGTGGTATTGTTTATTCTCTGTTCCTGCTGGGTAAAATTAACTAAAATAAAACCTAAAATGATAAATCTAAAATACTATATATCTGTCTATGCCAACAAATGGCTCCTTTCGCCACATATGTAAAAATTTCAACAAATGTTATCATACTATAAATAAATATGAGAACAATGATGTTGTAAAAAGAAAAGTTATTTTATATTTTAATACTAAATTTAATTGTATTGTATTACATATTTAGTCTATAAGGACGTATAATGTATAGACTTAAATAATTATATAAATAAAATTTATTTAAAAGAAAAAAAATTTTAACATAAAATATCTTAACTTCAAAAAATTACATCCGAAGTAATCCATTTTATGCTGTTGACAAATCATTGAAAATCTTTACTATACAATAATTGAAAACTTTCTCTCTATTTTTGGTTTCAATATTTTGTTCGGTATCCATTATTTTTAGTACTGCTTCCCATAGCAGAGACATGGAGTCAGTTAAATTGTTGGTGATATCCATTGAAATTTTTAGAACTCTTAATTAACTAACTCTATGAGATATGTCTTGCTTGTGTAATTTTATGTCCGTATTTTTTAGGTCTACAATATCTCATAGATTTTCTATGGGATTGGGATCTGTATGTCATTTTATTATTTTCCTCCACGTACGGATATATTTCATCATTTAGAATTTGCCTGTATTCAATTCCAGTTATAGTATCTTTTACTACATGAATTGGATCCATTCCTTGGCCCGAAAAGCAACCCCATACCATAACATTGCTACCGCCAAGCTTAACAGTTTTATATCTACTACCAAAGCCCAGCCCTCGAAATTCGAGTGCAAATTCTAGGAAAGTTTATTTTTTCATTCAATTACAAATATTTTTTGAACACAGCGTAGATATATAAATGGGTTTGTTAATAAATAAATTGATATTCTAATCAATTTTCACATATTCACAATTCAACACAAATTTAATGAACACACACACAGCATTTTATAGTTTTTATTTGAAGCTAAAATATGTGTGTTACGTATGTAATATTAGGAACTATAACGTTTTTTTAATCCAAAATATTTACGATATGGTAGACAGAAATACCTTTCAAATGGTATATTTTTTTTTTGTATCAAATCGGTTGCCTATTAATATTATAGGTCTATATTTTTGATCTAGTCCTTTTCCCTTTGGCCGTCGTACAAACGTTCTTCCACTATGGCCTCTTAAATTAAAATTGCCCTCATCTGGAAAGAGAACGGTATTACAATTCAGTCTTAACCAGTTTATGTGTTCTTTAGAAAAATTTATGCAAGCCGATTTTTCTCTCATATCATTGATTTCTTCGTAGGACGATAAATAACGAACATCAGCCTCAATTGCTCATCGGAAAACAGTTTGAGAATTTTAATGACTTCTTTAAGTAGCATTTTTTTTATTATTTATGCTTCTTTTTTATTGGATCTGCTGTGGTGAGCCTAAAAATAAGTATACAAATCTTAAAAACTTAAAACGAAAAAGTTACTTTTTCAACAAAGGTATTTTAAACAATTAAATTATCGTTAAAAATGGCACTCCCAATAATCTGCGGGGTCGTACGGTATTATCGGCAAGTCGTTTCGTCGAAGACATATTGCGCCTGCAGTCTTTATCACATTTCTTGCAAGTCGATTCGGGTGAGTTCCTATTTCATCTTATAATTTGTTTGCGGACGGGGGATTTCATGCTTCACCAAAGGAATATTAAAGTCGTTGTGAATATTTTCATTCCTTATGTACCAAGGAGCTCCTGTTATTATTCGCAATTTCCTCGATTGAGATCTCTCTTGGTTTTTGATGTGTTTCCCAAAAGCTGAACGCCATATGTCCATGTTGACTTTATTATACAACAGAACTTTGTAATCAAGGGTCAGTTTCGACTGATGGTTTATTAGCCAATGCAGACTAGAAGCTTTTAATTTTATTTACAACGTTGTTTTGAGAAACTTAGGGGCAGATTTCGAATGTTATGAATGTTACATGTTTGCACTTTTGTTCATATACCTTGATTCTCCAGGTAGATAGTAGACCTCTGCACGAATGCATTTGCTTCTCGTACACAGTTCTCCACACCAAGTAATTGTTGTGTGTTCAACTGTATTATCTTTTTTAAATCAATTTGAATGACACATTATGAACAAGTAATGTTCCCACTAATTGGATATAGAAAATAAGCATAAACCAAATTTGAGTGCCATAGTTATTAATTTTTTTGCTTGCTGCTGGGGACTTGGTCGAAAAGTGGACCCATATTTGGTAAAATCATATTTTGAAAAAATATACACAAACCAAATTTGAGAAAAATCTGTGGAATATTTTTGTTTTTTGATAGATTTAAGTGAAGATCGGGAAGCACCTCTATATGGGGCCTATGACTATGAATTGTCCTATAGGGATTTTTTTTTGGACTACTGATTAATGGATGTAATAAACACATACAAACCCAATTTGACTGAGATCTATATGATAATTTGGATCTTATGGCAATTTATGTCGATTTCATAGGGGTCATTTGTATGGGGACTAGGTCTGAACAGGGACCGATTTTCACCGTTCATCCTATGGCCGATAAAAGCTTATATACCAAATTTCATCAAAATATATTAATATTTGCGACCTGTAGTTTGATTACAAGGTTTGCATGGACACACAGACGGACGGACGGACGGACGGACATCGCTAAACGACTCAGAAAGTGATTATGAACTGATCGGTATAATTAAAGATGGGTCTAGGTCAAATATTTTTGGTAGTTACAAACAGCAGCACAAAGTCATTATACCCAAACCACATAGTGGTATAGGGTATAAAAACCAAATCATGTCAAAGCAGTAGTCAGTTTCAAACGAATCAATGTCACGCAGTAGTTTGATTCAAACAAATCAACGCAATGCATAATTTGATGTGTTCGAAAACACAGCCAACAACAATTATGAGTCCATAACACAGTCATGTATGGTAAACTGTTCAATGATTGAGTTAGAAAATTCTTCTAGCATAAATAAAAGTGTTTTTAAGTCTGAAGGAAAAATATTAAGAAAAGGTAATATTGACTTTGTGCTGATGTTTGTAACTACCATAAATATTTGACCTAGACCCATCTTTCATTATACCGATCGACTCAGAATCACTTTTTGAGTCGATTTCGCAATGTCAGTCCGTCCGTCTGTCTGTGTGTCCATGTAATCTTGTAATAAAACTACAGGTCGCAAATATGAATATATTTTGATGAAATTTGGTATACTGGCTTCTATTAGCCATAGGACAAACCCTATTGAAATTGGTAAAAATCGGTATATGTTCAGACCTAGTCCACATATAATGACTCATACGAAATCGGCTTATATTGTCATAAGATCCAAATTATCATTTAGATCTCGGTCAAATTGGGTTCGTGTATGTGTATTACCTGCATTAATCAGTAGTCCAAAAATAAACCCAATAGGACAATTCCTAGTCATAGCCCCATATAAAGCTGCTTCCCGACCTTCACTTAAATCTATAAAAAGAATTTGATATTATGTATTTTTATATATTTTATAAATTTTTGCAAAAACTAAGTGACCTTACCAAATATGGTCAGGATCGGTCTATTTTTAGACCTAGTATCCATATAAATATAGCATCCGATATAAACTTTTTTATATTCAAAACCAACAAAATTAACAACAATGCGACTCAAATTTGGTTTTTGCTTATTTTCTATATCCAATTCGTTGGGCCTAAGAGATGGGGTCTCTAAACGCATGGTATAGGGAATGGTATAGCCGGTCTAAACCGACTGATCTTACTTGTTTTTTTATAAATTGTGTCCAAATTTATGAAAGTGGTGAAAATAAAAAAAAATTGATAATTATCTATTTCATATCATATTTGTTTTAATATAAAACTAATAAATTTAATACATAAAATTATTGACATACACAATTTTTAAAATTTTAGCTTATGTATTTTAAGATAATTTTTTTTTTTTTTTTTTGTTTTTTGATAAATTAATAAGTTATTTAACAAAATATCTTTGTACATTTTGAATAAAGTAATTTAAAATAAAAAATGTAAATATTCTATAAAAATATTTTTTATCTACAATTGCTTTTTGCTCCATACAAATCTAGCTAATTACACCTAATGATTAAAAGAATAAGATATTTCAAATCACCTACTGTTGTTTGGTGTATTTGGTGTTTTGGTGCACTTAGTGTGATATGATTTGATTCGTTGTTGTGTGGAGTATATTCTGCACTCTTTAAACTTCGTATTTAGTCGTTTATAACACAATACACACAGTCCATTTGAATTTGTGTGTATATATTTTTTGTGCTATATGTGTTTTCCACAGTACAGTATTTGATTCGTTAGCAAAGTGTAATCGAAAATCATTATTTAAAAACAAGTAAGAAAATTATAGTCGGTCTAGACCGACTATACGATACCCTATACCATGCGTTTAGAGACCCTATCTCTTAGGCCCAACTAACTGGACATAGAAAATAAGCAAAACCAAATTTGAGTGGGATTTTTATTAATTTTTTTAGCTGCAGATATGAAAAAGTTCATATCGGATGCTATATCTATAGGGACTTGGTCCAAAAATGGACCGATCCTGATCATGTTTTGTAAAGTCTCTTGTATTTTGCAAAAATATATACAAACAAAATTTGAGAAGAATCAGTGCAATATTTTTGTTTTTAATAGATTTAAGTGAAGATCGGGAAGCAGCTCTATATGGGGTCAAAGGGATCATTTTTGGACTTCTCATTAGTGGATGTAATGAACGCATACAAACCCAATTTGAGTAAGATCTATATGACAATTTGGATCTTATGGAAATTTATGTCGATTTCATATGGGTAATTTGTATGGGGGCTAGGTCTGAACATGGACCGATTCTCACCAATTTCAATAGAGTTCATCCCATGGCTGATAGAAGCTTATGTACCAAATTTCATCAAAATACATTCATATTTGCGACCTGCAGTTTGATTACAAGCTTTACATGGACACACAGACGTACGGACGGACGGACATTGTTATTTCAACTCAGAAAGTGATTCTGATTCGATCGGTATAATTAAAGATGGGTCTAGGTCAAATATTTTTGGTTGTTATAAACAGCAGCACAAAGTCATTATACCCAAACCACATAGTGGTATAGGGTATAAAAGGGAATGTCTTGAAACGGCATTTAAATGCATTTGTGCAGAGGTTTAGTGGGTAGCCATATCTCGACATCGCGTAGGTGTTCATTTAGCAACATTGATATTATTCTACGGTTCTTGTAAGTGTTAATGAAGGCTGTATCATCTGTAAAATGTAACGCAGTTAATCGTTGGTTCAAGAGTATATCAGATGTAAAAACTATATACCAAATAGGACCTAGGACATACGTGAAAATTTCAATTGGTTAGATATGATTCCAGAATCCTGTGACAATTTTATGGAAACACATTTCGCCATACTTTATTAAATGTTTAGGCAAAATCTAAGAAGATAGCCGAACAGTAATTCTTATCTTCAAATGCGATTTACCTATTCAATTGTGCCATGTTTTTTTTTGCAAAAAGCAAGCTGGTGTATGGATACGATATGATATAATTTTGCCAAAACAATTTTTCGAATAAGTTAGATGGACTCGGAAGAAGACTTATAGGTATATAAGTTGAAGTAAGTTTTTTCTATACCAGGTTTGTGGATCATAATAATCTGTGAAGTTTTCCAAGACTTCGGAATGTAGCTATTCTGAAGCATTTCATTTAATAATGAGTTAAGATACACTATTGCTATCATATGTAGTTCTATGTAATCATCTTTAATTTTGGTTTTTAACTCTTCACAAAACTTTGTCATTATTTTATAATAATTAATTATTAAATAACGAAAACGATTTCATACATTTTATTTCATACCATCTTCTACTTTTATGTTTTTAATCAACTCTGGTTCAGAAATTTAAAAGTTTCCTTTATTTTAAAATTGTTTTACCTATTGTTTTTAATTGCATTTTTTTTATAAAATTTGTTATATTTCGATATAGACTGATTCTGCAAAAACCAAAAGGGCAAAAAGCGAAATTATTAAAAAAAAAAAACACACGTTTTCTATATTCAGAATTTTGTAAAAGTTTCCAATGTATTGTCTCCTACTGTATATATACATATATATATATTAAAAATCGAAAATTGTTCTGTAGGAAAAGCCAAATCAGTATCTTAGGTAATTACTGGAGGTCGCTAAAATGGAACCTGTTAATATGTCTTACAAAGGTAAAACAATCAGTAAGCTCTTTTATGAACTGAAATAACACTGTGCAACAATTATCGGATTGTAATTCTTAATTCTTTCTATAAAAAAAGACAAACTTTGTTTTTATAAAAACGCAATAAAAAAGAAATTAATATCAGTGCTGGTCAAAAAATAATAGCAATTAACTTTGAAATTAAATGGTATTAGAATTGAAAGGTTTATTGCTCTGTGCTAAAGTCCGAAGATTATTATACAGTGTAATTAAGTTTCAATAACTACTTCAAAGGGCCGATAGTTGACACTTTACTAAACGCAGAAATATTGAAGGCAGCCCAACATCTAAACTTCCATGTTTAGAAAAAGGACTATAATTAATCGATTTAAATTAACGAAAGCTCATTTGATTCCTGATAAGATACGCTGTAGTTATCTTGAAGGAATGATCTAAGAAAAAGTTTTTCAAAGCTGTAAAATTTAGAACAAAAAGTAAAAATTTGAAATATTCGTCATAAAATATTTTTATGAAAAACTCTTTAAAATTATCTGGAAAATTTATGTAGTTAAAAATTGGATTAGGAAAATAAATAGGGAAATAACTGAAAATATTTTTAAACTACAACTTCGGATTACCTTATGGCATCGCCGATTCAAACAAATGGTCTTTTGATGTCCTTGAACGTAAATTTGAAATACCATGTTGAGAAGTAAACTTTTATTTAGATTTTTTTATTCAAAACGGCACGGATTTATTACTCCATCATTACATCAATTGTCTAGCTCAAACTAACTATTCCGATTTACATATATTTTTTTATTCACTACTTCAAATTTAATTAATTATTCTTTACAGTATTAGCCAATTAAAGATTATTTAAGATAACAACGAAAAATTTAAAATGACACGAAAAATAACATGTACCAATTTCATGTTTTTCCATAATTTTCTATAAAAAATAATATGTACAATATATTCCCAACGAAATTTCCCTCTGAAAAATGTGTCTTTGTTGTGTTCACATTCAATGGTTTGCATGCAGAAAATTATTAGTTTTGTATTACTTACGGTAGAAAACATTGGCAACAAAAAGCTTGTATTTTTTTGTAAGGGACAAAATATTTTAAAAATAAAAGAACGCCTTTAAATTTAGTTCAATTCACTTCTGTTATATGACTACCTAAGAATGTGCCATTTTTTTCGTTCTACTAAATTAAAACATATTTTTTCCATTAAGTTTTTGTTTCTCTGTTTAAAATCGAATATTTTTGTAGTAACTTGAATTTTAGGAATTTGGATTTCATTGCTTGTGTACACTTTTTAACTTCCAACAGGATATCAAGTGTTTTGAATATGAACACTCAAAATATTTTGTTGGATAAAATATATTTGAAATAAATTTAAAATTTAAATCAATACCCGTTGTCAATTATTTATAAAAATTAATTAAACAAGTAGCAAGTGTATTTAAAGCAATTATAAAAATTTAGCAACTAACATTTTTATCGACAATAACAGAATTAATATGTGATTTTTCAGTTATTTTGCCAAAGTAGAACTGAAAATAAATTATGAGTGTAATTGTTGTGGAGAGCAAATGCAAAATTTGACTTGTTATATTTTATTGATTTAAATATGACATTGTGCATTGCAATTTACTACGAATTGAGGGAGAAGTTCGAAAATTTAGATTGACTTTTTTTATCAATAGCAAAAACTTTTATAATTTAATTTTTTATTTTATTTTTTGATAATGTCAAGTTATTTATATGTTTAAGAACCTTAAAGTATCTTTTACAGCATTAATTTCCTAGTAAAATCTCTAGCTTTATAATTAAACTCAGCGTTAAATCAGATTTAATATAAAAGAATTAAATTTTCAGCAGCTCGTCATGTTGAAATAAAATGATCATAATTTCACTCAATTAAATAAATTCATTACTTAATCCTAAGTTTAAATTTCATCTTTGATTCGTCCTGCAGATTAATGATGCTAAAAATGCCAATTGTAACAGCCAAGGACAAGGGTTCTCTTGCTACCTGGACTTCAATATTGGATTGGAATTTATCTATGGGTAAGATACGTTGTAAGCCAGTATAGGTGACATTATTAAAAATCTGAAAGGTGTGACCCTAACTTCCGGAATAGGAGATACTTTTCGGATTCTAGATCTAGGATAAAAGTACACGCAGAAAAATTTTTACTGGAATTCGGCTACCACTTGGATAATTAAAGTAGCTAATAAAAATTTATATTGTAATTTTGAAATGTTAGAAAATGCAAAAGATTTTCTTCGTTAACAATTAAAGTATACTAGCAGATTCCAGCCCTCGAAATTCGAGCGAAAATTCTAGGAAATTTTATTTTTTCATTAAATAAAGACCCTAAAAGTATGCTAATCAATTATAGCCAATTCACAAATCAACACAAAAAACAAACTCAATTTTATTACAAACACATTAACAAATTTAATAAACACACACATAGCATTGTATAATTTTATGTATGTGTTAGTAACAACTTTAAATGCAATTTATTCAACATAAAGGAAAAAATTAAAAAATCTATAAATCTGCAAAACGGCTAAAAATAAATACCTTTCAAATAATATACATTTGGTTAAAATCGAAATAAAACGGTAGAACAAAACATCAGTCACAAGAAATCGCCTAGCCTATTAATACTATAGATACAAAAACAAATTAAGTTCGATTTACCAATCAAAGTGTTGATGAAAATTAATAAACTAATTCAATAAAAACAACTAAAAGCAGCATAAATGCTACCATCACATATATTGGGAATTGGAACAACTAATTCTATTAAGACAACATCTTGCTAACAGAAATTATATAAAAGGAATTGTAATGAAATTGCAATTGATGAAAACGCATTAGTATTTAGAAATCAAATTCTACTGTAAATACCGAAAAAAATAAACACTTCTTTTTCATACACAAATTTATGTTTTCTTATGTTTATGCCCTCCACACCACTGTGCAGAGGTATCAAATTCCGTTTTTAACGCATCGAAATAAATTTCGGAGACTCGAAAAAAGTACCTTTTTGAAGTACCCGGCGTTCGCCCGGCCTGCTGCGCAAACTAAAGGTCCGAATTATACAAATATATGTTTAGATGGAATTTGGTATGTATATCAGCTTTTATCGGGAATATTTTTAAGCCTGTCTAGGATGACTTTAATTTATTTATTACATTTTTTTATATTAAACGTATCCTTAACGTATCAAGAGCCTACAACTCATGTAAAAGTTGAAAGTTAGTGAACTTTTGTCGGCATATGCTACCATGGCTGTTTGCGCGGACGCTTCGTCCATGTTGTCCTTATTAAAGAAATACCGATTGTCCAGACATTGAAAAGGCAATGAGAAATAATCGTTAAGCCCATCAAAGTTGTCACTGTTACCGAAAAGAAACCTGTCAAGGCTGCGGTGTAAAGACGTTGCCAAATAGTCATCCATAAATACCGCTCAAAATCCACCCTAAATTGTGATTTTCGTCATAAAATAACTTTTGTTCAGTTTTTTTAGAGCTAAGTTTTTCTATGGCTCAAGTCTTACTGTATTGCATACAATTGCAAAATATATGCAACAATAAGTATATATAACATTAACAAAGAAAGTAGAAAACAAAAACAACAAGAAAGAAGTCTGTGGTCAAACCAAAATTTGTAATTGATTCAGCAGCTATTTTTATTTAACAATCGAAAAAAGTCAAAATGTCACTTATAAGATATTAAAATTAAACTAGCAGATTCCAGCGCTCGAAATTCGAGTGCAATTTCTAGTCAACTTTATTTTTCGACTTATCCAATTAACAAATCAAAACACTTTTTTGGTTTATTATTATTGTGAATGAAGATAACAAACTCATTAACAAACACATTAACAAATTTAATAAACATACACATAGCATATGTGTAATTTTATGTATGTGTTAGTAGCAACTTTAAATGCAATTTACTCAAAATAAAGGAAAAAATTTAAAAATCTGTAAATCTGGTGAACAACTAAAAAGAAATACTTTTCAAATAGTATACGTTTGGTCCAAATCGGGATAAAACGGTAAAAGAAAACATCAGTAACAGGATCTCGCCTAGCCTATTAATACTATAGACATTTCAAATGAAGAGTGAGATCGACGAAATCTTAAGACACGTTTTCTCAGGTTATCTTTGAAAAATGTGTCAGTTCTTACGTTTAATGACAACTTTATTTATTTGTTATTAGTTTGATTAAAGTGAGTGATGAAATAGAAGTACGAGCTATAATTACTAAATATTTTCAACAATATCTAACTTGGTCCTACAAAAAGTTGGCCAAGAAATCACAGGTCTGCTAGGGAAGAAAGAAATGCCCATATGATTTTTGTAAGGCCAACAAAATGGAAAGCATACTGGAAAGAGATCCCAATAAATCTGGTGGAAAAGTAGCACGGTTAGCTCCGTGTTTGGAATATTTTGCATGAAAAGCAAAACCCCAAGAAAGAACTGAAGGCACGCAAGGTCCAAAAAATTCCAGACAGAGCACAGAAATTGAAATCATTTTTAATAATTTCATAATTTTGCATAATGGACGTTAAAACGTATGTACTGGCAGATGTTTCGCAGCTTTCGGTTCAAAATGTTTATGTTGCTTATGTTCGAGTAAATGTCGAAGATATGTAGGTTGAGGATCCAAAAGCAGACGAAATATAAAAAAAGCGGCAAAAAAGCAATGGAGATAGATTGGGCTTTTGTGAACAGGTAGTTGAAAAGCACAAAAATGTGTCCCAAAATGTGGAAAATTTTCCACAAAAAAATTACTACTATAAAATTCGTAATGGAATGGTTTCCGGAAGAGTTAAGTTCACAAGTAGTGATTATAACGATAAAAATTATATTTTCTTGTATGCTTTACTATAATTTCAATTAAATAACAAAAATCCAAACTCTAATGCCGGTTTTCTCAATGTATCGTCAAACGGGCTATTACTTAACCAGGGCATAAATTTATTGTACTGATAAACTGCCTGTTAACAATTTTGGTTTTCTCAATGTACCGACAAAACCATTATTTTCAGTTGGCAATGTCTCTCAAAATACGTATGAAATTTGGGAGAATTTTTTTCAGTTGGCAATGCCTCTCAAAAAAGAAATGAAAGTTGGGAGAATAATTTATCTGTACGATAAATAAATAATTGGCAGATGAGTGCGGGTTAGCTTTGCGACAAAATAGAAGCAAACCAGACATTGAGAAAAACAAATTTCTTAAATCGGCAGTTTCTCGTTGGGATAAAAGATAATCGCCTATTGAGAAAACGGGCATAAGTGTAATGGTTTCCTTATTATAACATTTTATGTATGTTAAACTGGTTTCGATCTCATTCCTTATTATTATTATGTATTATTTGCCATTTTGTTTAATTATTGATGAAAAAGCTTGCACCTATTTTACGATATCAGATTAGCGCCCCCAAATGTGTTTTTAGTTATCTAGCTTGTTTTTGCAATAACGTTTACCAATGTTTTGGTGTAGAATAACTTAGTATTTGTCTTTAAATAAACGCATAAAATGTGAAGAGGAAAAGTTTTACCTTTGGAAGAAAAAGCAAGATTGAAGCTTGCTATGATTCATGACTATCCTTCCATAAAATTGTTGAAAAAACTGGATGACACAAAAGAACGGTTGTCAGTTTTCTTCAAAATAAGGAATACTATGGAAAAAACTTCAAGGACAGTAATAATAGAGTGCTTTCCCAAGCAGACAAGCCAGCCACATTGACACATGCATAAAATTTGCACGACCCTCTACCAAAATCAAAAATTGGTGTGAAGGCGAGTTTTCCAACTGTTCAAAGAGTGATTAGGAAAGCTGCACACCTACAGAGACAAAAAATAAAAAAAACACCACTTAATATGCTTAGAAAGAATATGCGCTTAAATTTTGTTCAAATAGACATCACGTGCTCTACTCACACTAAAAATAAACAATAAATGAAAAGTTTTAAATTATTATTTTATTTTTTGGCGTTATTGAAATATGCCCGCAGAAACGTCAGTTCATCAAGACTTTTGTCACCTAATCGTGATCTTATCTTCGTGCATAATATACCAGCAGCAGAAAATGCCCTTTCGAACTCCACGCTTGTGGAGGGAATTGAAAGAAGATTATTGTATAGAAGATTAAATATATCCCCCTGATATTCTCTGCTTCGAAATAGCATAACTACTGTCTGATAACTTTATTTAAATCTTTTGTATTTTTTTGTTTTAAAGTTACAGTTTCATTTATTTTTATACTTTTTGAAATTTCCATTTCTAGCTTCTCTTTCATTGTAAGTAAATGGTCTGCTTCTTGCTCAGAATCTGAAGATATGATTTCACTATCGTCATGTTCATTGATTGAAATTGCAGCTGGTTCTGCAAAAGCCGTTCTAATAAGTTTACAACTACTTTTATGAGTCCAATTTTAGACATGTCACTATACATGATATCGGTAATTTCTCCATCTTCAACTGTGCTATTGCAATTATGCAAGTATTGTAAAACGCTAGTCAATTCAGTCTGCCTTTCAAGTATACGAATCTTAAGTTCTTTTTTTAATTTATTACTGAATAGATTGTTCTGTTTAGTTAATTCTTTAAACATAAATTCAAAAGCAGCATCTGCACTTAAAAGCGTAGCATCTTGGCGGCAAAAAGCTTCTAAAGTTAATTTAACAGGGAGTAGACCTGAAATAACTGTTGACAATAGTGAAAAATCATTATCAAAAAACGAACATTCAGAATTCATATCAATAAGAGCCTTCCGGATACAACTCTTTATCTTATAGAAACGTTCGAGCATATTAAGCAAGCTATTCCACCGCGTTTTAGAGTCCAAAATCAAGGCTAAATCCTTTCCAAATTCTTCGTTTACATATTTTTGTAATATTTTATCATTTTTCGTCGGCGAGCGCCGAAATATGCTTACAACTTTTCGTATTTTATCAATTAATGGCCCCAACTGCTCATACGTTATCATATAATCGTTTGGATTCTCGCATTCAGTATTAATTATTGTTAGACCATTTTCATGAGCCAAATCTTCATCTGTATATTCATCATCATCCATGATGGATAAGTAATCTCCATCAAATTCGGCTGCATTGTGTGAATCTTCTTCATATTGGATATCTAAATTTTGTTGGTGCAAGACAAAGTTGCTGTTTTGGTCATAACAGATGTTCCATATGTCGTTATACAAACAATGTTCTTATTTAAAGACAGGCCATTATCTAGTAGCTTTTTATCCACAAGTTCAACACACTTTTCAGCTGGTAGTGAACCATGTATACGAGCTAGTCCGAGGTTCCAAATTTTTTTGCAAGCAGAATGGACATTTATATTTAAATATCGTCGATCTTTTATGGACGTCCATTCATCAAATGTTAAGCTGAAACTTGCACCACGAAGTATTCTACTGGAAAATTCCTTAAATATCTGGCTGCGAATCTCCTTGCTGTACTCCATAACAATTTTTTTAATATAATTACTTGATTGTGGTATATTTGAAAACCCTCTTGCAATTGAACCTTTTCCGATGTCTTCAGAAGTTATAAAAATATTAAAAGGCAATCCATCACTAGCTGTCATACGAGCCTACAACTACCGACAAGGTTTCGATGTTGCTAACTAAATATCTAGTTAGTTTTCCACTAGTTGATGCTGGTGCACTTATTTGTGAACAACCGGCTGTTACGGTTTCAGTATTAAGAATACTAGAACCAGATATGTCTCTTTTAGACAAATTAATTTTATGTATTGTCTTTAGATGAGTACGTAATCCTCTTGTACTTCCTCCTTGAGTTTTAATTATGTTTTTACATTGCTTATATTTTCCGAATTGGCCTTTTTTTCACGCAGGAAATAAAACCATACAGAATTTTTATCACTTTTCCTTTCTTCAAAAATTAGATCATCCATTTTTTTCTGTAAAATTCTACACTAAATAAAATGAAAAATGTAAAATTTGTAAATACATACCCACCAACCACAAGCCGCAAATGTTAAATGTTACTACAAAGCACACTAGATCAGATCTGCAAAAATTTTAAAATATTTATGTACGTAATGTAAATGCAACAAACTATTAAAACAGTTTTTTTTCAGTTAACCACTACGCACTACTTTAAAAATAATGATTGAATATTTTAAAAAGCTTATGTGATTTAATTTTCAAATTTGTTTTGATAGAATAACATTCGTTTATTTAAAATCTTACTATTTAAATGTTACTACAAAGCACACTAGATCAGATCTGCAAAAATTTTAAAATATTTATGTACGTAATGTAAATGCAACAAACTATTAAAACAGTTTTTTTTCAGTTAACCACTACGCACTACTTTAAAAATAATGATTGAATATTTTAAAAAGCTTATGTGATTTAATTTTCAAATTTGTTTTGATAGAATAACATTCGTTTATTTAAAATCTTACTATTTAAATGTTACTACAAAGCACACTAGATCAGATCTGCAAAAATTTTAAAATATTTATGTACGTAATGTAAATGCAACAAACTATTAAAACAGTTTTTTTTCAGTTAACCACTACGCACTACTTTAAAAATAATGATTGAATATTTTAAAAAGCTTATGTGATTTAATTTTCAAATTTGTTTTGATAGAATAACATTCGTTTATTTAAAATCTTACTATTTAAATGTTACTACAAAGCACACTAGATCAGGTCTGCAAAAATTTTAAAATATTTATGTATGTGATGCAAATGGAACAAACTATTATGGGACTTAATTTTCTTATGCCATTTAATTTTCAAATTTGTTTTATTAGAACATTTGTTAGAAAAGAATAAATTGATATACCGAAATACCGGTTTTAACAATTATAATACCGGTATTGATTTTTATTGATTTTTTTCCGCAATACCGGGATCCCGGTATACCGAAATCCCGGTACTGCGATCCCTATTTTCACCACGTTAATGCTTCAATTCACACCGCTCGTTGAAAAAATTACAAAATATAAAATTTTTAAATCCATTTTAATTTAATAAGATTTACTCTTTTAGGATTTATTCTATGCAGACAATCAATGTTAAGAAATTAAAAATTTAGCGTTATCATGTAAATTTATTTTTATTATGTAAGATATTTTAGTTATACTTAATTTCTTATAGAAAAATTAATAAATTTTTAATATAATCAAATTACTCCATAATTATTGGTTAACGCAATACATGATTGTAACAAACAATAAATAAAATTTAAATTCCATAGTATCAACTAAATGAGACAATTCATGCAATCAAATCTGCAGTTGTTTGGAATATACAATTTAGTACCAAGATTCGGTTGGCAATAAATTAAAACCTCTTAATGGCGCTATAATTATGACAGAAACTCTATATGATACAATCAAGTACAAACCCATTAAACTCTGACCACAAAGTGGTATAGGTTATAAAAAGTTTAAATTTTATAAGAAAAATATTAACTATCGTGGGCTAGTTTTTATCCAACTTGAAAGTGATGCAAGTTGTTAAAAATATATAAAAGTTATAATATCATTTCTATTAATTTTCATCAAATACATTCGACAAATTTTGAGAACTTTTTATAAAAAAAATTTAAAAATTGAACATTTACTTCTTTCAATTTTACAAATGAAATAGTTGGCCAAAATTATTCCATGGAAAGCTTTTAAATATTTGTGCCATGTCACACTTGATGCAATTGTGAAACTTAATTTTTATTTTTTTAAATAATTTCCACGCTATCAGTTTTAAATTCACCTAACGCGAAACAATCCACAATACGGGACACCCTTTCATTCATATTTCCATAATATTAACTAAATAAAAGACGTGCAAGTAATAATTAAATATTTTTAAATTGTGAAAATTTTAATTAATACTAAACATGATAATTGTTTTTTGTGAACTTTTTACAAACATTTAAATAAAAATTAAAAGTTTCATTACAATATTTAATTGTAAGCGTCATTTAATTTATAATACATATTATTTTTGTAATTTAGGTTAAAACTTTATTTAAATTTTCGACTTTTTCGTCATTATGTTGATCATTTTTGCAATCAACACCATAGTATTAGTTTTGTTATGCGAGTATATTATATTATTGCATTATACATTTTCTTACTTGTATCAGAAAGAGAAGAGAAATAGTGTTAATAAAAATATATTAAAACAAAAACTAGACCTTGCTTTAAATAGCTAAAAAAAAAAAAAAGTTAAACAATAAGGGTATCGTATAGTTTTGTAGACCGCGAGTTCGGAAAAGGGCACCAAGTTCTAAACGTACTGGATGAGGTCATTAATGGACGTAACAAAAAACATAAATCAAAATTATTATGTAGATACTAGATTCAAAAATGTCCAATTAATATCATATTTAGTGTGGTTAATCATGTGTTCCAAAAACATGTACAACACATATTTGAGTTAATAGGTTTATCAGAAATGTTATGATATATAAACACACAGAAACGAAATTTTATCGCGATATATAAATTAATGTGGAGCTTATGGAAATTTAAGTCGATTTCATATGAGACATTTGTATCGGGGCTAGGTCAATAGTCATCGTTCTATAGCTAATAAAGATTTAAATCAGAGGTGCACAAAATTGATTTGGAGTTGTATTAGTGAGCAATTGAGCAGTGCAGTACTCTCTCTAAAAATTTAGCGAATTAAAAAATGTCTGTTTCACATTTATCTGCTTTAACGACTTCATAAAAATATGCTCGTGTCATATTTATCAGGCACCATATTTGTATACATTCTCAATGTAATTTATTGCAACATATTTATACCCTACTAGCCGATTCCAGCCCTAGAAATTCGAGCACAAAATTCTAGGAAATATTAATTTTTTATTAAATAAAGACCCTAAAAGTATGCTAATCAATTACAGCCAATTCACAAATCAACACAAAAAACAAACTCATTTTTATTACAAACACATTAACAAATTTAATAAACACACACATAGCATTGCATAATTTTATGTATGTGTTAGTAGCAACTTTTAATGCAATTTACTCAAAATAAAGGAAAAAATTTAAAAATCTGTAAATCTGCAAATCCGCTTAAAAGAAATACCATTCAAATAATATACGTTTGGTCAAAATCGGGATAAAACGGTAGAACAAAACATCAGTCACAAGAAATCGCCTAGCCTATTAATATTACCACTATGTGGTTTGGGTATAATGACTTTGTGCTGCTGTTTGTAACTACCAAAAATATTTGACCTAGACCCATCTATTATTATAACGATCGACTCAGAAAAAATGTTAAAGCATAACCGAGAAAACAATAGATGAGGAGGTTAGGAACAAAAGGTGTCATTTACACTTTTCTATATTCTTTTTAATTTGAGAAAATAAATATTTACCTAGATCTAGGCAATTATTTTGTATTTTTGTTAACGATTTATGTGTCAGTTAGTAACTAAGTTCTAATGCATATAAAAGTATTTATGTAGATGTTTCAATAAAGCCAATATTCAATAAAGTTTTTATCAAATGACACCTTTTGATCCTACACTTACCGTTCGATTCAATAGAGTTGTAAAATGTCACCTTTTGAAAATCACTGAATAAAAAATGTTACCTTATGAAACAAACAGATTTATTTATTCAAAATATGTTCATTAAACATGTAATTCTCCACAATCAGATTCTAGACAGTCACAGGCAGTATTTGCATTATCCTAATTTTCAGTGATATTGTGATAAAATGTCACAATACCATTTCAAGGACGGTTAATTTTTCCAATCTTCTCCAATCAGTAAACTTTCAACATCCTTTTTCTTTGCGCCTTTTATGAAATGGCTTAATTGGTCAAGTTTGTATTGCGCTTAAATAAATTTTGAACCTTTTCTTCTGCAATGCTTCGAAATTTATAGTTTCTGAAAGTTTTGACTACTGCTTAAATTTAATTTCTAACTATTTTTTTTGTATGCATATATGTTTTATGTCGCTTATGCCTTCTATTTTCTTAAAATATTTATATAGGCTTTTAATATCAAAGTATTTCCAATCTTTACCTAAAATGTGTACAGTGCCGTGCTGGGATATTAATTCTTGATATTTTTCTTTAGTAGTAATCACTGTAATTTTTCTGAGGTCCTTTTCTACCGTACCAAATGAAAACCCGATGTTAAACTGTGTAACGAAAATGTGTCTGAAGAACCATTTTTTTTATCATAAGGACTCCTTCAACAGAATTATTGTATACTTTCCACAACTTTGATATGTTTAGTTCAGAAGACAAATAAATACCGCAGGACTTAATACAATTCAATGCTTTGTCAATTGACATCCAAACCACAGAATACGAAACTACAAGCACAACAGAAAAAGAAACAAGTCTATGGATTTAGTGTTTCCAGAATGTCCTATCGATTCGATTGTCGATTTATTCAAAACACAATCGAAAAATTCTAAGTCGATCCACTTTCTCAACAAATGTACCCATTTTGATACGACTTTAGCAACGTCGGACGTATTTACTAAGAAAATGACACTTTTTAATATTAAAGGCTTCACCACTGCTATGTTTGAGTTTTTCTACGAAATTAGTCTTCTCTTGAAGTTGATAATTGCATAAATTGATAGAATTCAAAGACATATAGCGCTGACGTAGAAATGCCATTCAGATACCAAATAACGATGACGAGGTAGAATTAATTTTTTCTGGGTTTGTGATTTTGCGGGGAAAATTACTTTATTAAGAAACAAAAGCACTCTAATTTTCATAAGAATTTCAAATGATACGCCGAAAAGCATATTCGTGAAGGAAGACCTTCTTAGTCTAAAAACATATCTAATTATGCTGTTATATAGAACATTAAGTTTGTCTTTCTAAATGAATCACAACTTGCAAAAAGTTCACACCCGCATAAAATGCCGGGAATTAAATACGCTTTGGCTAGAAGTATTCTTATATTTAAGGGAGTGAAATATTGAGTGTGCCATAGAGTTCTGAGCTTCATGTAAGTTTGAGCAACAGTCGTGTTTGTGTAATTCGACCAAGTTAGTGTTATTAAAAGTTACTCCATTACTTTTGGTTGTTGTAACAAAGTCAATTCTCTCGCCGTTGATAACTATCTCATATCCAAACTCTGGATTTGCATTTCGTTTGCTTATTAGCAGACATTTTGATTTGCTAGAATTAATGCGTAAACCATTTGCTGACGCCCATCTGTACAATTGACTAAGGTCATAGTTAATTTTGTCTATATTTTTCAGATGACTTGCTATTTACGTATACGGAATGTGTGCGATTTGTGAGATAAGAGGAAATTAGAAGCGTTGATATTGAGAAAAAATTTAAGAAACGTCTTAACTTCATACAGAGATTTTGATGATCAACTGTGTCAAACACCTTTCATTTAAATTGGAGCAAACGATCGGCCTCATATGGTATATCGTATATAAATCAGTTTCTCGCAAACAACATAACTCAAAATCTACTTCACCGATCCTTTTGAAATTTTATACACTATTTCTATACATAAATCACCAGGTAATCACGAAGAGTTTTTTTTTTACCATTTTTTCAATTTTTTAACAAAAAATTTACCGAAATTTTATAGCAAAAATCGTGTTTTTTCACTTCAAAATGGTGCCTTTTTTTTAGAAGAAAAATATGAATCACAGTGGTGTTTGCAACAGGATAACGTGGTCTGGTAACCTTCGAGCTAGATTTAGTCCAAGCTCCCCTGAATAGACTCCGAAACCAACTTGACCGCGCAATTTCGATCCGTCAGTGTAGAAATTTATGGAACGCCTGCTACCTGGAGTCCTCCCAGACCAACATTCCTTGGTCGGTACTAGAATGTTATAATATCGTTCAAATACGCCCCTTGGAGTAGTGTAATCCACGGTCAATGGTAAGTTCATGTTACTCAGGATCACTCCGTGGCCGCAATTGTAGCCTCGCCATTGTAGTGTGAGGCCGTCGACTATTTCCCTAATATGTCCAATGGTATTAGGTGTAAGAGGATGTGCAAGGTATACGAAGGTGTAGTACGAAGGGCACCAATGATACACATAGAAGACATTCTCTGTACCCTTGCGAGAATGTTGATATTGGAGGCCCTTTCCAAAGCAGGCCACTAAACGATGACCCCGTTGTGTAGATCCAGTAAGCAATTTTCAGGCTAAAGCCTCATCGCTTACCAATGACCTTTTTGCAGGAGTATAAAGCTATCGCCTTCTTCGCCCGCTCCTCTAAGTTCCGTCTGAAGTTCAGCTTCATGTCCAAGATATTTGGATTCATCAGAGAAGGCGATTTCAGTGCCGTCGAGAGAAATAGGATCGAAGGCAGGAATCTTCCCGTTTTGTTGAGATTGAGCCCAAGATCCGCAACTAGTTGCCAGCTAGATAACCCCGTGAGAGCTCGTTGCAGAGTATAACTAAGTGTAGATAGAAACTTTCCATTTATGGCCATGCCCACGTCATCAGTATAGGCGACAGCGCTGCAACCTTGCCCCTCCGACGTAACTAGCATTGAGTTCAGCGCAAAGTTCCAGAGAAGTGGTGACATATCGCCTCCTTGTGGCGTTCCCCTGTTCACAAATCGAGATATTAGAGATGTTTCCAATCTAGACGTTATCCGCCTGCTGGAAAGCAGATTTCCAATCAATGAGATGATCACAGAATTTACTTCTAGATAGTGCCGCTATGATCCGATGTGATATCGTTAAAAGCCCTTTATCGATGGTACCTACAAGCTAGTGAAGATCGGTTTCGGTTGACCTTCCCTTGCTGTAGGCATATTATCTCGCCGGCAGCAGTTTGGGTAAATAACTCTACGCTAGTAAGAGTCTATCATACGCTCCATTGCCTTCAATAAGACGATGATGGTCTGAAATCCTTCAGAGCAGTGCGGGAGCTTTTCCCAGCTTTTGGAATGAACATCACTTTTCTCTCCCCCCCACTTCATAGGAATTTAGGCTGACTTAATACAGCAAGTGAAAAACCTACATAACCAAGGGGAAATATAGACCGACACATGTAGCAATTCAGCCGGAATGATACCATCAGGTACTGGAGATTTGTAAGGTTTGAAGCTCCTAATCGCCCAGGACAATGTTGGTACAGTAATTACCTCCGAAGCAATATATGTCGTGCTAGTGTCAGAGTAATTCCAACGCCTGTAACGACGTAGAGGAATTGCCAGGAAAATAGGTGTCGAGTAGCAAGCTAAGTGATTCCCAACGGTAGGTAGTTGAAACCCCCACTGTATCTTTAAAAAAACCTAACGTGCAAGGGGTAGAAGCCTGAACCTTTCGTAGCCAGGATGTTGTCACAGAATTTTTTTCAAGAATCAAACTCTGTCATTCTTATCTTCTTCTTATAGGTCCTAAGCTGCAGCTAGTAAGCCAACCAATCGTCGTTCGCTCTTGAAAACTTTGCCTTGTTAAAGAGTTTCCTGCAGGAGTCTCTGCCCTGCTGCACCTCGCTAGAATCTAAAGATTTGTTGAAAACCGTCGTAATATGATCGAAAAAAATAATAAATGTCTGCGGTATTACACGGTTCGGATAAGGATATTGTCGTCAATAATCCAACAAAGGTTTTCTTGTACTTAATCCAATTTGTCCTCTTCAGATTCCTGGAGACACTTTCAATCGGGTCTCTTTCTCTAAGTACAAATTCAATATAACGATGGTCAGAAAAAGAGTGGTCAGCCAACACCCTCCAACAATCAATTTTATCAAATTGTGTGTCTAACACAACGGTAACATCAAGAACCTCCCTTCGAGTACCAGCTATGAAAGTCAGTTCATTTCCCTTGTTGCATATATACAGGTTAGACTAAGTAAAAACTTTAAATGTAACTCACCTCTTTCGTTCATATTCGTATTTCCCTAGATCGGGAAGCAAGGATGCAGTTAGTGTGCAGTCCTTTCGGCATATCGGATCGGATTTACCACACTATCTGACGAAATAGTCCCAGGATCACAAAAATAATGAATAATAAACAATGGACTAAGTAAACCATCAAATGGAAATCGTGTGATGCAATATTTTTAAAATTAAATAGCGAAAAATTGTCGCTTACAACCGGATATTTGCAAAAACATTTGTTAGAAGCAAAGGACATAAAACAAATGAAGAAGAGAAAAAACTTTTTTAGATGTATTTAGTATGTGTTTTAGATTAAGATTACTAAAGGCCAAAATTGCTCAAAATATTAATAGACGAAAGAGGAAATTGAATAAAATAACAACGTAGTATAAAAACTTTTAGTAACCATAATCTAAAGTACAAAACAATGGCCTTTAAAAATCGTTCAAATATTGTTACACCATTTTTATTTCGTGAATATAAAATAAATAGATTAACAAATTTATAAAAACAAATTATTTTGAGGAGAAAAGAAATAAATTGTCCCACTGTTATGTGTATGTGAATGTTTGAGAGTTGGAAATTAGTAGACAATAGGAACACAGTTTGCGTGACGTCAGAGCGGTAAAGTGTTGTTATTTTCTTACACCAATACAAATAAAAAGCACATAGATTACAAAACTTATTTTCATGTTTTATCAATGTAAATAACAAATTTTTTTAAATTGTCGTAAGTAAAACTTTGACGATATGGTCAGAAAAAGTTTGTAAGCGTGGTTGGTTATTGGTTTATTTTCAAATGTTGCTGATTTATTTGTTGAATATTAATTTTGTGTATTATCTTTGTTAGGAAATTTTAATTTCTCACATAAAATACGAAAATATACAACTAAGTCCATATTACTTACAGAAGTAAAATGAAAAACAAACATCAACAGAACATTTTGTGATTGAAGAATGCCAAAATGTACAAAAAAAAAAATATCCACATATAATAGAATATGGAAAAATATCAATTCCTAACATAATATCAAAAAAAAAAAAAATACATATGTACTAAGAGATCCATTCAATTTTATTTTCACTTTCTTCATTAGTTTGTTCATACATTTTATTGTAAATGTTGCATCAAAGCTTTATTTATAGTCATCAAGTGGTAATGTGACCCAATGAATTTTATTTAAATTATAGTTTAAAAACCATTTTTTTTTATTTCAAATAACAAACAATTGTTGTTAAAAAAAAGAAAACTATTATTAAATGATCTATTAGAGCATAAAATATATACGAACTTATTTTTGTGGAAATTTTAAAAACCAACGGTGAGTGAAATTGACAGCACGCAAATGTACAAAGTTGTAAATAATAAAAATATTAAACAAAAAAATGGAAAAATGTATGTAAAATTTTAATTTCATTAATCATTATAAATAATTTATGAAAAAAAAAACATGACAAAAAGCTAAACTGAAAACACCCTCATGAAATTAAAAATATTTAAACTTCACAAACAATTAAACAATTTACAAACTCTTCAATCAAATAATCAAATTGAGCACAAAACAAAATCATCAACCTTCCTTTAATAATAAATAATAAAAAAAAATGTATTAAGTGTATATTCTTCATATTTCACAAATAAAATTTAAAAATTAACTGCCATATTTCATGAGCAGAGAAAATTTGTACTTTAAGTACGATGAAAAACTAATAAAAATTTCACCCTCTTTTCGATTTCTTTTTTGGATAAGTTCTATAGATGCACAAGTAATTAAATAGAATTAGTTCGATCGTAAATCAATGTCATGATTTTGGAGCTAGCAATGCAGAATAAAAGTCAAAACTCTGTTCCATTAGCACCACCTTTGCACGTGCTATGACGTGTTATGACGACTGTATCCTTTATTTATAAATTTATATGTAAAGCTTTTTATTATTTCACCCAAAAGCCTTCCCCCAATGAATGAATGAATAAATTCCTTTTTACATAGTGTTAAGCATTAAAAAAGTTCTTTGATATAAAATACCATCCCTTTCTATTACTGTATAAGCTGATCGATATCAACTTTGTGGACCTGTAAAACCTATCAACTATGTTGATGTTTCGGCAACAATTTAAAAAAATAAATATATGATAAAATTGGTTGAGTAGCACTTTGCACTACGTGATTTTCCAAAAAAATGTTTTTTTTTTTTTATATTCCAATTTTTAATATAATCTCATGATATTTTTAAATGTTTTTGAATAAAATATCGTACTCGTCCAACAATACTGTATTAACTCAAAATTTTTTATTTTATCTTTTATGTCCACCTATGGTTAAAAATTCCCATAGTTCTGACTACTCTTTCTTAAGAAAATTACATATTGTGACCTTTTTCCTGCTGCAATGTGTTATTTCTGTGAATCAAGAAAACAAAATTATTTTGAGTTATTTAAAGTGATTGGCCTTAACAAATAATTGTTTTTTCGTATAAAGAGTAGTATTTTGAGTTAAGTTGTTATTCTAATAATAAAAGTTTATTTTAGTCAGGCAGTATTTTGAGTTGCAACTGTTTAATTGATTAAGGCTAAGTAAATGTTTTGTTTTAATTCGAAATATGATTGTTTTAATGAAATAATGCTTAACTTTTTCTTTGAGTTGTTACTGTTTTCGTGAAATAATTCTGTTTTTTGTTGAGTTTATTACTGCTTTGATGAAATAATTTTAATGGCACTTTGTAATATTGTCGCTTTATTATTTTTCATTTGAGCAATATAGCATTGCATTTTTAATCAGCTAGAAATTTTATTATTAAGTTTATTAAACATAATAGTGAATACTTGAAATCAAAAGGTCTAATAAGTTCACTTAACAAAATGAGTTGTCCAAATGAAGAGCACTATTCATTATTACGGAATGCAATAAATATAGGTAGTGAAAGTTGTCATTCTTCTGGCAGCAGCTCTCCAGATCCGTTCAGTAACAATTCGGAAAATGATTTTGATCCACGTACAGTGAATGATAGCAGTTCTTCGGATTTTGATTTACATGAGAAAGTGCTAAGAAAAAGGAAATGCGAAAAAAAAATTACGAAACTCAGGTTATTCGTATTCATCGATTTATAATTCTTCAAAGTAAATAAAAGAGAGGCGTTTGCGAGAAGCTTGTGGAGAACAGTGTCGCCTTCAATGTAGTAAAAAAATAACACAATCATCGCGCTATCAAATATTTCAAAAATATTGGGATATGATTAGCCTGCAGAGACAAAGAGAATTTATAGCCAAAAATATGAAACTAATTAAGCCAAAGTACAGATGCTCCTGCACTCAAGATTTACGCAGATTGAACAATGCATTTTTCTTCGAAATTAATTCAGAACAAGTCAGAGTCTGTAAGTTATTTTTTAAAGCAACACTTGACATAAATGATACAGTCATAGCAACGGTTATTAAAAAGAAGGACGAGATGGTTTTGTAGATATAGACTATCGTGGAAAGCATAGGAACCATTTAACCGTGAACCCTGAATTTAAAAATAGCATAAGACAATTTATTAACAATATTCCAAGGGTCGACAGTCACTACTTACGTGCTCAAACAACTCGTGAATAGATTGAGAGTGGCAAAAGCCTAACAGACCTATACAGGGATTACAAGGACTTTCGAGAATCTGCAAATTTGCCACCTGGTAATAAAAGTATGTTCTACAGAATTTACAAGAACGAATTTAAAATTTCACTTTTCCGATCTTTGCGAATCATTCCTGAATTCAGATGAGAATGAAATGAAAGACTTAAACGAGGTTTACAACATACACCAAGATGAAAAGAACTTATGCAGAAAGGAAAAAAGACTTTGATAAAAAAAATTGCAAAGCAGTTATTTACGGCCTGCAAACAGTTCTCCCACTTCCAAAAGGGATGACATCAAGCTTTTATTATACAAGCAAAATAAATTGCTATAATTTCACTGTCAGTGACCTCAACGCAAAATATGTCGAATGCTTTTTCTGGACGGAAGTAGAAGGAAAACGTGGAGCAAATAAAATAGGAAGTTGCGTACTTCAATATATAAAAAATTTGTTGTCAAAATTAAATAACGCTCAGGACTTGGATTTAATTTTTTATTCTGACAATTGCTGTGGACAGTAAAAAAAACAAGTACTTACTCTGCATGTATTTTTATGCACTACAAAAGTATAACTTAAGAAGGATAACACATAAATATCTAATCCAAGGCCATACTCAAAACGAAGGTGATAATGTACACAGCGTAATTGAGAAACAGGTAAAAAGGCATCTAGTCAGCAGACCAGTATATACACCAGGTGAATATACGGCTCTAATAGCAATAGCTAATAAGACTGGAATGCCATATAAAGTTCACGAATTGTCTCATGAAGATTTTTATGATCTAAAGGCCTTACAGGAACTGTGGGGCAAAAATTTTGTTGTAAATGAGGAGCGCCAAAAAATAATTGGAGTATTAAAACTCTCCGTGTAGAAAAGGACAACATCGATTCATTTTTTTACAAAACTTCATACAAGGACAAAGACTATTTAAGAGTTTTTGTACATAAAGATAATTTGAAGTCTACAGATTATTGGAAAAACCTGAAGTAAGTTCTAAACCCATTTTCCAATTCTAATACCAAACTTACTAGTTTGTAATTATTTCAGGTTATCTTGTGTTTATTTGGGAGAGCTGCCACTGTCGGAAAATAAAAGAAAGGATATTATGGACCTAGTCAAGAAAAACATAATCCCTAAAAAGTATTACGAATCATACTACAAAAATTTAATAGGGAATTAATTTAATAAAATATATATTTTAAACTTTTTAGCAGTTGTTAGCATTTATTTAGCTTTAAAAAACTTTTAGTTTTTTTTTCATTTCATGTTTATCACTTTTATTAAAAAATGTATTAAATACAGCAATAAATTTCATGTAAAAAAACACAACTCAAAATATTTACTTCTTATAAACAAAAATAATTCAAGAAAATGATAGTAACTAAAAAAATCGCTTTTCTATCTGCAGACAATAAACAAATAAAAAGGTTATGTGGTGCAATATAATAATTGATGGGTTTTCTAAATATTGCGTAACTTTTGTTAATGAAAACTTCCTTAAACATTAAGAAAACAGTTTTTTGTCTCTCCTGAAAACTTTGAAGTTTTTGAGTTAATACAGTATTGTTGAACGAGTGAGATATATGATAAAATATTAATAAAAAATATTTATTTATGAGTAACTATTAACATAGTAGCAATTTTTTAAATATTGCATGTTGCCATATGGCAACAAATTTATTTTAAAGTGTAAATATTGCCATGGTAATATTTGTAGTTTGTGGCGTTCAAAAATTTTGCTTGAAATGTTGATAATCACATAATTTGAATCATAAAAAGACATAATAAAGACAGTGATTGTATTTGAGAACTCAGATTTATCCTTTCTAGAGGATTCAGAAGAACCTGATGTTTAGGATGATTTGTCTGATACATACTTATGACAATAATGTTTGTTCTATAAAGCTACAATGTGTTTTTTTACATATGTACTGTCAAATTTTCGCACACCAAAAGTTATACACATCGTGTGATACATATGATATATTGTTTATGTACAATACATGAGGAAAGCCGCATGTACATTTTAGAATTAGAACAGATTATATTTTGGCATGACAAACATATGAAAATACAACACTGATTGTGGCGAAAGAAAAACAGAGTAAATTATAAAGATTAATATTGAAAGATAAATAAATTGTTTAACATTAATTAACAATTAAAAAATATATAAAATATATTACTTTATTTTTATCAAAAATATTTGTAAATTCACAAATTAAATCAGCTGTTGTTTACATTTAGAGGTTATGTCATGCGGAAATACATATGCACGTGTGATAGCAAAAATTATGAATCGTATGTAAAATGATAATTTTGACAGACATACGGAATTACATATGGATAAAAAAAAGTGACAGTACATATGTAGAAAACACATCATGTGATATGACCTTCAGAGAAAAGGTTCCACGACTAGTTGAATATAAATTTAATAACGAAAATATGTTCATACCCAGTAGCTGAAAGATCAATCGTTAATAAATCCATTATTACAGCGCCAAACGTTCCTCTCAAAATGATTGAAGACTTTGGTTCGAAGAAAATTTCTTGGATTCTCCATACGCTGTTCGCTGGAAAGTTTTTTTGCAATTCATCTTTATTTATTGAATCTTCCGTAGGTTTGTGGACAGTGCCAGACAAAATTACATTTATTCTATATACATAATCTAATGATAAATAATCAGTTGAAGGTTCCTGTCAAGTATTTTTTGTGCAGTACTTCATAGACCATTTCATTGAACAAGTTGTACAGGCCACGAACCAAGCATCAATGATCTATCAATTGTTCTCTAGAAGAATTTCTTAAATTTCAGTAATCATGATAGGCATCATTGGTTATCCTCGACTGGTTTTGGGCAAAATATATCAATATATATCACTATTTGCGAAATAACTTAACGTTGACACCAGAGTCAATTGAAAATGATAAGATGTATAAAAATCGTCCTATAATAAATATTGTTATTAAGAAATCATGGGCAATACATAAAGATAAAAATCTTTTGTAACAACCTGTCAAATTACGATCGTTGGATAATAAAACACACTATATTATTCAAGAATTTAATTACTATTTCTTACTAAATTATTTTTATTAAGTTTTTTATATTTTAAACCAACTACTCTGATCGAAATCTATTTTTACAATACCCCAAACGTTGTTCAAAACTACAACTGATTTTCATATGGTTGTGTTCGTTTGATTGACAAGGGTTGCCACATCTTTGTGTGGATAAAATGATGATTCCATTCAAGGGTAAAACCGCATTGATGTAATATACGCCAAAAAGCCCATCAAATGGGGTATAAAAGAATTTTGCTATACTAGGGAAAAATTATCATTTTGTCTGGTTCGAAATTGGGGATTTGTTTCGATGTTGTAATTCTTTGGCAAGCTCGTAAACCCACTTTTCGTAGTGATGAGTGCTAAAACCATTTCAGGAAAACTGTAGAATTTTGCGAGTTTTACGGAAAATTTTCCGACAAAAAGTTTTTGAAATATTTATGTAACAAAAATCTGAATCTACCTCTGTGACTGTATTTAAAGTGTGGTTGCAAAAATGTATTTAACTACTTTATGTTTTTTTCGATTTTTCGAAAACTTTTTAAACTCTTTCTTTTAACTCATACTCTCTGTCTGTCTGTCGTGGCGCAACCCCATTCCCCCTTATCCAATTGATCTGAAACTTTGTCCATAGACTTGTTGTGGCCAAAGATTAATTTTAAGATAATCACGCAAAGTCACGCACAGTCACGGAGAGATTCAAAACTCATATGCATAAGGCAATAAAGAGTTTTAATAAAAACTTTTTTATGATTTAGATTATTTTATAACTATTTTTTAATATACATTAAACTTTACACCTTGACAATGAACAGAAGAATAATATATTTTTATAAAATATGCCTGTATGGATAGAGAGATAATCAAAAATTAGCTCGTAACAGGTATTCTTTAGACTAAAAAAAATTTGCCCCATCAAAATTGAATACACCTTCCAAAAGAGGCTTCTTTTTATTTATCATTCCATACAAACAATTTAAGATATGAATCTTATAAAAGAAAACAAGTAAGAAAATTATAGTCGGTCTAGACCGACTATACGATACCCTATACCATGCGTTTAGAGACCCTATATCTCAGGCCCAACTAACTGGATATAGAAAATAAGCATAAACCAAATTTGAGTGGGATTTTTATTAATTTTTTCGGCTGCAGATATGAAAAAGTTCATATCGGATGCTATATCTATATGGGGACTAGGCCTAAAAATGGACCGATCCTGACCATGTTTGGTAAAGTCTCTAGTATTTTGCAAAATTTTATACAAACAAAATTTGAGAAGAATCAGTGCAATATTTTTGTTTTTTGATAGATTTAAGTGAAGATCGGGAAGCAGCTCTATATGGGGCCTATGACTAAGAGTTGTCCAATAGGGATCAGTTTTGGACTACTGATTAATGGATGTAATAAACTCATACAAACCCAATTTGACTAAGATTTGTATGATAATTTGGATCTTAAGGCAATATATGTTGATTTCATAGGGGTCATTTGTATGGGGGCTAGGTCTGAACATGGACCGATTCTCACCAATTTCAATAGCGTTCATCCCATGGCCGATAAAAGATTAAATACCAAATTTCATCAAAATATCTTCGTATTTGCGACCTGCAGTTTGATTACAAGCTTTACATGGACACACAGACGGACGGACGGACGGACGGACATCGTTAAATCGAATCAGATAGTGACTCTGATTCGATCGGTATAATTAAAGATGGGTGTAGGTCAAATATTTTTGGTTGTTACAAACAGCAGCACAAAGTCATTATACCCAAACCACATAGTGGTATAGGGTATAAACATAATGCATGAAACACATAGACGACAGCGGCTACACGACTACAGCCTGTCAAAAATAAAATACACACGTTTATATGAAAACCATTATTTTTACACCAACACAGCTACGCGGCGACATGACAACTTTTGTCGCTGTAGTCAACTTAGGATAATTTCTATTTTTGTTGGCTACAAAACCAAAATAGTGTTGACAATATAACAAAATATCCAAAGATATTAGTGCTATGAAATATTTTATTTCGTTAAAAAAATTAATCGCAAAATGAAATGCTATTATAATTCTATTAATTATCAAAAGGGGTTAAGTATATTTATTTTTTCGTTATAATAATGGATTATAAATAAGTAAATGTATATTTAAGTCACGTTTATATAGAATCATGCATGTTTTTCTATTTTAATAAAGTAAAAAAAAAATATAATTGGCACTACTGAAATAAAAATGCATTTGTATAGAAACAGCTGTTTATATTCTTGTTATATGTTGCTGTCGTTTTCAAAAAAAATTAAGTAGCTGACTACACGATTACAATTGCAGCCAGCAGCATTTGTAGTCGTGTGTTCGTGTAGCCGCTGTCGTCTATGCGTTTCATGCATAAATCATAAATATATTTCTTCATTATTGCCATTATTGAAATTGGTTATTTTTCATATTTTAGTTTCAATATAATAACAAAATCACCGTGAATGTACACCAAATTTGTCTAAAATATGTCACACTTGTATGTCTTTGGATTGGTTTCAGTGAATTACGAGACTGTTTATTTTGTGAATTACGATTTATGGATATAATAAACACATGTAATCCAAATATGATCATAAAACTATACGATACTAAATCTTTGGTGTTTTATTATTCGAATGATGTTCTAATCTTAAATACAGAGTAAGAAATACTTTCAGATTATAATTCTTTAATAGATTAATTCCCTGCGTTGAAGATGTATGTATGTGCAATATTTTCTTGCAATCCTAACAAAACTATACGACACACAGTGAATAGTTTCGTGTACAAAAATCTATGTTGGAACATAAGGCCCGCCCAAGAAAAAAGTGACCCTTTCAATTTTGTTATAGAATAAATGTATACTTTTAAGTTTTAACTAGAAATACTAAAAATTAGATAATTATGTTATACTTTCATAAAATGCTTGGATCTTTTTTGTTAATAGCCTTTGTACAGTATTCTTGTCAACATGGGAGTATGCTCTTCGCCATTTATTCTGGAAATCTTTGTCGCTTTGTGATACCTTTATATATTCTGAAAAGATACTTAGTACTGGGAGTACCAGGCAATTTGGTAGATTTGCTACTTTGGGAACGAAATTTATTTTATTTGCATTGTACCACTCTATTGTGTCTCTGGCATAGTGGTTGGTCGCTAAATCTGGCCAAAATAACACTGAACCATTGTTGAATAAACTCCTTCAATAAATCGTCAAGACACTTCGCGATATAAGATTTTTAGTTAATTGATCCTTTTACGTGCACCTCCTTGTTCAATAGGCCGCAGCTCAAATTGACTGCAAATCATATACTTCTTGGGAAATTTAGTTATCTTCTTTGGCGTACATTTTGCACTGACACCTCCTTTTTTTACGAGCGCTATAAAATTCAAGTCAATCACGATACAATCGTATTTTGTAATATACTGAGTATAAAGCTATGTTGACTAGGGGACTAGGTCTGAACATACGCCAATTTTCACTTATTAAGTTTATAAAACAGAAATTGGTTTACTCAATCGAAAATATTGAAAAAAAAATTGTAAAGATGACACAAGGACCTGCTTGCAAAGCTTTCCGTATCTTCTGACCCGTATCATTAGTCTTTATACAAAAAATGACAGTGATACAAATATATACTGATATTTATAAACATTTTGGTATTAGAGACGAAAACGATCTTCAAATTCGGTCAGAATCTGATGATGATTTTTATTGTTAACTTGGCAACCCTGGTAAAAATTTCGTAAAGTGACTAATAATATATCGTAAGAAATTGCTCCTAAACCTTTGGAACTAAGTTAGCACTTAAATAAAAATATCTACATAAAAAAAGTTTTAGTTTTATTTCCCCAGAAAATATGGCAATCATATTATTATGTTATATTCTAATTCTGCCTCTATTTGCACATATATATCTAGTATTGAGGAAATTAATGTATGGATTTGTATATAAAAATTTAATAAACTAGAGTAACCCTGCCCGCGTTGCTGGACAATACAATAATATATGTGCGCGTCTTTATATTAATTTTGAAATCTAGAAATAATTGTCATTTTCCTGAAAACGAAGTAGAAACAAAAATTACCATAATAAAAGGGCGCAAAACGCATATGCGTAGATATTTTTCGATGTTTTTTTAAACCAACACTGAAAGTAGGCCTTTCCAAGGAATATATTGGTTTGCAAATCGCTTGAGTGATTCGAGTAATAAAATGACGAATATAGGACAACTTATTATTATATATATAGAGTAAGTTCGGGTATTGTGAGATACGCGGGTAATGTTGAACCCCACTTTTTTCGAAAACTAATGTTTTTCCGCAAATCTGGGATTACATTCACGTTCCCTGTCAAAATGTATTAAGATTACACGTTGGGCTAAGAAAATACTCGTAACGGTAAATTGACCGTTAGTCGAAAATCATTTTTGGTCTGATATCATGCAGGATTGTTATATATATTTATATGTTTTAAAAAAATATGAATTAATTATTTGTTATCGCTTATTTATTTTATTCAAAATATTAAACTCTCGCACCGTGAGAAACGAATGATTAATAATAAATCAAGCATTTCATTTGTATCATGAGCGCAACTTGCAGAGTTTGAGTTTGAGTTTTTTCGTTGCAAAAATCATAATTTTTGAACAATTTGAGACAATCAAAACAGTTAAAAGGCATATGATATAAAATTGTCCAACAAATGAAATAAGTGTTTGAGCAGGATGCTACGCCTTCTAGATGCTTACTTATGGGTTATCAAATTTGCAATTTATTGCATTATGATTTTTAACCATTTTATATTTATTATGTTTCTTTTTCAAGGTTTTTATGTATAAAAAAAAATAAAAAAAAGACTAATAGACTAATCATTTCTGAACTATAATTATTGCATTCTAACTATTTTCGTGACTTCACATGGCGCAGAGATGAAATAAGTGGATCGGAAAATGCTGCCAACATGTTGAAGAGGTACTCATTTTGCTTACCATTGATGCCTTGAATATATCCGAGCATCTAAATATATTTTTTTTTATAAAATTTGTTGAGGGACTCCTGGACTTCTTCCGAAAACCCTCCAATTGGCAAAGATTGATATTCAATTATATCATTGCTATGTCCCAATATTTTAGGGACTGTCGGGGTCAATTTCTTCAGTGGAAACATTTCCGTCAAAAGTGATGCAGTTTTCGAAGCAAATTCTCCATATTTTGTAGAAATAACCTTTTCTTTGCAGTTTAAAACATATTCAAGATCGCTCCCAATTATTGGTTTGTGATTGGATGGTTGACTATATTTATATTACAAGTTCGTACCTGCTAATTTAAAGAATAGTTTATTTGTACATCCTGATCCTGTACCTGTACTTACCAGTGATGCACGCCATACAATTTCTGGAACGATGTCTTTTTTACCTTTTTTACTTGTTTTTTTCCTCTAGCATTCGAAGGAGCAATTGGACTTTATTGAATTATGGAAAGGAATAATCAAAGAACATATTTCGAAAATATGGCAGATATAAAAAATTTAAAAATTTTTTTTTATTTTCCATCATAGTTGAAAAATAGCGAATAAATACATAAATCAATAAAACAAAAAAAAAACAAGTAAGAAAATTATAGTCGGTCTAGACCGACTATACGATACCCTATACCATGCGTTTAGAGACCCTATCTCTTAGGCCCAACTGGACATAGAAAATAAGCAAAAACCAAATTTGAGTGGGATTTTTATTAATTTTTTTGGCTGCAGATATGAAAAAGTTCATATCGGATGTTATATCTATATAGGGGCTTGTTCCAAAAATGGACCGATCATGATCATGTTTGGTAAAGTCTCTTGTATTTTGCAAAAATATATACAAACAAAATTTGAGAAGAATCAGTGCAATATTTTTGTTTTTTAATAGATTTAAGTGAAGATCGGGAAGCAGCTCTATATGGGGTCAAAGGGATCATTTTTGGACTACTCATTAATGGATGTAATGAACGCATACAAACCTAATTTGAGTAAGATCTATATGACAATTCGGATCTTATGGCAATTTATGTCGATTTCATATGGGTAATTTGTATGGGGGCTAGATCTGAACATGGACCGATTCTCACCAATTTCAATAGCGTTCATCCCATGGCCGCTAAAAGCTTATATACCAAATTTCAGCAAAATATATTCATATTTGCGACCTGCAGTTTGATTACAAGCTTTACATGGACACACAGACGGACGGACGGACGGACGGACGGACGGACGGACATTGTTAAATCAACTCAGAAAGTGATTCTGATTTGTTCGGTATAATTAAAGATGGGTCTAGGTCAAATATTTTTGGTTGTTACAAACAGCAGCACAAAATCATTATACCCAAACCACATAGTGGTATAGGGTATAAATACTATTATTTACCTGGTTTTTTTATATTCTACTTGAAACTGCACAAAATTGCCTAAAAAATTGTGTTTTTTTTTTTTTTTTTTTGAAAATTTACAATCGGTAAACTTTAAAGGGTTTATATCTTATAAACTAAAAATCTTATTTTATAAAATGTAGCAAATTTGTATTCTTTTATACAAAATATCGTAAGCGCACACGACCTCATTTGTTCTGTGCAATGCAGCAAAAGTGTTTTTAAAATTAGTTGAGAAACTACCGCAAGATCTGTAAAGAATCATAAACGGCACGTGTTCAATTTGTGTCAAATATTTTGGATACCGATACAGTATCTAAAAAATACATATTTAGAATTTTCCTATTTCATTTTTTTTTTTTTTTGTCAAAGGTTACAGACGATAACGAATTAAATTTATATGGAACAGACGAAACTCAATACTACTGCAGTGATTTAATAAAGGAACCACATATTTGCGAAGAGAAACATTTGTGGCGGTTCGATCACGCTCGAATTACAATTTCTTACTTCAAGAATGAACAGTGCACATTACATTGAGGTATTGGAGAGATGCCTGCTGCCATTTTTATATGAAATTTAGCATGCTCACCTGACCTAAATCCCACCTCGAACATCTGGGTAATACTGGAATAATTCAGAAAACGCCAATTTAAGAGAGTGGATAAGATTGAACTAAATAACTTAACAAATGTATTCAACTCAATGCCAAAGAGATTATTTAAAGTTGGAAAAGTAAATGGTTCTACCATTGATTATTGAAATTCTAAAGAAATTGTTTCTTTTTAATAAATTAAAAAGTGTTATTTTAGTTTTGCTACGATTGCAAGCATCCAGGAGAGTGATTTTTTACTCAACCTAACGGAACCTATTGAAAACAATACGTTGAACTTCAAACTTTTTTGTTTCACTCATAATTATTATATACTCTTATTATACACAAGAACTTCTCCTCGATTATATTTTTTTAATGTCGTATAGTTTTGATACGTACATTACTAAAATTTGCATATGTGTATGTACCACTATGTAGTGAGAGTATAATGAGTTTCTGCTGATGTTTGTAAGTACCAAAAAACAATTGATAGGACGATCGCTATTGAAATAGATGTCCATGTTCAAGCCTAGCCCCCATACAAATAACCCCAATGAGACGGACTTAAAATTCCCGCAACATCTAGGTTACATTATATATCAGCCAAATTTGGTTTATGTGTGTTTATTACACTCATGGTATAGGATATCGCATAGTCGGTCTAATATTATCTTCCTTTTTTAGAATTTGTAATAGGACACCCTGAAGACATACATACATACATATATGTATATTAACAGTCATGAAAATGTAGCACATGATTCATTTCAATTTTTAATTCGATTATTTTAACATTTTTTTTTAGTTTTCTTCATTTTAATATTTTTGTTAATTTTTTTCGCAATTAAGTAGTTCAATGTGCCGATGTAACATTGAAATAATTACGAAACCTTAATATCTACAACCCTGCAAACAAAAATTGTATAAAGCGTAGAAATAACAAGTAAGAAAATTATAGTCGGTCTAGACCGTCTATATGATACCCTATACCATGGTTTAGAGACCCTATCTTTCGGTCCAACTACTTCGATATAGAAAATAAGCATAAACCAAATTTGAGTGGGATTTTTATTAATTTTTTTGGCTGCAGATATGAAAAAGTTCATATCGGATGCTATATCTATAAACGGACTAGGTCCAAAAATGGACCGATCCTGATCATGTTTGGTAAAGTCTCTTGTATTTTGCAAAAATATGTACAAACAAAATTTGAGAAGAATCAGTGCAATATTTTTGTTTTTTAATAGATTTAAGTGAAGATCGGGAAGCAGCTCTATATGGGGTCAAAGGGATCATTTTTCGACTACTCATTAGTGGATGTAATGAACGCATACAAACCCAATTTGAGTAAGATCTATATGACAATTTGGATCTTATGGCAATTTATGTCGATTTCATATGGGTAATTTGTATGGGGGCTAGGTCTGAACATGGACCGATTCTCACCAATTTCAATAGCGTTCATCCCATGGCCGATAAAAGCTTATATACCAAATTTCATCAAAATATATTCATATTTGCGACCTGCAGTTTGATTACAAGCTTTACATGGACACACAGACGGACGGACGGACGGACGGACGGACATTGTTAAATCAACTCAGAAAGTGATTCTGATTCGATCGGTATAATTAAAGATGGGTCTAGGTCAAATATTTTTGGTTGTTACAAACAGCAGCACAAAGTCATTATACCCAAACCACATAGTGGTATAGGGTATAAAAAAAGACAAAAAGAACGTTTTGTAAAAATTTAAACGGTGCTAGGCCTATTAAAGACATCCATTCAACCTATCGTACAACAACACAGAAAATACCAGAATCAACTTACATACCAATATTCGCTGTGTAGAATTCTGTTTCTGCTATGTAATACTGTCTCCACATCTTTTTAACTCTTTGTGCTTGTTAAGTTGCGCAACTTCATTGCTGTTGTTTTGTACACAAACATTCACCCTTCAGGAGAGCATATTTATGTATAGAGTACTTCAGAACGTTTGCTACGCCTTGAAAGAATCATCTTAGCTTTGTTTCAATCAGTTGTTCTAAAGCTATGATGGAAGAAAACATGTCGACCCAAACGTTCGAATAGATTGAGAAAAGTTAAAATGTCCATTAAATTCCCGAAAAATAATTTTCTTTTATGTAACATATCTAACTTAGATATAACATTTATGTTCTTGTTATTAAGCAGACAGCCAACATTGTCGTGACATTTTTAGAATATGAGATTCTTCCGTATACCATTAGAAATACCTCAAGGAGAGTCAGAGTAACTTCAAAGCAAAACATTTTTAATCAGTTTAGTGTTAGAAGGGTATCACAGATTCGACCTTGATGATAATAATACTTTAATGGCCTTAATTTTTTTTTTGTTCATTCTATTTTTATATGAGTTTCCCTTTCACAATGTGCTCTTGAACTTTTTGTTCGGTAGTTTCGTATCTCAGCCAACAATTTTATGACTTTTGAAAGACTAATTTTAGTCATTATTTAAGAACTCATACAAAATATTTTTGATGCTCGTTACATTCTTTTCCTATATGATTTCAAAACAAAAGATCCAAAAAAAGGAAAACCTTTTTAAATATTCTTCAATTAGTCAAAACAAAAAAATTTTTTTCAGAAATAATTTATTTAAGGTCACTCTTTGCTACTGCCGTTACTAACCGGTTGGTCGATAATTTCGAAGCACAAACATTCGCTCATGAGCACTTGTATTTACTCACGCTAATTCGCGAATCTAGTGAGTAAAAGAAATGAAATACGCTTGTATTCCTTTTTAAATTAAAAAACAGGAAAAAATAACAGAAAACCAGACACTAATTTGTATTTGAAATGAGTTCTTCAGAAAATCAAGACATTTGACTTAAATTACTTAAATTAATAAATACCTATAATGAATAATAAGTTAAATAAAGTTAAATGAATTGATTTTATAAGAAATAATTTCGCAAAGATATAATGAATTGCTTGTGTTTCATGTTTTACGTTAACTTCTAGTTCAAGCCATATTTATGTGACCGTTCATTGTCTTCGGTAAGAAATAATGGAATATGTAACTACATACAGCAACAAGTTTAAAGAGTTTTTTGTTTCACACATATTACATTATCGCATTACTACAAACGTTAAAATTTTTAAGACCCCAATGTTTTTTTAAATGTTATAATTGTTTTGATATGGCGTTTTTGAAGTGAAGTAGCGTTCCCGTTAATAGACATTCGAATCAACAGCTAAAAAGTTTTTCTCGATGCAATAAATTTAAACACCAATCAATGTTTAGTAAATAAACGAATTTTCATTAGGAAATAAAGTACCTAGTTGGAAATATGTTATTGAATTTTATTCTGTTAAAACGATAGATTAAAATTTCAAAAAAATACATACATATGTATATCAATCTATGTATCCTTAAATCCCAGCTTATAATGCCGGTCTATGATATACACTTCACATAATCTCATAAATATATTCCCAACAAGATGCAATACAGTAATCCCTCGAACTGCGCGGTAGATACGTTCTGAAAAATCAGCGCGCAATCCGAAATCGCGCACTGTGAACCCTATTTTGTATGAAATTAGGGGGATACGTTCTAAATCCTAAAATTAGCGTGAACAATTTAAATTTAAACTAAGTAGATAATTAAAATAAAGTCTTTATTCAATATTAACATAAAGTTAAACATTAACATAAACAAAAAAATAAAAATTATAAAGTAATTCATAAAAATTATAAAATAATTCATAAAAATTAAACAAAAAAATCTTGAAATCAGTTCATTGTATATAGTATGTAATGAAAATGGTATTAAATAGTATTAATTAAGTTAAACGTAAACAAACAAAAAAAGATAAAAATTGTAAATACATAATTCATAAAAATTAACAAAAAATCTTTAAATGAGTTCATTTGCATCTTCTGATGAATGTGTACTATATGCTGGAGAATTTTCCTCTTGAACTGTAAAGTTCTTTATACGGCGCTAAAGCTTCCGTCAAACGTCTACGGAATTTTAAAGCACGCTCTAAATCAGGGCCAAGGTTAATAGCTTCTTTACCAAGTTGATGGCCAAGCTTCAAAAATTCTGCCAGTGCTTTGCTACTAAATTTTTTTTTCAACAATTTCTACATCTTCACTATCGTCATTTTCAGCATTATTACTATCTGCAAAATATGTTATCATTTCTTCAACAGAAAGATCTTCTTGAGCGCATTCTATAGCTTCTGCAATATCTTCTGGTGCTATATCATCAAATCCTTCACCACCAATCGTTTTACAAATTTCCACAATTTCTACCAGTGCTGGCATATCGAAAACAGCTTCTCTGATACAGCACTCTGGCCATATTTTTTTTCCAAACGGCAATCATTGTGGAATTCTTTACCTCATCCCAAGCTAATTTAATATTTTTTACGGTGGCTAAGATGTTGTATTGTTGCCAATATTTACAAACTGAAAGGCTGTCTGGTCCATCAGTAGCTTCATTTAGTTGTAAAAATGTTCTTCTTAGGTAATAACGTTTAAATGCAGCAATGACACCTTGGTCCATTGGTTGAATTAACGAAGTCGTGTTCGGAGGAAGAAATATTACCTTAATATTTGGGTGCAAATCAGCTAAATGCGGTGGGTGACTTGGTGCATTGTCAATAATGAGCAGAATGTTAAAGGCAATGTTTTCACTTTTGCAATAAGTCTCAGATTCTACGCAAAAGCAATTTAGAAACCAGTCTTCGAAAATTTTACCTGTCATTCAAGCTCTGTTGTTCGATTTCCAATGAACTTGCAGGGAACTTTTTGAAATTCCTTTAAAAGCTCGACGATTCTCAGATTTATAAAGCAAAAGCGGTTTGCTCTTATAGTCACCAGCGGCATTTCCACATAGCAAGAGTGATAATCTATCTTTTGCTACCTTGAAACCTGGAGCAGATTTTTCTTCTTTGGATATAAATGTTCTGCTAGGCATCCGTTTCCAAAAAAGGCCAGTCTCGTCAGCATTAAAAACTTGGCTTGGTAAATATTTACCACTTCCTATTAGATCTTTCAAAATTTTTGGATATGCAGAAGCCGCTACCGTATCAGCACTGGCCGCTTCCCCTGTTAATTTTATATTGTGTAGATTTTGCCGTCCTTTAAATCTTTCAAACCATCCTTTACTCGCTCTAAACTGAAGTTCCTCAGAATTAGATGAAGTTTGCTCTTCCTTTTTCAAATGGTTAAAATTGATAAGGCTTTACTACGAATAACGCCTGAACTAAGGGCAACTTTTTTTTGATTTTGGTCCTCTATCCAAAAGCTTAACAATTTTTCAGTCTTTTCTATTACAGAACTTCGAACTTTTTTAGTGGTTTTTGCAGATAATGGTTGTAGAACAAACAACTGAGCTTTTAATTTTCTCAGCATTTTATTTTATTCTTATGCTTGATTCATTTATATTATGTCTCCTAGCTAATACAGATATTTTTTCACAACGTTCATATTATAGGATTTAATGAAACTGTCAAAACACGTGCGTTAATACTAAATCTTTAAAAACAAAAAATACCTTTATTATTATGTATTTTTCACTTGAATAAAAAATTGTTAAAGAGTCAAATAAAACTGCAGAAGTTGCTGAAATACACACATAAATTTAATCCATACTTTAACACGTCCTTACATGAAGAGTTTAGAAAACAAACTTCATATATAATATAAATTAAACTTGTAATTTATCATCATACTCAAATTGTCATTAAGGGGATTCACCAAATTTTAAATATAGGTACATCTTTTGCACGCAATATGTAATGCGCAAAATAAAAACCGCGCTGCTGCGAAATTTTCACCGCGCAAAAAAAATCCGAGCTGCTGCAAAACTTTTACCGCGCAATGCGAAAAGTTGGTGGTAAAAACAAAAACGCGCAAGTCCGAAACCGCGCAGTCAGAAACCGCGCAGTTCGAGGGATTACTGTATATCTGAATTTCAAATAGCTTAATCTTTACAAAACTCTTGGTATTAAATTTATAGCAGCAGGGAACTATAACGCGAAGAATATTATCTATAAAGATGATAATGATATTTGGAGGCAAAAAAAAAAATTCTGGACGTCATTAACTTTGTAGTTTTGAAGAATGTTACACACGAACATCTTACCATCATATCTTTTCACTATCTCTCACCCCACTCACCTACAATTTGACATTGTCCCAAAAACAATTAATTCCAAATTCATACTGGATTCCAAACGGACTGACCATTTGGCTAAAATACAAAGGGGAAGATGTGCGACCTGAAATACACTTCTTCAAAGAAACAATAACTATTGCAGCTAAAATAAATATGATAAGACAAGAAGTATTAAATATCCAAGACATATTGAAAATATAATTAAAGAAAAGAGCAACTTCAGAGAACAATGGCTGCTTCATCATTCAATATCTTTGAAAAACCAACCCAATAAATGACATAAATGTCCTACCCAACGCCGTTAAAGAAGACAAAGAGTCGGCTCTAAAAAAATGCTTGTAAAGTCTGGATTTAGCTGTCAATAGAGATTGTAGTGTCCGGAAAGGCTAAACTAAAAAATCCAAGGTTATAAAACTCATATTTGTCTTTGTGACGATAAATGGGCCATGAGTCACACCATAAAGCTAATGCTTTCCGGACTATCCCAGAAAAGATATTCACGCCAAAAATAAATAGCTTGCATATAAATGACCCACTGATACGTGATATTATAGTTTCATCCATGAAGTGTCGATTTCCAAATATACGCGTATTAATAACTATCAAAATCAATTTCTTAGATGACTCAGCTATCCCTCTGAGTCTCCTTGTTATGCAAACAGGTCATCCTTAGTTCAAATTAAATCACTCTAAAATCAGATTATATATTATAATTATTCTTATCATGAGTATAAATATAATCTATGAAGTGAACGTTTAAGAAGCCCACAGATATTAACTCTCTAAAGACAAAAAATAAGATACATGTATGTATTTACTCAAAATTAGTTAGTATTTATTTTGAGAAGTGAAAAGAGACTTCACTTAATATGGTCATGTTCTGAACGTTATGAACATATCTACAGTCAACAGTTATGAGTACATAACATCTCATTTAAATTTGGTTTATGCTTATGTTTTCTGTTATGTTACTAGAGATCTACAAAAAATAATGTAACCCATAAAAACAAAGTTTTTATTAAAACTCTTTCTTTTCATATGCATATGAGTTTTGAATATATCCGTGTGTGTGACTATCTTAAAATTAATCTTTAGCCACAACAAGTCTATGCACAAAGTTTCTGACCGATCGAATGAGGGGAAGTGAGGTTTTAATCTCCCCGTGACTGTGCGTGACTATGTGCGTGACTACGTTTCAGATCGATCGGATGGGGGAAAATGACATTTAGATCACTCCGTGACTGTGTATGACTATGCGTGACTGTGCCTGACTACCCCAAAATTAATCCGTAGTCACAAGACTATGGGCCAAGTTTCAGATCAATTAGATAAGGGGGAATGGGGTTGACCCACGACAGACAGACAGACACACAGAGAGTATGATTTAAAAGAAAGAGTTTAAAAAAAACAAGGATTAGAAATAAAAATCTATTTACAAAACTAAATAATTCATCCATAGAAAAAACTTATATCTTTGGACAAATTAACATATTTGAATTAGACTAATATAACTGCGTTCATATAAAAAAATAAAAACAACACCAACAACGTTTATTAGATTTTAAATAATGTCAAAAATATAGAAAGAAATAAAATAATGATATTATTATACGCGAAACTTGTGTTATAACACCATCCGTAAATTGTTCGGAGTATATATTCATAAGGAACAACTACTGTATACATATCTGAACATCCGGAGAGTTTCGTGCTATAAATACGACAAGAGTCCGAAACATGATGGATGTATTCGCGATAACTTTTTATTTTAGAATACTACTCACGACAAGCGATCTAAAAAATTATAAATTATATTATTATAAATTATTAAAACTAGAACTACCAGACCAGTCATTTTGAGTGGTTTGACAACTTAATCTGCAAATAAGGAATGTTTAGGGCATAATATTTTTCTCATTTATTTATTTTAGATGAAAAATTTTATCAGCGTCAGTTATACCGACCACCAGTCGAAATTCATTAAGTGTTATATATATGAATATTACTTTAATACAGTTAGAGTGCCATTGTCATGTAAAGACACTAAAAAATAGTAAGAAAATTATAGTCGGTATAGATCAGCTATACGATCTTGGATCAAATTTTGCTGAGGCAATAACTGGATATAGAAAATAAGCCGATTTTAGTATTATTGCTATTGCAGTTACGAAACAGTTCATATCTGATGTTATTTTTATATGGAAAATGGGTTCGGAAATGGACCGATTATGACCATAATTAGTAATGTCACATACTTTTCTCAAAAACATATATAAAGTTAATTTAAAAAAAATCTATGCGCTATTTTTGCTTTATATGGGGGATATGACTAACGTTGTCCTACATGGTTTATTTTTGGACTACCGATTAATAGGTATAATAGTCACATATACACCAAATTTTATCGACATATATATGATAATCTGGATCTTATGACCATTAAAGTTTGTCTGATATGGAATATTTTTATGGGGACTAAATCTGAACAAGCACCGATTTTCACTAACTTAAATACTGTTTGTGCTATGGCCGATAAAAGCTTATATACCAAATTTCATAAAAATATATTCATATTTGCGACCTGTAGTTTGATTACAAGGTTTAGAAAGTTAATAATTTTGGTAGTTGCAAACATCAGCACATACTCACTGTACCATCACCACATAGTATCAAAAATCTGATTTACCCTACAATACCGAAAAGTTGTTATTCTTTCTATTGCTGGTTTGCAGTCACAAAAATTGTGTACTAACCAAAGGCGGACTCTTAATGAAAAGAAGAACAGGAGTTCATTTTTCAATCAACTAAAATATGGAAACCAGGACAGGAATCGGGAATAAAGTTTGGGTTGCATCGTGGCATCCATTTTCAAAGACATCAGTTTGAAAAAACTCGTTTATAGTTTACAAGAAATGTTATAAATGCAGTATAATAGTTAAGAAAGAAATATGTTTCTTTATAGCGTTCTGATTACTTTTCTGAAATTCAATTGATAATTTCTCAATTACATTTGGTACTTTCTAAAATACATTTGATAATTTCTGATAATCGATTAATATTTTCTGAAATACAATTGAATAAGAATTGTTGTAGTTCTTCACATTACCATGAAAAAAGAAGTAACAAAATTATAGTTGGTCTAGACCGACTATACGATATCCTATACCATACGGTTAGGGACCTTATCTCTTAGGCCCAACTAATTGGATATAGAAAATAGGCATAAACAAAATTTGAGTGGCATTTTTATTAATTTTTTTGGCTGCAAATATGAAAAAGTTCATATCGGATGATATATCTATATGGGAACTAGGTCCAAAAATGGACCGATCCTGACCATGGTTGGTAAAGTCTCTTGTATTTTGCGAAAATATATATAAACAAAATTTGAGATGAATCATTGCAATATTTTTGCTTTTTTTTATAGATTTAAGTGAAGATCGGGAAGCAGCTCTATATGGGGCCTATGACTAAGAGTTGTCCCATAGGGATCGTTTTTGGACTACTCATTAATGGATGTAATAAACACATGCAAACCCAAATTCACTAAGATCTATACGACAATTTGGATCTTATGGCAATTTATGTCGATTTCATAGGGGTCATTTGTATGGTGGCTTGGTCTTAACATGGACCGATTCTCACCAATTTCAATAGCGTTCATCCCATGGCCGATAAAAGCTTATATACCAAATTTCGTCAAAATATATTTATATTTGCGACCTGTAGTTTGATTACAAGGTTTACATGGACACACAGACGGACGGACGGACATCGTTAAATCGACTCAGAAAGTTATTCTGATTCGATCGGTATAATAAAAGATGGGTCTAGGTCAAATATTTTTGGTAGTTACAAACAGCAGCACAAAGTCATTATACCCTATACCACTTAGGTATAGGGTATAAATATATTAATATCACTTCGTAAAAACATTAAGGGTTTTCACTCTTGGTAGTAAAGTACCCTTGTAACCCTTGTAAATGTTGTAGATATAGTAAAAGTACTATTATTTACAACACCGCAACAACAAAATGTATGAAATGAAAATTTACTACGCTGTGGTTAAAGTACAAGGGTAAAAGGTATAGTACATTAACAAGACTAAACATTTACAAGATTAAAACAGCTGATCGTTGAGCTGTCAAAACAATTGTTTAATTTTATTGTTCATTTTGTGGTCACTATCAAAATAAATAATAAAAAAATGGATCAAAATAATAAATAAATTAATAATAAAGATGGACCGATAGGTAAATTTAGCATTTTCGGCATTTTTCTAATCTTCAAATGCTTTTTGAAATTTTTTAGTTTTCAAATTGATGGAAAACAAAACAAAAACCAGCTGATTCATTAATTTACAATACACAATACAATACACACGGAAAAGACGTTCACGCTTTGTAATATAAAATCGTTGTAAATATAACAGGGTTGTAAATTTAACACCAAGAGTGAATACCGCTATTTAAATTAATTCTGATTATTTTAATGCAGTCTGATTACACTTGAAAGCGCAAATAATGACAGCAAGAAAAGCTTTCTTCAGCTGTTATTTCCAAGCACATTGAGCCTGAGATCAAGCTTCTTCTACATCAATCAATGACACGTCCTAATTTTAAGCTTTGGTTGCCAAATTTGCTGTAATGTTTCAACATCATATATGGAACAACTATGGAAATTTTAAAGAAGATACCTCAGAGCCTGCACTGCGCTATGCAGATTAACAAATATTAATTTCACAAAATATATAGTGGTTGACAATACATCGGAAAATTTTACAAAATTCAGAATTTGCCAAATTTGTTTTTTAATAATTTCCTAAAATTACACAGTGCAACACAAAAAATGGAAACTCCTTCTCGTGCGGTTTTCGAAGACCTTATCGAAACTAACAAGACCCCATTTGGATTTTGCTAGTTTAGCTACAGTTCAGATTTTATAACCTCATGTATATTTTCATTAAAACTTAATTTTTCTGAAGAACATGTCATTTTCCTCACGGTTATATCTCAGAAACCAATTGGAATTTTGTATTTCTTGTCTACGCCAAAATTGTAGCTATAGACTAGGAGAAAAAAAGTTAAAAACAAACTAACCCGAAGAAAGTGCCTCGAAATTGCTTAAATGTCGAAAAATTTTAATTTTTTCTATCTTTTCATCATTTTATAACGGAACATTATAATACAGAAAATTGATTTTTTCTCATTTTCCACATCGGAAATTTGAGATTTTAATTCATCAACTATGTGCAATTTTTTTTCCAAAAATGACATTATTGCAAGTGCATATAAAGTTTGAACAAGCCCATGCAGTCAATACAAATATGATGCAGCCAAATTCTGTCTTCAATATCACATTATTCTGAGCGAAAACCGGAAAACAAAATTCCAATTGGTTACCGAGATATAACCGTTAGAAAAATTGTATGTTCTTCGGAAGATAACAAATTTGGTAAAAAAAAAAATACAATTTAAAAAAGCAGATTAATAAAAAAAGTTAGTAATGCGGAAACAATGGAATCTTTTAAACTTCTGTACAAGAATTGATTAAAACAATAAAAGTAGGAGATGGTATGAAAGAAAAGTATAAAATCTTAACCATTATTTAAATTTGTTTTTTTAAACACAATTGTATTTTTCAATGTTTTAATTATATAATTAATTATTATAAAATAATGGCTATATATAAAGTTTTGTGAAGAGTTAAAAACCAGAACAATAGATAATTTTACTGTTATCTTTAAGAAAAGAAAATTTGTTCCAAAAAGAGGTACGATGACGACTCAACATTCAAGACTGAATTGGATTACTGTTCTCTTTTCAGATGAGTCCAAGTTTAATTTAATTTAATCTCAAGATGGAGAAATGTTTGTACGAATACCAAAGGGAAAAAAGATGACCCAAAATAAACAAGTAAGATTGTTAAGGTGGTTTCAGTAAAGATACTCTAAATGGAATTGGATACAGGCAAATTTCAAATGAAGTAATGTATCCATATGCCCCTGGGCTGAAACTTTCAACATGACACACCTCCAGAGTTGCAACCGAATGCAGTTAGTGTTTTTGAATAGCCAGCCTAATCACCAAATCTCAACCCCATATAAAATCTATGGGATTTTGTAGATTGAAAATTACGGACAAGTAATTAGACAAACAAGACAGATCTCCTATAGGCAGTTAATTCAGAGTGGCATAAAATTTCAATGGATTTCAACAACAATTTAATTGTCTCCATGCCTCAGCGTTGTGAATCGGTACTAAAAAATAATGGATATCCAACAAAATATTGAAATCAAAAACTGTATAGTAAAGGTTTCCAATGTTTTGTCAAAAGCATAGAAATGAAAACTTTTAATTTTTGTTCATTGTTTCTGAAGCTAAGATATTTTAAGTTAATATTTTTTCTTTTCTAAATAAATAAAACATAGAAATTTTTAAATTAATAAAAAAGTTGAAGTCGATAAAAAATATATTTTGTTAAAAGTTTCCGTTGTATTGTCACTGTATAAGTAATCAAAAACTTTACAACGCAACCAAAATTAAAAGAATAATTTCATCATACAGCTAGAAATCACATTAGAAAATGTTGTTAGTGCTATTAGAACAATGTAATAATGGCTCCCTATTGTCAATGTATAAACTCTTATTTTGTTTATTTCTAGTTTAGCTACTTTTACAAAAATTTTATTGAAATAACCGTAAAATAAAATATATAGCACTTGACTTGTAGCTTAAATTAATATAATAGTTATTAACATCGTAAAATAAATGTATTTTTATTTTAACAGTTATTTTGACTGATTTCGCTGAAGTTACACTTTCCAAAATGCCGGCACACCTACTGTGAAACAAAACTGAGGAAATGAAGAAGAAACATTTGATTAACACAAATAATATAAAGTAGAGTAAAGAGTAAATCACTATGGTTGGAATCAGACCAATTTAGGTGTAGACCGACTGCCAACCAAATTTATCTAAAGATGAACAACTGTATTTTGTATCGACACACAATTTAATAGCAGCTCACAATTTTATATGATATTATTATGAAATAAAGAATGCATACGAAGAATTTTTTACAATTTAGGTATTTTATTAGAAACCTAAAAACAACAAAACATGAATTTTAAATTCATAATATAATGAGAACACAAGTATTAAGGCTGACTTCATAAATGCAGTTTACAATGCAACACTGCAATGCGTAGTGTCCATAAGCACAGTAGACTTAGTTTTGGCAATGTCGCAAGTTCATTATTGCATGGCGATGCTTTTCAATGCGCAACATCTATCAAATTTGTGCATTGTTTTTTATTTGTGATTCTTTGGTGCTTGGTATGTATATGTTTTTTACATTTTTCTTGGCGGTGAAACTAAAAATACAACAAATATTTCAATTTGTGGTAGAAATGGCGGATTTATGGTAACTACCGTTTAATTAAAATTTGCAATTTTACGATTATTTATGATTTTTTGTATATTTATTTAGTGAAAAAAAGTGGAACCACGAAAGGAAGAATCTACTGATAGAAGTTCATTTTAATGATTTTAACAAGCATCTTATATTCGAGACCAATTGTCATGCCAAAACGATCGCCGACATCTCTGAAAAAACAAATTTAATTTATAATGCTTTTTGTACCGTAATTCCAATACGTTCAATTGTACGTGAATGCCACCAGGGTTTAATCGCAATCAGCAACTTCTAAAAATTTAAAATATTAAGTAGTTTTAACAAATTATAAAATATGGTAATAAATACCTGAAATGCACTTTTTATACCCTATACCACTATGTGGTTTGGGTATAATGACTTTGTGCTCCTGTTTGTAACTACCAACAATATTTGACCTAGACCCATCTTTTATTATACCGATCAACTCAGAATCACTTTCTGAGTCGATTTAGCGATGTCCGTCCGTCCGTCCGTCTGTGTGTCCATGTAAACCTTGTAATCAAACTACATGTCGCAAATATAAATACATTTTGATGAAATTTGGTATATAAGCTTTTATTGGCCATAGGATGAACGCTATTGAAATTGGTGAAATTCGGTACATGTTCAGACCTAGTCCCCATACAAGTGACCCCCTATGAAATCGACATAAATTGCCATAAGATCCAAATTATCACATAGATCTGAGTCAAATTGGGTTTTTATGTATTTATTATATCCATTAAGCAGTAGTCCAAAAATAATACCTATAGGGCGATTCTTATTCATAGGCCCCATATAGAGCTGCTTCCCGATCTTCACTAAAATCTATCAAAAACAAAAATATTGCACAGATTTTTCTCAAATTTGCATTGTATATATTTTTTCAAAATATAAGTGACTTTGCCAAATATGGTCAGGGTCGGTCCTTTTTTCGACCTAGTCCCCATATATATATATATATATATATATATATATATATATATATATATATGGCACCCGATACGAATATTTTCATACCTGCAGCTAAAGAAATTAATAACAATACCGCTCAAGTTTGGTTTATGCTTATTTTCTATATCTAATTAGTTGGACCTAAACGCATGGTATAGGGTATCGTATTGTCGGTCTAGACCGACTATAATTTTCTTACTTGTTTCCATTCGAAAATTAGAATAAAACACATCGTCCTGCATGCTTTCGATAAGTTTACAAAAATGTAAATTTTTCTCCTTGAATTTTGGCTAATTAATAATGCTATACGACGATGCTTTCTTTTGTTTATAATATTTTTGATCACAGTGCTGCTTGAATTTTTACAATCAGCCAATTTGAAAGAGGTTTTCAAATGAATAGCGCATGAATTTTTCTGAATATTCATTTTTAAATACTGAATTTTACAAAAAGATAATCACACAAAGAACCACAATCTAATCTGTGCAAGGAAAAAACTTTTGCGCGTTCATAAATGTACTAAAATGTCATTTCATTATTTGACAAAGCAGTACTGCCATAAAACATTGCTTTGCTTTGTAAATGAATTTATTTGCAGTGTTGCATTGCAAACTGGGTTTCTGAAGTCAGCCTAACTCTTAAAAATTAAAAAAAAAAAAATAATTCTGCGTTAAATATCACGGACTTTTTGATCCGCCCTCGTATATACAAATTTTTTTCTTTAAACCCTTCATGAGGTTTCGCACACCTATTCTGCCTACTTTTTTTAAGGCTTTTATCCAAAATTTAATTAGTTTCTTGTTATTGTTGGCTAATTTGTTGTTTTGCGCAGTATCCGCTTGACTTGTGCCCATTCGCAATAGGACGAAGATACGGGCAATTTGGGGAATTACATTGCTTTAGGACATATATAATGCTTTTAAGCTTAATGTATTGTAGCCAAATCCGGCCAGTATAATCGAGATACTATGTGCTGCTTATTAGGAGGTAAAATACGTTTATGTAAACATTCTTTTACAATACAATTTAGTGTTTAAAGATCCACGTAGGACGGCCTGCCATACTTAAAACTTTTTAGAAAATTTCTCCATCTTTTTGTACTTACATATTTTCTTCACAGCACATCTGACGTGAGCAGTGTCATCTGAACACCAGGAATTTATTTAAAGTTACACTTGATATATATTTCGTAATCGATTAGAATTCCGCCTTTAACATTTCTTAATTCGGATGTTAACAACTTTCTAAATAAGTGCGCGAAATTTTTTTCTCTTAATTTTTTTCGATTGTTGTCATCACTTTCAATAAACGCTACCCGGCCAACCAGAAAATGTGATGACAATTTTTTGTCAACATATTGTCATCAAAAATGTGTACGCATTTTGTCAGTGAAATTTTACCAACAAATTGTCACAATAATTTGTTGAAAAATTGTGATTGCAGTCCTAAACGACATATCACAAAGCGGGGGTTCACAATATTTTGAGAAAAATATGTAATTCATTTTGCTGACAATTTTTGTTGACAACTTGTGGACATATATTTGTTGATGGCAACTTCGTGTTGTGAAGTTTCATTTTTTATACATATTTTACAGTTAATTCTCGAGAATATATTAATGTTTTTATTACTGTGTCCACAATACGATGCGTAATATTATTAGATAGAAAAGGTATAATTTAAATAATTTTATTTAAAATATATAAATTAATACGAGTTTTTTAATTTAAAATGGGTAAAAGGTTACGCAAGTGTAGTAGACAGTATAAATGTAAAGTTATTAAGAAATCTTTACATAATTTTAATGTAATTGTAAATAGTGAACATTCAGTTGTAAATGTTCTTAGTATAAAAAATAAACATGATCCAGTGTTGGACATAATATACCAAAAATTATAAATAAAATTTTCACGACAGATTTTCAAACCAAAATCAATTTTTCTGGTAAGAACAATAAAACTAAGCTGGATGGATCAGTTGTGCTTGCAGTTATATTGGGTAATATTTTGGTGTATAACATCCTGTTATGTTTTCCAACCTCTTTTTCTATAATTTTTAGATGCCGCGAAAAGCAATAGGTTTAAGAACTTCGACGAGGAGGTGGCACTGAATGCAGTCAAATTTTATTTCCAAAGAGCAGGGGAAAGGTTCTCTAAATTAAAGGGCAAAAAATCTTTTAGTACAGAATTAAAAAAGGTTTTTATGTTTTTGTAATATATAACTCGATAATCAATAATAAAAGAAGTTGCCTTTAAAAAAAATTGTTTTAATTTAGATTTGGATAATTTTTGCATAAATTTACTGAAAAATTTGTTGACAAAATGTTGACAAATTTGTTGACAAAACGTTGACAAAATTTTGACAAAGTTGTTGACAAAATGTTGACAAATTTGTTGACAAAATGTTAACTAATTTGTCGACAAAATGTTGACAAAATCGTCGACAAAATGTATATAAAAATGTAGACAAAACGTGTTAACCCTGCCGACCTTTTTTCAACAAAAATTGTCACAAATAAATGTCGACCATCCACATCTTTTTGTCAACATTTGGTCAAAAAGCAGCAAAAATATTGAAGAATCAGAAAAATAACGGGGTTTTGTTGTGCTTCTTACTGGAAGTTAAATATTTACATTCAAATTTGTAAAAATTTTTCCATAAGCAATTTTATTTACTTTATGACAAATGAATTGAAATTGTACAGACAGAAAAAGAATTTGTTGGAAATATTTTCTTATGTACATACATACATATGTATTTATCCAGAAATTTTATTGTAAATCTAATATTTATAAAATACCTCTAAGTCATAATTCAAATAAAATGAAAGTAATAGCAATAGCAAAACAAGTAAGTTCCTTTTACAAATGAAAGTCTTTATACAAATTATTAAACTAATTCAATTGAGGCAACTGAATTAATATCAGTATAACATGTTTCAATCCTAAATAGGTATTACAACAAAAAAAAAAAACTAAATATAAAGATATGTTAAACCCAACCGAATTTTCGAATTAATTTGTTATTTTTGTAAAAATAAGTGTTAAAAAATTGTACAAGACAGCAATTGAAAAAGAAATTAAAAATTAACTAAAGTAAACAAAAAAATTTCATTGTGTATAATCATCATAATCATAATCGTCATAAGAATGTATTATATTAGAGGAGATTAATCGAACTTTTTGTAACAACTATTTTCTAAATGAACTTCTGCAAATTTTGATGCATTCTCTTAAAAGTAACATTGTTAAGGAATAATTTGCTTAAAAAAAACAGTACCATTAAAATCAATTTGTATTCTATCAAGTCCCGCAGAACCTTCATAGGAGAGTATGTTATTATGTGGCGGACAACAATGCCAAATATAAATTAACTTTGGAAATAAATTTGACACCATTATCAAATAACAAATTGTCTGGCTATATCCTTTAGCGTTGGCAAATGGATCTGAAGTAACAACTACTGGTCGACCTAGCAATTGAATACTGGAGTTTACCTTAGTAAACGCTACAAAAAGTCTACAATAAAACGGTGATCTTATTTGGTATGTGGCCTTATTTTTGTTAAATATTTTTTCAACTCTTTTAAGTCATACTCTAAATAATGATGGGCATCCTAAATAATAGAATCAACGCATGGCTGGAAAAACAGCATAATAACAGAATTTTAGGCTGGTTTTCGGAAAGGATACTCTACATCTAACAATATTTACAACCTTGCATCAATAGCACACATAAAATTTAATGAAAAACGAAAACTATATGCATTTTTTTTGGACTTTAAGGCTGCCTTGGATAACATTTCGAGAAGATCCCTCATCTATAAGTTGAATAATATTGGCATATCTACGAAAATAGTTAACGTGATTGAAAGTATATATAGTAAAACGAATTTTAGTGTATGGACTGGAGAAGAATTGTCAGAAAAATTTGATACCACATCAGGTGTAACGCAGGGATGTCTATTATCACCTACACTCTTTTCAATATATTTTATTGATCTGCATGACTTTCTAAATGGAGGAGTAAATATATGTAATATGAATGTGAGACTACTATTGTGTGCTGACGATATAGTTATTTTGGCAGATAATATTACAACTATGCAAGAAATGATTTTTAAACTGGAAAAATACTTCTCTTTATGGAACTTTGAAGTCAATTTAAATAAGTCAGAAATTGTAGTGTTCCGTAAAGAAGGTCGACTGGCAGAACATGAAAAATTTATATTTAATGGTGATCCCATAAAAATAGCCCAAGAATATTTAGGAGTTACTCTTACACCAAAAATGTCATTCAGCAAACACTTAGAGAAAAGAAATGGTTTAGGGATTTACACTCTTTGAAGAGGAGACAAGCTTCAACGTTTTTCTTGAAAAAGGTTTTAAAACTACCAACGCTTACACCTACGTAGTATTAATGTTAGAAAGTGGAATAGAAAATAATCACATATACACCTTGGATCTACGTCTTAGGTGTATAATAAAAACTCTTTTTCAATATAATTATCGCCGTCTGCTGAATTATATTACAAAAATATTGGTACAAAACAAATTTTTTTGGTTTGATTACATCGACAAATTATGCAGAGAGTGTAATACAATCAGGATTGCAGAATGTGTCTCTAAAGAAGACTGGGAGCACCTAAGAGAAGGTGTTATAACACATTTGAAAATCAAAGAAAGGGCGCAGTTAGTGCAAAAGGTATCAGAGAAAAACTCTATTTTGAAACCATACCAAATGTTAATACAATCAGTTGGATTTTTAAGGCGAGATGTGATTTAATTAAAATAAATGCCACCCGCTTCCTAGAGCAAAGACTTACAACTTGCTCGTTATGTAACCTTAATGAGCCTGAAAATATATTTCATTTCTTAGCCAAATGCCCTATACTTCGACACATATTATATCAATGCTTCAAAATATATGTTTAACAGAGACAGAACTTATTAACCTTTTAAACAATGTCAGTATATCTTATAGAGCTACATTAGATTATAGAAAGGACTTAATCATAGAATTTAATTATTAATATATAAAACTAATTAATGTAAAGTATTTACATTTGCAAATATTATCGACTATCTCATAGTCGTATGTTCTCTTTTTCTTGTAAATATTTAGTTTACACTATTATATCTTTAAAATTGTTAAAAGAAAAATGAACTGAAAATAAAGAACAAATAACTAACTAACTCATACCCTCTCTCTGTCTGTCTTTCTGTCATGTGGCAACCTCATTTCCCCTCATCCAATTGATCTGAAAATTTGCCATAGTCTTGTTGTGACCAAAGATTAATTTTAAAATAGTCTCGCACAGTCACGGAAATATTCAAAATTCATTTGCATAAGGCAAGAAAGACTTTTAATAAAAACTATGCTTTTATGGGTTAGATTATATTTTTTTTTGTTATTGTACAAGTTCTGTTTTATTTATGACTTATAAAGGACTTTTTAAAGAAATATAAAAAAATACAATATAGACAATTATCAAAGGGCAAAAAATTAGTATTAGAACCTACATTTTTTTTTCATCTTTATTTAAAGTAATACTATGACTAGTTTATGAAGACTAACTAATAGTTTAGTTCTAATTGCAATATTTAATAAGGGTTACAGATATATGAGTTTATTAATAAACTCAATCCGGGTTGAATCGACCGATCAGGTCATGGGGTTTGTAGTGATTAAGCCTTCTTGCTAGACCCTCAGTATTAAGTAACTCGGCAATTTCATTATTGGGATGACCCAGTAGCTTTAGTCTATGCTGGGGCATTGCGCCTTATTTCTTCATTTATGGTGCTTATTTTTAAGTCACGATGAATATCAGCATTTCTAACGTACCATGGGGCATTAACAATATTCCTTAAAACTTTATTTTGGAATTTTTGTATTTGTTGTATGATGGAATTTTTTGCACATCCCCAGACTTGGATTCCATAGGTCCAGACTGGTTTCAGCAGCTGCTTGTAGAGCATAATTTTGTTGTGTATAGAGAGTTTGGAGTTTCTATTTACCTATAAGCCAGCTCATTTTTCTGTATTTAATCTCCAGTTCGTCTTTTTTCTTTTTGACGTGTTCCTTCCAGTGAAATTTTGCATCTAACGTCATAGCAAGATATTTGGAACTTGTATGTTGTCAATAACAAGTGGTATGTAATTTGTCTTTTTGTTTGTGAAGTTAATGTGTGATGATTTCGAGCTATTCAACTAAACGCATACAAACCCAATTTGAGTAAGATCTATATGACAATTTGGATCTTATGGCAATTAATGTCAATTTCATAGGGGTCATTTGTATGGGGGCTAGGTCTGAACATGGACCGATTCTCACCAATTTCAACAGCGTTCATCCTACGGCCGACAAAAGTTTACCCAATTTCGTCAAAATATATTCTTATTTGCGACCTGCAGTTTGATTACAAGGTTTACATGGACACACAGACGGACGGACGGACGGACGGACGGACGGACGGACGGACGGACATCGTTAAATCGATAGTGATAGTGATTCTGATTCGATCGGTATGATAAAAGATGGGTCTAGGTCAAATATGTTTGGTAGTTACAAACAGCAGCACAAAGTCATTATACCCAAACCACATAGTGGTATAGGGTATAAATATTGCACTGATTCTTCTCAAATATTGTTTGTATATATTTTTACAAAATACAAGAGACTTTACCAAACATGGTCAGGATCGGTCCATTTTTGGGCCTAGTCCCCATATAGATATAGCATCCGATATGAACTTTTTCATATCTGCAGCCAAAAAAATTCATAAAATTCCCACTCAAATTTGGTTTATGATTATTTTCTATATCCAGTTAGTTGGGCCTAAGAGATAGGGTCTCTAAACGCATGGTATAGGGTATCGTATATAATTTTCGACTATAATTTTCTTACTTGTTTTAATTCAGTGACAGTTCTTGCTGTAATATTTTCGCAATCGTTAGTTAGTTATTGCCACACCTATCGCTTGCTTATTTGAGTGATCGTTAGTAAAAACGGGAATTGAAATGAAAACGGGAACAATAATGTATTGGTTAAAATTTGAAATAGCACCTATTTATTCTCTATCTTATGTGTTACTAAAATTGTTGTATCATGTAACATATTTATTAATTTAAATTTTAACTTCTTTAATTTAATGATAAACTAAAGAAAAATAAGAGCATTAAAAAGGCATGTGTTTATATTTACGGGCATTACTGTACTTTTAAAATAGGTTATCGTAATAAATGGTTCTGAATTCAATTACACAACTATATATTGCAACTACAAGTAATACAATCGAATTTATTTAAAAATTTAATTGCCTGAATACTAATACTAAGTAATTGAGTAATCGCAGTAGAATAACGTGATTGTGCATGGGACTGCCAAAATTAGGTTGGCAACAAATTCGTTTGCCACAACGAATCCGTTTTCCGTGTGTAATAAACTCGAAAGGATTTTACTCGGTAGCCAAAATTAATCGGTTTTCTGTGTGTATAGAAGCAACTTACTTGCTTGTTTTGAACTGAGTTCAACATAAACAGCATGGTACTAATTGTTATACTGTAAACGGTGAAATAGAAACTGTTTTAGAATTATTTTTATTAAAAAAATGTATAATACTCACAGATATACTTTTTTGGACAATTTGTAGATTTCCCGTTGTCTGACATATTACACACTGCCCGGATTATGTACGTCTGGCACTAAAGACAAAGTGGAGTAAAACTACGTTTACAGTACTTTATTTCGCGATCTTGTTTCCTCTTAAAATGACTTTAAAGTTTAAAAAAATATATATTTAAATACTTTTACTCCACCTTAAATAACTCAGTTTGTGTCAAATGAAAGAGAATAATCTTGTCAATTCGAGACAGTTTTCTATTTTACAATATCCCAACCTAAATTTGCAAACGACATATCTTCAAAAAAACGCTATCCTTCAATATTCATAGAAATATCTAATAAAATCTTTCGAAAAAAAAATTTGTCGAGTATATAAATTTTTACGAGCCATAACCACTATTAATTCGTACATGTGTACTGTGTAACATTAAAGGCCGCCTTTTTGATGAAATAATGTTAAATGAAAATTATATTATATCAAAATGTTTTAGAAACATAATTTATGATAATAATTTTACCACTATCAATTCGTTCAGTGTTATAAACTCGGCTTAGAAACCCTTTAAAATTTAAAAAATAAACAAAAAAAGAAATTGTACAGTTATATAATATTAAAGACTGGCAGATTCCAGCACTCGAAATTCGAGTGCAATTCTAGACCCTAAAGGTATGCTTCACAATTCAACTCATTTTAAATGAAGAAAACAAACTCAACACAATAACACAAACACATTAACAAATTTAATTAACACACACAAAACATTGTATAATTTTATGTATGTGTTAGTAGCAACTTTAAACGATCATAACTCTAAAAAAATATTCCAGATGATGAAAATCTGTAAACAGCTAAACTACCTTTCAAATGATGAATTTTTTGTCAAAATCGGGGTAAAACTGTGAAGCTTACATCCGTCACAAGAAATCGCCTTGCCTATTATTATTATAGATATGTCATAGAACAAAAAAAAAAAACGCGTTCTTCTATGTTGTTTCACTTTAATTAATTAGAATTAATTTTTTCTCCCAGTTTGATCTGGCAAACCGAAGTTTTTCATAAAGCTAAAGTGGTTTTTCTGGTGAAATTTACTTTATGAAGAAACAAAAGAGCTCTAATTTTCATCAGATTTTTAAATGATACTCAAAGAAGCTTATTTGTAAAGGAAGAAGTTCAACAGACATTCTTAGTCTAAAAACATTTCTAATTATGCAGTTATATATAACATTAGGTATGTATTTACTATGAGAATCACAACATACAAAAAGTCCACACCCATATAAAATGCCGAGAATTAAATACGTTATGGCTGGAAATATTCTTATATTTAACCCTTCCACAATCAGAATAGCTAGATCTGAAAGTTCTGAGATGTAAGTTTGAACAACTGTTGTATTAATGGGGTTCGATCTAGAATGTACAAGAACGTTTATTTTGCTATCGTCTATGTCTCATCTTATGTTTTCGCAAACATCGCTTAAGGCTTTAACGCAGCTGTAGTTTTCTCGAAAGCCGTATTGTTTATGGAACATCTTTTCAAAAGCTTTTGACAAATAACATCGAATGGCTTTTGGCCGTCGCTCAGAATATGTGTTTTGAATAGGTATAGTTTCCCTAGTTTCAAATGGAAACATGTACTCGAAGTTCAAAAACTCAGTAAAAGTAGAAGAAGTATTTTAATAAATTTCGGATTTAAATTATCACATCCTACAGAGTTTGGCCTTACCTTAGAAATGCATTTTATAATATCAATTTATATTGGACAAATTTACTTTGTGAATGTAGTTTTAATTTGTCAATATTGCTGCATTATTTCATGAAATGGCTTCAAAACTATAACTGTCACTCAGAAGAAATCATGAAACATTTAGGAGAAACTTCTGGTCTAATCGATACAGAAGAAAATGATGAGGTTGACCACCAGTTTCCTCTTCGTCAACTTCCCGACCAAGTGGAGCAAGTTAATGGTCACGAAATATTGATTGAAGAAATTGAAGATGAACAAGTTTTAGAAGATATTGAAGTGCCCAATATATCGGAAATGGAATTTGAAAAAAGTCTCTGGTGTTTAATGTCAGTACCTATCGCGTTGACATAAACTCATGTGCTCTTAATACTGCGTTGACCACCTCCCCATTGTTTAGTAAACTACACTCCGGTACCAATTTAAGATTTGTGAATTTGGGCAAAAAATCTCACCCTTTGGTCAAGAGTTGTGACCTACCTAACACCTCTTCTGTTATATGAGTCACAGCACCCGGTTGAACGCAACTACACATCGAGCTGTTCGGGAAGGATTTGGGTTTAAATCACAACCACCACGATACTCCTACTCAAGGGCCGTACCCAAAAAGTCAGCAGGAAACGACATATCAATATTTCGAAAAATACGATGATGAATTTTATGACAAAGCCGTATATTATACAAATTTATATGCGTGCCGCAAGGATCATTACTTTAATAAAAAATCTGTGTACAAATGCAACTTGCAGCGTGCTCTATGAAAATCAGTTCACCAATCGCATCAACATCAAAACCGGTGTTCGACAAGGCTGCGTTCTTTCACCCACTTTGTTCAATCTAGTCGTAGATGTCATTATGCTTAAGGCGATGAGCAACCAAAAAGGCATACAATGGGGGCTCCAAGGAAAGCTGGATGATTTGGAATATACAGACGATATCTGTCTTCTAGACGTTATCTCTCTTCTATACGTGGAAAAGACAGCTCATCAAAGACATCGAATCTACGCGAATGAGTTGGAATGAAGTCAAAGGACTAGCGTCTGATAGACGGAGATGGAAACAATTTGTTGTGGCCCTATGCTCCTAATATTAGTGATATGATTTAATATATATATATATATATATATATATGTATATGCCGTTTAGCAACGCAAGTGTTCTCTCAAACAATCCAATGCTGCTAAAATACGTGTTTTTTGGGCTTCATATTATGACGAGTTGTTTGAAATTTCCTCGAGTACATATGTACTTTCATAAGCATAGGGGAGTGCCTTTGTCTTGTAAAAATATGACAGTCAATGGTTTTCTTAGCATCATAACAGATAAAGGGTTCGCCACATAACTTTTTTTTTTGAAAATACTATAAAAAAAAAAAAAAAAACTACTGAATATTATCTCAAATTTCTTTTTTTATTTGAAAGTACAATCCTTCCGGTTAATAATGGAAAATAATTTCATTCAAATGGATGCCTCGGCTGGCCATGCAGTAGCCTACACGATCGGTCCAATTTTTAAGCACATTATCGATTGTGTGCAGCTGTATTTCACCAATGGCTTCACGAATATTGTCCTTTAAAGCGTCAATTGTCTCTGGCTTGTTGGCGTAACACTTATCTTTGAGGGCACCCCACAAATAATAGTCCAACGGTGTCAAATCGCAGCTCCGAGGTGGCCAAACGACATCAGCTCTGCGGCTGATAATGCGATCTTCAAAAACAGGGCGCAAAACATCGAGTGTAGCTTCGACTGTGTGGCACGTAGCGCCGTCCTGTTGAAACCAAATGTTGCCAATATCCTCCTCTTCAATTTTTGTGAACAAAAATTCGTTCAACATGGCCCGATAACGATCGCCATTGACTGTAACGGCGACTCCTTGCTCATTTTCGAAGAAAAATGGCCCAATTATGCCTCTGGACCAAAATCCGCACCAAACAGTGACTCGTTTTGGGTGTATCGGCTTTTCATTGTATGCGTGCGGGTTTTCTGTGCCCCAAATTTTGCTTGTTTACATACCCGCCAAGATCAAAATGAGCTTCATCAGAAAAGATGATTTTTTTTTGGCAAAATCGGCATCTTCTGTAAGATGGTCAGTTGGCTTCAACTCCTGAACCAATTGGACTTTGTATGGCGTCATACCAAGGTCTTTATGCAAAATTCGTCTCAATGATGCCTCCGAAAGGCTCAATTCTTGAGAACAACGGTGAATTGATGTTGATGGCGCTTCACGCACACTTTCTGCCACAGCAGCAATATTCTCTGGTGTACGCACTGTTTTTGGCTTTTCACGCTTTGGTTTATCGATGAGGATGCCAGTTTCTTTCTCTTTTTTCACAAGATAATGAACATACGGAGCTGGCGGTGCTTCTCTTCTTCCAAAATCCGTACGCAATTTTCGTACACATTCTTCAACATTACCATGATTTTCAAAGTAATGTCGCAATATTTCCCAGCGTTGTTCAAGCGTATACACAACCATATTCGTTCAGCGGAAGGATAAAACTAATTATCTGTCAAATCAAACATGAGCTAAGAGTTACCATTCACGAAATAAGCACTAGTTAAAAAAAACGTTAGATGGCGGACCCTTTAGTTCAGCTCGGCCAAAAGAATGTCACGATGGAATCTGCAACGTAAGGCCGGCTTCGCCAATTGCCTTTGGAAGAAAATATTTGCGTGGACGAGCAAATAATACCATTCAGTGGAAAATTTACTAGCCTACAGGATATGTGTAAAAGGCAAACCATATACGTGGTATAACAAAGTGTTCTTTTTGTGCGGTAAGAGTGGAATACCCTATGATTTCATTATGTACCAACCTTTTACAATACCACTCAGCTAAATATTAGTCTCGACTGTAGGAAGTGGATCAGCAGTTTTATTGCACTTGGCAAAACGTATACCAATGCAATCTCAGGGTCACAAATTGTATATATATAATTACTTCCCCTCTTTTTAAGTATTTGAAATTCTACAATCGATTAAGCAATACACCCTTGCCGGATAAAAAACTTTGGAGTAAGCGTGGAAGAAGTTTTTCCTCAGAGTGCTATAGTGAGAACGGAAAAGTGATATTTACAAAGTTTGTTTTAGAATTCATCATGTTTCTTTCTGAACGAGTTTATAAATTTTTATTATTCAATTTCCAAATAGTTTGACAACAAGTTAGTACACCTTGCTTCGAATTTCGTGGGAGTCGGTTCATCAGATATGGCAAAGAGATGAAACAAAAACATCAAAATATGTAAAAGTGAATCATCCTGTGAGTTTATACAGCGAAAATATGGGTAGTGGACCTCCTAGATCAAGTGCTATCGTACTATAGAATCAACATTCGTACTTCAAAAAACGTGTAACAATGCATTTTGTTGATTTGGCGCTGATTGATTCGTGGATGGAGTATTAAAAAGTGTGTAAAGTGAATGGAATTCTCCAAAAAGATTTCATGCTGTTGTACTGCATCCACTCAAATGCAAAAAAGAATTTAAAGTGCTCTTGCTAAAGACACATGTTAGTCAAAATGATCACTAGTTCAAAAAATCGTTCATTGTTTGCAAAAAATGTAGCGTGTATTTTTGTGTTATATGCGGAAGCAATTATTTTGCAAAATATCATTCAAAATACATTTTTTATTACTTTTGTCTAATTAAATTATACTTATTGACTTATAATTTACTTAAAAGAAATACGTCCACTGAGTAATTTTGTTCAATAACACCTGGAATTTGATTCTTACTCACTCACCCCCCAAGGTAGCTAACAATAACTTTTTCAGATTTTTATCTCAACTAACTGAAAAAGTTAAAGAGGTTTTGACTGATTTAAAAAACAAAATATCATGCTGTAAGAAGAGTCAAAATTTTCTATCTAATGAGGACGTGCACATTACTGGGCTAAGCTCATCATGATTTTTTTTTTTTTTTTTTTTTGTAAACATTTACTTTTATAAAACCAACAATATAAGGTTTACAACTAACCTGAAATATAATATGGTTAATTGTGTTAAAGTATTGTGTAAAAAAACTACTCATAACTATATAAACAAAATTATGCTCATTAAATACAAATTATATTTTTAGGTTATTTTTTATAATAAAAGAAAAAGTCATGTAACGGAAGTAAATTACTTGCTCTTGGCGTTGTTTTAAAGATGATGATTATATGAAAATTGTTTTTGGTCTGTTGAATAATTTAAATAGCGATATTCTTTTATTCCAACTTCTTGATGCACACATGTTGGCTAAAGACAGAATCTTTTGTGTTTCGTAACATATGTGCATTTTATAATACTAAGCCGTAGCACATTGTTTTTGTATACCAGGCTGTATGAAACAAATAAAACAGCCTATGATTTGGGGTTCGAAAACTATTACAAACAACCCATTAAAGAGAGAAAAAAGAAAATAGAGCTGAAGCAAAAATGCTGATACAGGATATCTTTCGAAAAAAAACTTAGGGATTGATTGCCAAAAACGATGGGATAGTACAAATGATGGCGCAACACTTCAAACCCATTTTTCGAACATATTGCACTCACAGCATCTATTACTAAAATTAATAACTAATTTCTTTTGTAACTGGCATAAACTCCCGCAAAATTATCTATACTAAAATGTTTGATGAATTTGCTTTGAAATCGTTAAAATTCCACAATGGTTTTCAAGTTAGCTACAAATATTTACTACCAACCATTCACAAGATGCTAATGGCGAGTAATATCCAAAAAATGGGAATTTCGATTAAGATGCTAGAAAGAGTACTGTGAAAGAGAATGTTGAAAAAGAAATACTAGCATATTTAATTATATAAAAATTAAAGTTTTTGCAAAACAATAGCTAAACATTGTATTATTGTACCTACATAATTGTGCAACAGAAAACAGAAAACGACCGGTAAAAGTTATATATTTTTGATCATTCGTACTATCAAAAGAAGAAAAAAACACTGTGTGGCGTAAGCGCAAAAAATAGTATGTTTAAAATTAAGATTGCCATAATTTTTAAATCATAAATCATTGTTTTAAGGCAAATAAAAAAATACTTCACAAGAAAAATTGCAATATTTTTTTATAAAACAAAACCAAATAGACCTTTTAAGGGAGAAAAAGATAAACAAGTTTCTAAAAACAAAAATTTTAAGAAAATTAAATTGGCAAAAACCTCAAGTAACAGCAGAAGAAAAAATAAACGAAATCATAACACAAGTATGTACGAGTATGTCTGTAGTAAGTCCATAGGGAAAATAAAGATACAGACCACTAAAACAGCAATCAGTCAGCCAACAAAGGCAGTTCTCAAATTACACACAATAAAGTTAGCAACAACAAGAAAAATTTAAAGAAAAGACGTAAGAAGGTTATAGTCGGTCTAGACCAACTAAGCAATACCCTAAGTTCAGTCTGGTCTGGTTCCAATAAGGGTTCAATTATTGCTATATTTACTAAGATCACTTATACAGCCCCCGACAACAGGACACCCCACTTAAAAAAGTGTTACATTTTTTATATACATAGTGTAATTCGTTGATTTTGTTCCTCTTTAATATTCTTTTTTGAATTGTTCAACTGTTTACAGTGCGATACCAATATATTCGCATCTGCGAAAGCAGTTAATAAAATGAATTATTTAAATATTTTTTTTATACCTATTATTGCAAAAAACTTCAAAGTCTGTTTGAGAGAGATATAAACAGACTTTTTACATTACTTATGCCTTATTCTTTTCTGAAAAAATGTCGCATTTTACTTGCACTTTTTTCGAAAAGTATATTTTTTTATATATATTCTGAATTAAGACCAACCTTATCTTATACATCAATCGAAAAGTCTCAAAGTCGATCCCTCGTAAATCGTAAAAATTGCAGCCATTGACTTCTTTCAGGTCATAGCGTGAGAATATTTTCCCATTATACCCCTTTTTTGAATATTTTCACCCTATTACTTCAGAGAGGATAATAATCAAAATTTTTTGCATTTTATGAACACAGCTCTTAATTCAGAATATATAAAAAATACACTTTTCGAAAATATTGGAAATAAAATGCGAAATTTTTTGTCAGAAAAGAAAACGGCATTAGTGACATTTGCTCAAAAGCATCTTTAATCGCTTTAATCAGCCTTTGTTCTGTTTTCAAATTGTCTTCCTTCTGCATAAATTGTACGCGACAATCATCCCTTATAAATTTTTACGTTGTTGTCTCCAAATCACTGTTTGCACATCTATCGGTATGCACGGTAAACCGCGGTCATGAAATAAAATTTCAGGCCATACCATTACAGGATCAATAGCACTATTGCGACGGGTCCAAATTCGGTCAGAACTTCACAAATCATGGAAGTAATATTGAAAGTCATCAGGCACGTCGAAGTTAAATTTTTTGTTTTTCGTCTTAAAATATATCCATTCTTGGTTTCAACTTAAATGATACCGACAGTTCTCTAATGTAGTATAAGGTACCTACGTTGAAGATGTGGACACGTCTTAATCACTGGCTAGTATTCGCACTGTATATTTCGAGCGGATGCAGCTTTCCGTAAAATTCATCTGTGCTCTCGTTCTGTTGTTGCTCGTTTTGTGCAATTTTTGGTTTTTTCCATAATTTTCTGGATCACTCAAAACATTTCTGATAGTTTTGTGATATCGATCAATTTTATTCACTCTTTGGCGGTTAGAATAATATTCTTGCTGAAATGCAAGAATTTTACAAATTTTTTCGTTCTAAAGTTTTACCCCGACTCAGTTATTTTAAATCAAAAAAAAATAAAAAATTACTATCACCGAGAAGTCAGTAGAAGCAATTAACTAAAAACTCTCTTTGAGAATTAACAAGTAAGAATGTTAAATTCAGCTGTGCAGAATCTTGATACATACATTTACATTAATATCTGCAAACAAAATATTTTGAAAAGTAAACGATTTGATATACTTAATACTAGATTATTAGAACATACACACTGAATTTTTAAATTTTTTTTTCAGAGGTGTCTTCATATTTTTGGACATATCTTGGCACAATGATGTCCGATTTACCCTATTTTCAACAGTAACTTTCACGAAATAATGATAAACAATATTATCATAACTTTATCCAGATGAATGTATTATTTTGTGAATGATCGTGATTTCAACCGACAGATGGACAGAACATCTCTATATTGACTCGAGTTGTTATAAGGAACATGAATATGTATGCTTAATGGGGTCGTAAATGCATTCTTCGATGCGTTGCAAACGAAATAACAAACTGATACGGATACCCTGCACAGGGGTTGTAAAAACGAATAGCTGGGGAGAACCTCTTGTCGCACGGAAAATTTGTTAAAAAATGCAACAATTTAATTTGCCGTTAACAGATCTCTATTTAAACTTAGCCTCACCTCGGTTAAGTTCTCAATTGCCTTAGACCTAACTAACATTAAACTTATTTAAATTAGAGATAAGTAACGGGCCAGGGCATTTTTTTTTTTTATTATACCTACAGATTTTGGCAGATTTAAGTGAACATCGACTGCTGTGGCAACAATGGCCTACGTTATTTATTTTTAAACCGATAATATATAACACACACATGCCAAATGTATGACCATCTGGGTCTTGGAGTGACTTACTATGAGTGATCAAGTCGTTAAAAAGTTTTAAAATCATACGGAATTACAGATGTAACAAATACGTTGACATATGTCGCAGCACTTAGAAAGTTCTTCGACGGTATGCAAGTAGGATTGAACTCGAACGGATGGTTCATTTTCATATACTATATAAGATTTATGTCACAGAGCAGGACTTTGGTAAAGGGTTGAAAATAAATTTCCCAAATATAAGTAAGAAAACTAAAGTCGACCAAAGTCTACAGTTATACGAGGAATCATAGTTGAATACAGACATATTTTTGGATGAAAATTTTAAAGATACTGACGATGATATTGTGATAAATGAATCAATAATTTAAAAAATATGTATATATAAAAATTAATTAATTCTTCTAATTATTTGCTAAATATTACAAACTATATTCAAGATTGATCTAATGATAACGATTTTAAATTAATTTGAACAAACATCTTGCTACACTTAATTCATCACTATGTTCTTTTTTACGAGTACTATAGTCTGCACATTTTCTCTATTGTTGTCAACAATAACATTATTGATCCCATCCAATAAACCATCAACCATCTTGTTAAGTCATCTAACCAAAAGGCGACCAAAAGGCTGTTTACTAGACAAACAGCCAGCCGAACCAGCTAACACGGCTAAGTAAGTGAACCAAACAAATATCTATCCAGATTTGTTAACATATAAAAGTGATTTATGAATGTAATTGACCGCAAAACGTTAAATAAAATTGTTGTTAGTATAGCAGTACTTTAGTTTCTTTTATCCATAGACTTACAATATATTTTGTATAATTTTATGTACGAGTACGTACGTATATTGTTTACGCTTGCATCGTTTGTTCTCCTTTTTCCGACCACAGCACACTGGGCTAGCTACGTACATATTTGTGTACAAAAATTTCTTTCAACAAAAGGTATTATAAAATAATTTTAGTGGATGATTTTAAAACCAGGCAAACAATATTATATTCAGGTGGTCCAGAATGACTAATATTTCCAAATAGTATTTGAACTGAAACATTTTTTTTTTGGTAGGGTGTATTATTTTACTATTGTGTTATAAATTCGACAACAAAATTTAATTATGGAGTAAATACGGTGTACCGTTTCAACTGGTATAGATAAATCTTCCCTCATTTTCTTAAATTTTATATTTGGCGGAATTTTTTCAACGGAACATGTCAGTGGGCTATTGAAAATGTTTATAACCTACTGCAAGCTAAATAAGTCTTAAAATATCAAACCGAAATTGTCAATTTAATTATTTATTTCCACATTAAATAATTTTAACTTATTCTTAAAGTGTGCGAAGTAAGTTAGCCCCCAATTTTTGAAAATAACATTTTTTGAAGATTGTTCTAGGATTGTTCTACAATGTTCCAAAACGATGAGTTTATAAAATATAATTTGTACCGGTAAATCGAAAAAAAACGAATTTTAAACTTTGCCCCCCCCCCCCCCCCAAACAAAAATTTGGCGGTATTTATAGTTGTTCTAAACATTGTTCCCAAATAGATATGTCACAAACCGTAACGTACGCAAATGAGAACGAAAAACATTTTTTCCGCGATTGCGAATTAAAATTTTCGTGTTACATAAAATATTGCACATATAATGGAGTTTCTTAATCTAATGGACTTTATATAGAGAAATTGTTGCCTCACATTGGATTTTTTATTTTTTTATAGTTACTTTTCTACATCATAGAGAGTTGAAATTTCAGAGGAAACAGATAACGATTCGATAAATCGTCGTCTTTCGATCGATAACCATTCTCTATTCTCCGCGTACTTCGTGTAAAATGGCGCATCATGCGTCACGTATATTAAACGAGGTCTTGTCACCTGATTATCGCTATATGATATATGCATTAGGACAGCCTTCTATACCAAGCGATGTGATTTACAAAAAAATCAGCGATAAAATAAGCGACAATGAACACTCGATTGGCCCAAAGTATATTTATACGATATTACATGAGAATCGATATTGTACTTGGGACAAGATTCTCGCGTTTCACAACGTCGAAGTTCATAATAACTCGAAGTTGGATGATTCGGAATTAGGTTCGAGTCTGAAAGATTGAAACTCGAAAGGGGAAATCACTTTCAACTTGAATATTCCCCACAAGACTTGGGTCATTACGACTCCAGAGGAGCTTTGATATATCCGAAAAAAAATTATACCGTTCTAGCTCGAAAAATTTGGACTGATATGTTGTTCGAGCACCTTTGTGACCAAATGGGCATACCATGCCCTTTCTCTTTCAAACGGTGCAAGATTACGGAATTGGGAATATTCCTAAAAGTCTCCGGATCTTGCAAAGAATGCGGAATGATTGGCAACAAACCGACGCCGAGACGAGATGTCACAATGAAGTGCTCTGTACAACATTTCGACGAATCCGTTCTGTATCGGAAAAAACGTCAAATAAAAGGTCAACGAAGAATCGACGTTTCTACGAAATTTATTCTACGAGTAAAGCGGACAAGTTGATGGAGTTCGGAGATCGCGAACCCGCTCATTTACCAAAGAAGTCTGTTCTCAGAAAGGCAAAACAGGAGCGCGAGAATATCAATTTCGGTTTGAAAGGAAAAGTTCCGATGGAGAATATTCTAACCATGAAGTCCGAGAGACATGCTAGTGCGATTGATTGCATTGGATTGGACCCTGTCTGCGTCCACTACTGGACGCCACAGCAAATGGCTATCTACTTGAACGTATTTGTATCGATGCCACCGGTTCCTTGATCAAAAAAATGCAGAAGCCAACGGGTTAACTTTGTCCCCACATTTATCTGTATCAGATTGGTATATCGTTTCACATATATTTTAGCGATAATCTTTTCATTTTTATTTATTCATGTGTCTTTTATTAACACTTTTCGTCGTGCTGCAAGCAAGTCATATATATACATATATAAATATATAAAATATATATGTGTAAAATTAAATACATATAAAATTATTTAAAAAAAATACAAAAACAAAAAAAAATATAAAATATACAAAAATCACAAAAAACAAAAAAAAAATACAAAAATCACAAAAAAAACAAAAAAAATTAAACAAGGGGAGTTTGTTGGCAACCTGCACGTGGTAGTTCCTGCATGCGCCAATACTGATCATATCTATACAGCGTAACTAATGTTAACGATATGAAAAACAATCGGCTTCACGACATTTCATGTCATCAATTATGAAGAATGACTTGGAAGCAAACGAGAACTTTTGAATCGAAGTCCAAATACCTGAAAAGTTCTCTGGGAACTTCAGGTTCTTTATGTCTCCGGACTGATATGTTTAATTTCTAAGTAGTTTAAAATTAGTGTTTTTCGATTTACCGGTACAAGTTATATTTTAGTAACTCATCGTTTTGGAACATTGTAGAACAATCCTAGAACAATTCAGAACAATCTTCAAAAAATTTTATTTCCAAAAATGGGGAAGAAATTTTGGAATCTGTACGTTAACTTGTTACATATGTACATATGAAAAAAGATTGTGCTTGTAGAAATTGTATACAGAAGTATCAAAACAGATAAGAAATATTTGGCAAAAAAGTTTTTCAATTTAGAATCTCTTGAAAAACTATATTTCGCGTGAAATATCGTTGGTCATGTAATAGTTTTCCTTGCTGTGGGTTCGATTGAATACGTATCTTAACTTGGCTTGCAACTTTTGATCGTGACAAAGCCACATACAGTTGGCCGTGTGAAAATACCGCTGTCTCCAAATTAATGCCAACGTGCCAACGTAATCAAATGACTGGACTTGGGCCTTGTATATGGTAATTGCGTATGCAGGAATTACTGGAAACTGGCGGCGTTTTAATATGAAAGGTAATGTGGTGTCGGTTGGGGCGAGATCAATCCTAGGAATTAGAACCGTATCATTTTGGTCAGCGTTACAGAATCAGTCAGTCGTTCAGTCAGTGAGTCAGGGATCAGCGTAAATATATTTAAGATATTACCCGGCCTTCACACGTTAAATATTTGGCTTTCAGGTTGTAATGCACTCATACTTTTTTACTCTTTTTTTTACTAAACAATCATACGTTTCAATTCTCTCTTTCAATTTGACAGTTGCTTAACAGTTTTTTGACTATTGTTTATGTGATCAATTTGACTTGAACGTGGGAAGGTAGGGTAAACTGAGGAGATTGGAGATTCCCAAAATTATTAAAATTTAATACAATGGAGTGCGCTTATAACGAACCCTGGTTGTAATAAATTTTTGTTTATAGCGAAGAATTTCTTCGGTCCTAAGAGTTTTAATCACATTTTTCATACAAATTGCTTCTCTTATAGCGATCAGTGGTTATATCAAACTTTTGACTTTAACAAACAATTTTGTTTTCCATTTCAGAATTTTCCTATATTATATATATTTTTAAAAATTTAATTTTACTTTAATTTAATTTTATTTTAATTTAATTTTAATACAAAACAAAAACTTCGATTTCTAAAAAAAGTCGCATTTTCATAATTATTTTTTGAACAATCTTTGAAAAAATTTTCAATTAAAAATTTTAATAAATAAGTCCGTGACAGGGAATCTCCGGACGCGTTGCTGTTTTGCAGTGAACATCATAACTCGTTACCGGATTATGTGAAATAAAAAATCGAAATGCGTTTTGAAGGTGATGTTGTTTTCTGAGAGAGTGACGAAGAGTTTTTTTTCAATATTTTTTTTTTTTTTTTTTTTGGCAGCTTTTTGAAGTGAAAAACGTTTTTGCTATACAATTTGGGGAATTTGTTGTTAAAAAATGGGGAACAAAATGGAATTAAAAAAAACTCTTCGTGGTTACCTGATGATTTATGTGTAGATATAGTGTCTAAAATTTCGAAAGAATCGGTCAAGTAGATTTTGAATTCTGATGTTCACAGGCTTCAAACATTTATTTGCGATAAAATCGGTTTAAAGTTTTTTAAAAACTGATTTATATACTATATACCGTATGAGGCCGGTCACTGGAAACGCTGTATCTTCTCAAGTTTTACTCTGATTTACTTAAAATTTTCACACAACATGTTGTGCATTCAGAAAGAGAAATGCAAAAAAAGGTTTTATAACCTACCACCCCTTAAAGAAGTGAAAACACCAATACACCTACAAAAAAGAGTAAAAAATATTTCATATTTCATCATACATGTAAACTGAAAAAAGAGAACTACATTTTTTGCAAAGTTATCTATAAATCCAAAAAATAAAAAATAAGGGCGTATTAGTTTTACTTCAAAAAAAACTTATTATTCCAAATCGCCTTTAATTCTTCCATGATAATTTCAATAAATTATTCAAATTAAAATTTTAAATATACGTATTTACGTAATTTATGTTTGTCTAAATTTTTGAAAGCAAATTATGCAAAAATTAATATTATGAGTAAAAAAAAATAATTTTCCCACCTCTCTTCTGAAATTAAAATGTAATTTAATTATGCAAAGTTACAATAATTTAAATTATAAACTTAATATTGCACTATTTTTTCAAGTGCTTCTTAATACAGAGCTTCAAATGAAATCATACGTTGGACAACAACAAAATCCACATTGAAGATCTCTTTTTTCTCAAATATTTATCAAAAAAGCATACTTTTTGGTAAGTTCTGGCCATCAGAGAACCTGAGCGAAAGCACTCCTAACAATACAAAACAATTTTGAGATGAAAAATAAAACAGACAAACGGAAAAGTTAAGTTCGATAAGAAAAGTATGTATGCATATCTGACGACGTTAAATGAGAAAAATAAAAATGTTTAAATTTTCATCCATTACTTTTTTTGC